>OZ016504.1:6626996-6964496 GCA_963966595.1 Physocephala rufipes | reverse complement strand
TTAGAATAATTTTGTGCAAAACAAGCGTTTTTCATCAAGGATGATTTTTTATATAAAAGTATTGATCTCAAAATATTTATAACTATCTGAGTTGACAGTAGTCATAGTTAATAAATTGTTTATTTTCATTGGTATTTTTTATAGTTTGCTTTTTAATTTAATACGTATAACGAAATTTCAAACTGAGCCCATCACAATTTTCCATATATTACATAAAAAATAATAACAGACTTGAATCCATCATAAAAATAATGGACATATTAAGTATTTGTAAATGCCCGTCTAAACCCGCATAACTTCCGCTTACCAAATGCATTTTAGTAAGACAATTAAAAAAGATATTAAGAAAAGTATTCAAAAACTCTTAAAAAATACCTAAAATGGTACGTATGAAGGAAAGGTAATTAAGGAAGGTAGTTTCTATGTAAAAATAATTTTGTCTACCCCATTGGTGAATGCAAGATGAGTTTTCTTATCTTCTATCGTTTGTTCTATCAATTTCTTTTATTCCTTTAGAATCATAGACAACAACACAGACTTACTAACCCAGCAGATCAAATAGAGTTATTAATCGATGAAAAATGCCGCATACTCAATAAAACGGGAACTCCCAAATCCAGTGCCCTTCATTTGGCCAATTGGATGAAAGGACAGCTAGATAAACAGCAAGAACAGGCTCGTCTTGCTACCGAAAAATCACAACAGAATGTTGCAAAGGATGATGAATATTTATTGCACAGTGATAGTGATCATGATGAACGCATTACTTACTGGACACGTCAACAGCTCGAAAAACGAACGAAAGAACTGAATTTATCGAAAGAACCGGGAAAACTTCGATCAAAACCGGATTTCGGTGGTAAGCGTTTAAGCGGTGTGGAGGAGTTAAGTATGAGTGAAGCTTATTCCGAGAATGTCAGTCAACTGAGTCAGTCGCATAGCACTGCCTCAGGTAGCCAGGTAAGGATTTTATTAACGTTCAGTGTGCTTTCCATGAGTCATAATTAATTAACAATGTATACTATTGAACTGCACAAGATATTTTGAAAGTATTTTTAGAATATAATGAGTCTCAACCCGTAATTAGAGTGCACTTGCCAAAGAGCAGCGATTGCTAGAAACTCTGCTGAAAACACTGCATTATAAATTGAAGGTTACAATATTGTTATCGAAAAATGACCCTAGGTAACAGTAATGAATCTGCAATGAATCAAGTGAATCACTGGTTAAACACTACTGCTCGTTTGAATGAAATTAATACAGAAGTGCCTTCTCTCCTAAAGTTAATTCGATTTAAAAAAAGAAAGACGGTACCGTTTCCCTTAGGGTGGATTCTCTTGGAGACTATTAATACGAAAGTATCTGGAGTCTGCACAAGATAATTCACCCGTTTCTTGACCGATTAGGGATCATGTATTTATTTCATTCACATCATGTTTATCTATTCAACACCTTGTGCAGTTCTGTACTCAAGCATCTTCTCATTAGCTCAAGCAAATTACCCTACCTCCCTCCTATCCAGATCACAGTACGCTCCAGTCCAAATGTGCTCGATAAGCTAGCTGTTTGTCATCATTGTCACAAACATTGTCAGCAGATCATATCTCAAGATCAGGATCCGCAGGGACAAGATACATTGTATGCTTTATCATCTTCCTCACCTCCGCATTTGATTTGCAATTCTTTGAAAGTCCAACATAGCCAGTCACCATCGCACCGCTGTTCCGGCCTCAACGGAGATATCGGCAATGGTAAAGGAGATGGTGATGATGACGGTGGTGTCGTCGGAAGTGTTAGTAGCACCTCATCAAGCACCATCACTGACGAACGGCACAGTGAGAATTCATCGCCCCATCTCACCGCAACAAGAACTGATCGCGATATATTGGAAATCGGTATATCAGAGTGCGATGGTGGCGGTGGTAATAAGGAGAATGATACGTTACATTTATTAACCGACAAATTCCAAATTTCAAAATTAGTATCCACGAATGTTGACCAAAAATGTACAAGTACGATCACCGATACCTCCATCGGCGTCAGCGCCATTACGGCCAGTAGCAATTACAATAACACAGGAGAAGGACAACGGAAGCGAAGCGAGCGAAACTTCAATCCGATACGAATTTTAGATCAACAGACACAACGAAAACAATCAGCGATTAGTAATGACCGATCGTGGTCGAATGAAAGGCAGGAGGTGGGCAGTGGTCTGGTGAACGGTTACATTATCAGTCCAGAAGCGACCTGCCTTGGAGTCTCGAGTGAACATGAAAAACCGGTACCACCTCCCAGACGGTTAATGATCCCGCAATCAACAGCAGCAACAACAATGACACCAACAACAAAAGAAGAAACAACAATAATTACGACAACAACAACCACAATCACAGCAACAACAGCGACGATAACCACGACAACGTCAGCAACAACAACACCAGCAACAACCACACCAATAGTATCAGCGTCCATCGCCAAGGATATCACTGATAACCTGTCTATCGAGGAAATAGAAAACCTATACCGTCCTAAAAAGTCATCAAAATCATCATCAAAATCACCAACATTTCTTCATCAAACAACCCCGAAAGCAATGGCATCATTTACACCCTGTAATTGCAATTGCACGCCAGCTGATTTTGAGAAGATCACCCTTGGTCCGGATGAGGTGGAACAACAGACGTGCAGGATTCTGGAATCACCTAAAAGATCACCCAAATTGTTGACATCGAAAGAGTCGGACGATACCGTTAGTAATCTTCATGAATACTGCCAATGTGTTTGTGCTAACAGACTGAAGAAGCAGATATCAGTAATCGATGACGGCAGTGATCGCGATCATTATTTTAACAATAAAAAAACTGATGCATCCGAACAATTTTTCAACGATCGAAGGCACGTAACGGAAAGATTAAGAGAATTAATTGCGCCAGACGCAAAGCCAGCAATGCCAGCAACAACGATTCCAACAGCAATGACAACAACGACGACAACAACAACCACTACTACAACAATGACAACAACAACGCCAACCAAAATAGCCCCCGCATCACTTTCAACCTCGTTTCCAGCGGGAATTCAACATCGGTCAGCTTCAGCATCGTCGCCAATTGATGTAAACTGCGTACCTACAATAGCCGTAGTTCCCCCTACGCCGGATGCAATACTATCCAAGACAGCTACCAACATTTGGGACAACTGCACAACAATATCGGCCTTTTCGAATCAACAGCGCTCTTTTCACTTGCATATCAATAATAATTTTCCTCGACAGCCAATAATCGAACATATTCTAGATGATTCCTGTGATGATGAATCTCCCCTGGACGACGAAGACGAGGAGGATGAAGTGGAGGAGCCGCCTTATCGTCCTATGAACAGCGCTCTAAGGCGCTACGGAACAATGTCTAGCCTTGAAAAGCTGCCCTCAGAAGATCGCATGGAGGACGGCGAGGTCGATGAACTAGAAGATGATGGTAAATTTGTGGACAATATAAAAAATTCTAATCCGCCTCCTCCCCCTACCCCATTGGCTGCTAAAGAATTCATCAGAGATGATGATGATGTTAATGAATTCAGTGAAGGCCGTTTGGCAGAGGAATTGCGGGATGAGTTGGAGGCCGAGTTCGGACGGTCCAATGAGATTGAAACAGATCTAGTTGATAGAGGACTCTTTAATCGACGTGACCCGACTGATTTCAGTAACAATGATGGCGCCTGTGCTTTGGCTTGGTCTAGAAGAGCTGGCTCGTTTGTTACAGGAAAAATGTCATTTTTCGAAGAGTCTCGGGCATTTATTGATAAATATTTAGGACGTTGGAACCAAGAGCAAACATCGGATTTGGTACCGTCGCCTGCGGAACAGGATGAGCTATTGGACGATTGTACCTCAGGGGCTACCTCTGGTGAAGAGATATGGGGTACGCCAACTAGTGGGGGTGAAACTGATGAAATGCAACTCTTAAATTCGGAGAATACACACTCGGTACCTCAAAGTAATTTCAAATTTGTTTAGTATTAACCAATGACAATAACAATTTTAGTCCCCGACCAAATCGAGCACATCATTAAATGATGATGACGATACGGAACTAATGATGGACGAGCTTTTAATGGCACCACCCATGACGGCAAGCACAATCCGCGGTTTACTGCCCCGGTAAGTGAGAGTGACAGATATTGTAAGTTATATTTGTCTAACGTTAGCATCGATATAATCCGATAACATATAGACTTTTATAGAACTTATATATAGATATTAATTATAAAATATTAAATACATTATATATATATATAAATATTATATTTTCTTTTCTCAATATTTTCGTAGTTTTTACAGGTTTTTATATTGTTTTTTTAATCATGGATTCTTTCTCTCTTTATTCAAAATACATTCACACAAAGAGGTTTCTCTTACAGTAATTAAAATTGTGGTGGTAGAAGTAGTCAAGCTTCCATTACTAGACGCTCATACATAGTCGTAAATATAGCCTTATTTAGGAGTATATAGTTTTAGTAACCCTATTGCATTAGAAAAACATTCAGGAAGGTAGAATTGGTTATAGAGTTAAAAGAAGGAGATAAATAGAAGCAATAACTAATAACATTTGACGACAGAAAATCCCAAAGTTGTAAAGATGTTGTTTGACTGTGAAAACCATTGAACCACAACGAAGGACACTGAATAACAAGGAATGATAGATCCGACGTCGATTGCCAGTGAATGCCAATGAACGGCTATTAGCCAATTACTTTCAACGGCATGCATTACACTAAACAACGTAAAATCTGAACAAAAACAAAAGACAACGAATGATACTAGATGTCAATGGACGACAGCAAATTATATTGAACGCAAAAAAAAAGTTCATTGTTTCAGCGACAATGAATGACAACGAAAAGCACTGGATGGCAACCAATAGTACTGAAAATAAAAAAAACTAAAATAATTGAAATGGTTGTCTATTGTTACCACAGCATCAGTCATAACGAATGGGCACAAATGACGTTGAATTACAGTCAACGCTACCTAAGGGCGAGAAATGAAATGGAGAATCAATAAATAACAACGAATAACACCGATTAGCGCCTAATCAAACTAAATTACAATATGTCTCGCTATGTAGTAACAATAAACAATGATATTGTAGCGCCACTAGTGTGACACTAGTCCTGACAGATCTTAAACAATAACAAATTATGAAATAATAATAGACGACTCTGAATTACCACAAGTTGTAGGAAATTCTTACTTTGAATGATAACGAGTAATATAGAATAATAGTGAATTCAATAAATTCACTACACACACCATGGACGCGCTGTAATAAATCACATGAATGTCACTGTAACAGAAACGCATTGTGCAGCTCTTTTAAATATGTTCGTGTAAGTTCTCATAACGACGAAGCATATAAACGTTTTTAAGGTTCTGGTCATTCCAAACGGAAATGAAAGCTAGAAAGAGATAACTAGACCTACAGATGGAAGGAAGGCACGGCTCATAACATTTTTAAAGCAGCGCACAAAAAACAATAGGCAGGAACTGCTAAAAGTAACACTTTTTTCTAGTCCTTCTTTTAATAAAATTTATCGAAACATATGTATCTTCATAATTAGTGAATTAGTGAAATAGATAACTTTATTTGTTCTATTTTATATACATAAATGTCATTGTATTTTTAAAATTTTCTTTTTGAAAAATTGAAATTTTTTATTCTACAACGTCATCATCTCATCCATACGAACTGTCACGCTCTTGTCAATACCGAAAAAAAATTAATTCAAATAAATTGAAATCAAATCAAATCAAACGAAAACAAACAAACATATCCATTCATCTGCCAACTCACTCAGACGTCGTTTAGAACCGCTCTTCGAGGAGGAAACTGAGAGCGATGAAGAGGAAAAGCAACAAGAAAACGATGAATTGAAAAAGGTGGGTCGATGTGAGCCTAATAAAACACGCATGATACACGCGGCTAATGAACGCTTTTAATTCGAGAAGGAAATAAAACATATAAAAATATTTCAATTAAAATTAGTTTTAAGGAAATGAAAGTTATTTTCTTCAAAAATTTCTGTCAAACTTTTTTCTTCTTTTTTTTTGCTTTCAATTTCAATTTCTCACTCGAACTCACATCGCATTACTGGAAATTTATCACTACTGTCAACTTCAATCTCATCCATGCACGTCATCAACTCGTTGGATTTATACATAATAATAATTATTATCATTATAATCATGGATGTCATCATTTGTGCTGCTCATAATCCTCGCTGTACTTCTTCTTTTTTATGTATTATTTTGAAACGCCATTTAACGACTCCACTAAATTACAAAATCTCCAATATGCATCACATTCTGCATCTCCAATAACCGAAAAATATATCCCTACCAATTCTTTATGATCGATTAAAAGTAAAATAATTTTTCCTCGAAAAAATTGACCAAAATCATTCAAAAAATGTATAATAAATCTACGTTCTAAAAACCCATTTATTGAAATTAATACCACGATTTAAACCTCCGCAACCCATACTTACATTATACAACTAACACTTGTTGAACAATGGATCATCATCGACTCATTTATAACTCGTTATTGCCATCTTACTTGTCATTCAAATTGTCGATTATGATTATGTTATCACTTTTTCGAACGCATCTACTTTCACATTTTCTTTGCTCAAACACTTTTTAATCACTGTCATTAAATTGCTATATTTGTAAAAAATTTCATACATTTAAATTTTTCTATGAAATCTCTACGAATGGCATCGTGCAATAATTGTGTTCTCAACTTTTACATATTTATATATAATGTATATATGTTTACATACATGGCATGTATGTTAATCGTTCACTAATATTCATCGTTATTGTCGTTGTTATTAATTCTATAATAATTACTGCAATTTTAGAAAGTCGTGGTTAAATTAGTAAGACTCTAGCATAATGTTCAATTCTGTAAACTAATTAATATTACCAAACGATAATTATTGCCATTTCGTGGTAACAGTGATTTACAGGATCACTTCTACATACTCCTTCAGCAGCGCAAAATATACCCTAAGTGTGACGGAACGGTGACCTCTGTGAATTAAAATTCTCTCATAAACATATTAATATCAAGCTACCTCAAACTTAATCCAAAAAGCGGACTTTAATAAACTGAAAAATCCCTGTCATTCCTTAAAAGGTCAATGACCCGAATTAATGATAATAATAAACCTTCCCTTCCATGCCCAGAAACGCCCTGTGGTTCATAGACATACCCACGTAAAGCAAATTAAATCAATTTAGATCGTAACACCCAACGAAAGGAAGACTTAAGAAACAAACTAATAAAAAAGTGGCTTTTATCTCAATTCATGCACTCACATAAATTCATAATTAAGCACATAAATATGCTTAAAACAATTTCAATCCCTTAAAAGACGCAACTTAACCAAAGCCATGACCGAAAAAGCCCCGAACGCTAAAAAGTGGTAACATAGAAAAATGCTTCTTCTGCGCTAAACCCATACTGCACACTCCGATTCAGTATTGAACCCACTTGAGTCAATTGAAATCAAAGGCCATAACGCACGAACTAATGAAATTGTGCCTCCTAGTCATACCGGTGATTCTTTCTTTAATCCAGAATTGATTAGTTGAATTCTATTCCCAACAATTGGTAGGGGGAAACAACAACGAATGGCCGCGATTCGGAGGATACGGCTGGCAACTCGAGCGAAGATGGCACCAACCCGGACGAAGAGGAGGAGGAGGAGAATGGGGGGAAGGAGGAGGAGCAGATGACAGCAACTTCAGCTTTCGCGGAACGCCTCCAACCGAATATCCCGAAACGATCTACGGAGCTGCAACCAATACGTTATCCTCCTCCTGGAGTTCCAATACCCATTTCTGTGCTCTTGGCACCTTACAACGAACACCTACTCGAACAATGTTCAGCTGCTCTAATCGAGACCAGTTACAACAAAAACTCTTCCTCAGCGATATCGACAGCAGTAGAAAACAATCCTCTGACAACGAACGTGTCACCACAAACAAAACTAACGCATCAGAAAGTCATTACATCAGCAAAAACAACAATAACAACGTCAACAGTATCCCTGGCCGTTGTGGGGACGTCGATTTCTACAACAACCAGCAACGCGAACGTCACTATATGCGGCAGCAACAGCAATGCCACCAGAAATCCTCCTCGAATGTCACCAACGAAAGCGCCGCGACCAGCCAAATTTGTACCACCACCACCTCCTCCCAGGCGGTTACTCTTAACTCAGACAACTTTAAAGAAAAGCGAGAATGTCACAGTAATGGAGGTAACGACATCGCTTACGCAAAGAAAACTAACAAAGAAGACTAACTTAGTGGCCTTGCGAAATATTTTCTTAATTTCGTTTTCCAGTCTCAAGAAAATTTTGGCTTTTTTGCTGACACTGGCTCTTCAATGGGTGCCGGCGTCGCTGGTGCTACTCCCAAAGAAGATATATGCGCACAAGGGCGGACGAAATCACAGAAAGAGGGAATCGCATTAGGCCCAGCGATAAAAATGCAAACAACCAAGACCGCAGCGGCTACCGATTATTCTGTTGGAAATATCGACCCAGGCGTAAAGCGTTCAACCTCAAAAATAATAGAAACTTCATTATTGCGAGAAGGGAACAACAACACTCTCAACTCAACTTCATCAACAACAGCTTCGATGGCGAAAGGCGTGGATCAAATAACGCAAGAAAAGGAGAAGAAGGGGAAGAAGGAGACCAACCAGGGAAACAACTCTACACCGCTGCTACCAGATGGGCCTCCTTTAAGTCCACGACTCGAAATGCGCCTGGCTCTCAATCACGACATTCTTGGCGACGAAGATTTGATGTGCTACGATTCTGGACAAGATCTAACCACAATTCTGGGGTAATGGTGAAGAAATCACTTCTAGTCACTTCTACTTTACATTCTTACCTATTTCTCTCTCAGACACGACCTCTCAACATTTCATCGACTGATGGGTCGCGATTTATTGCATCGCTCGGCAACGAATCGTGTGCAGCCAAAAGAAACTGTCATATCGTTCTCTCAACAGCGAAATTCCAAGATGGATACGCCCACGGTAAACCGCCGTCATCGGCCCAAACTGCCCCATCCAGACCCTACTATCAGCTTGAGCTCTTTAGCTGCTGTTTCGGGTCGAATAATGAGCAGCAACAGCAGCAGCAGCGTCGGGGGCGGAGGCAATGGTGTAGCCCCACAGGAGTCACTCCCCCTGCCAAATCGAAATACGTGGAGCAGTTCTGCATCTGTGGATCAAAACGTCGACGCCAACGCCAACGTCAACGTAAGCGGTGCCTTGAGCAGCAAGAGCTTCAACCACAGCAACAGCAACAAAACCAACGAGACGAAATTAGGCGATCTGGAAATCTTAGCGAGACGAGAGAAGATATATTGCATGTCTCAATTGAGGAGTGGTTCACCAGCGACAATAGGATCAGCGGAAGCCACGACAATGACGTCGATGAAAGGCAATACTTCTTACAACCGACAACAACGACAGCAACAACAGCAATCAGTAGCCAAGAGGATGATGACGACGATGATGATGACGAATACTACTTCGTGGACACAGGATCGGAGTGACAGAAGAGGGGCGGCGATTGGCGGTAGCATGCGCGTGCGTAAAGTGTGTCGAGATGAAACGAGCGTATCGGAGGGGGGTACAGGAAATCGATTGTAAGTCCGGCGTTAAGGACGAAACAAATATAAGACAAATTATTTTGTAATTTTTAAATTATTGTTTTAAGATTTAATTTCATTAAACGGCGAAATTCCGAAGAAACGATATCAGGAAATCACTCACAATCGTCTGGTCACGAATCAAATGCTAGCAGCACACCGGAGCGTCGTCGCGCACCAACATCGCCTCGTAAAGATAATGTGAGTTTAGATAGGAATAAATCTTAAAAAAGAAATATCTTAAAAAACTCTTGACAGGATAAACCCACATTGAATCGTCGCTTCTGGAAGCAGATTACAAAACGTCGACGAGCTAATTCGGTATCAGAAATATTTGCAAATTGAAAGAAAATTCCAAGGTAGTTTTTAGTGAATTTTTAAACAAAGCAAGTCTGCAACCAAATCATATTTGAATTCAACGTCAATATTGCATTGTGTTGCAACCATGAATATTTGGAAATATATGGATACAAATATATAAATCGATCATCACTTTGTGAGCACTAAAGGTGCTTGGTGAGCATTGCGCCATTTACAATTGTAAATAAGAATAACTCGTACATAAATAGAACACACGTCGATTGAAAATGAGATTCATATGATATTAAAATAAGAACAAATGAGATATACGGTCTCAAAATGAGAAAAAATCGATCTGTATTTTCTTATTTCGTTTTATTTTATTTATTCGTCACTGTTTTCTAATTTGCATTTATTCTATTTATATTTTCGACAATAACCTCTCTTAATCAATTGATCACACTTTCACCGGAAATATCTAATTTAGGCCTATAGTTTCAAATTTTTATATTCATTTTTTAACTGAGTATCTCATTTTTATTGACCTAATTTTATATTCAAAAATAGCATCTTTCATTTGCTATGAGTTCAATCTCATTTCCGAATGAATTGAATATTTCATTTCAACCAATATGTCTAATTTTACTTTAACTGAAATATCCTTTCCACATTTGTTCGATTCTAACTTTCAAAACGATAACCTAATTTGCAATCGATCAAGTCTCATTTTCATATGGAATGTATACTTTATATTTCTTCTATTCTCATTTACCCTCAGAAATAGTGTAGAGGAAAAATAGATTTTATGGCGTCAGTCTTTATGGTCTCTCTTTGTGTGTAATATTCCTAGAATTTTTCTGCCTGAATTCACTAATTCATGACAAATTTTAAGAACACCAATAAGACCTAAGAGATTTTTTTAAATCATTATAAAAGTTACGAAAAGTTCTTTCACTTGTATAAGACGTAACTTCATATTAATTATGGAGATTTTTAAATTAAGGTTTATGGAGCCATTTCTATAAAGATAGTGAGGAATTTCCTATGAGAAGGGTCAAATAATCACGGACCTCTTTTAGAAGGAAAAATCAGAGAAAATAAAAGGAGGAGAAAAAAGAAGAGGGAAATTAAATCTACCTGCCTGTAGAATAATGCAATTCATAAAAAGTAAATATAATTAAAAACAATATTTTATAGAAAACTTTAGCAGATATTCAAAATTAAACGCAAGCAAATGAGATACAATTATCTCTCGTCAATCAATGTAATTTATTTATTTAAAATCATGTAAAAATTAAATTAAATTTTATAACTTAAAACCAAAAAATTAAGAAACCATGAAACCTGAAGGAGAAAAAATTCTTTAATTGAAATAAGAACGAAATGGATGACACAAGGAAATCTTTTTCGGAAATATAATCATTAAACATTTTTTGAATCGAAAACTTTTCTTAAATCTTAAAATTAAAGGAATTTTATTCAGAAATATACAAGAAAGGGGTAGGAGGTATATGTCTCGATTGGGGTATTTATAAATACTCTCATTTTTTTAAAACAACTCTAGAATTTAATTATAGCTTCAATAAATATGTGTATTGTGAAATTAATAATTGTTTTCAAATAAATATATGAATACATAAATTTATGGAGTGTGTAAAGGATCGAGAATCTACCAAAGTTATCGAGTCTAGAACAGAGAAAAAATAGTTTCCAGAGTAATCTTAGATAATATTTGAAATCCGAAGTTTTAAAATCGTATTTTGTCTTAAGATTATTAAAAATTATAATTGAATACTTATAATGAAGTGTTTGCTTTGCCATCGTGAACTGTTTGGTGCATAAGATTTTAAGAATTGCGCAAGCAGTTGTCCATTTTATTGCTTCAGGGCTTTTTTCAAAGTTATTAAATGTTAACTAAATTATATCAATAATAAAACGATATACTTCCAAGACTAAAAAATGAAATAGAACAAATGCACAAAAAGATAAAAGATACATAAAAGTTTTCTTAAAAATTCCACGTCACCAGAAATCAAGTCGAAATAAAAAAAATATTTTGGAAAAAAATAAACGCCTCAAATAAATTATATAAATAATTTAAACATAGTAAATAATAATTGAACTTTTTCTATTAAGAGATAATTTTATAATAATAATTTATATAAAAGATATTTTAGTTATAAATTTTAAAGCTTGTTTAATTATACGGCACTATAAAAGCTTAAAATATTTAAAAAAGACAAATAAAATAAAATAAAAACTAAATACTAAAAAATAAAAATTTGTTTGAAATAATTTGGTAATAATTAACCAACAATATGAATAAAAAATATTATGTCATTAATAAATTTAAGAATTTTAATTCATAGAATTACGTCCAAAAGGGACGTCTGGGTACCGAACTACGTCCAAAAGGTAATTGAATATCATGACGTAAATAAATAACGTTATTTTAAAGTTAGTTGCGGATTGATTAATCTCACTACATAATTTACTAATGCTTTAAAACTAAAAGCTTTATATTTTCACAATTTTGAGTTCCAAGGAGAAATTTAATTTTCCTAAAATTTATTTAAAACATTAGTTCCAAATTAGAAAATTATCGAGAAAACTCACTAAGGCTATTGGTAGAGTCGGAAAATATTTTTACAGTCAAACTGATAGGTATTCAACTTTTTATTATTGTAAGAAATTATTACTACTCGTAACGCGAATTATATATTATATAAATAATTACATAAAGTGTGTGTCATGTCATGCAATAATAATAATAATAATAATAATGATAATATAATTAAAACGATAATTATGCTAAAATTAATGTCCACGATTAACTAACGATAGAATGCATGCGTATATTGACGGCATAAATAATTCAAAATTCTTTATTCTTTTTCCAAATAAAAGTTTTCTGTTGTAAAAATTCTTGTAAGAATTATGAAATCTTGTAATTAATTGTGAAACTAAATAAAAAATAGCAATGAAAAATACTCATCGTTTAGTTAGTAAATTTATTACTTCCGAGAAAAAGTGAAGAGAGCAGCTTTATACTGCGGCTCTAATTCTGCACACAGTTTTACCCGTGTGAGACTTAGGATACGACAATCTCTTCTGTATATATTTCAGGTATTTTTATGTTAAATTTTCAAATTCAGTCAATTATAAAATTTTTAAATGAAATTTTGTTTATTTCGAAATAAATTCATTCGAATTTCTGAAACTATTCGAGCATTTAAAAATTATATTCACGGGCATCACTGTTTGTCAGGGTTGCCATAACATTATAGAGTAGTAATGAGAGACGTTGAATGAAATTTCAGTTTGGCATAATCTCTTTCTCAATTTATTCGACCTTTGTGGTGAACAAATTTCTCCACCTCACTACCACCCGAACAACAACAAGAGCAGCAAATCAAAATCAGTTTCTTGTATAACTCTTTGGTGTAAAGAGTATTTGGGATAATATTAGTATCGAGACGTACGACGAGATGAGTGGTTGTTTGCGGTGGTAGGTTACAAATGGAAATAAATTAATGGATTCATACTGCGAATTATTACAATAGCAAAATAATACTACGATATTTATCGATTTTTATGTATATTTTTTGTGAATAATAATAACAAATAAAAGTGTATTATTTCCAAAAAAAATTGGTTTAAAAATCCATTTTTTCTTACGAAAACAAAACCGATAAACAAGTTTTCAAGACGTGCGCACGTCTGCAATTGGTGCTATTGCTGGTACGTATTTTACAAAAACAACAATCAATTGCAATTCTATTGTAAAACCGGTAATAATTTTTTTAATAAAAAAAAAATTAACGCAAAATTTGCGCAACCAAAATGTATGTAAAAGAAGTTTAAAAAAGTCTCGTTTAAAGGATTTCCAGTGATATCAAGAAAATGTGCTTCGTAATTTAAAATAAATTTGTGCGAAACTCCTAAAAAAGAAAAGAAGTCAGTAAAGAAAGGTGTGAAAAATCCGTGAAGAAAGCACTCGAATTGAAATAAATATTAAAAATTAAGTAAATAAAATCAGATAAAAATTAATGACCTTTAAAAGGCGCATGTAATTGTTGGCCCCCCTAACTCTCCCTCTCTTGCCTTACTTTTTTCATCATTGCTTAAGAGAAAACTGTTTTTGGTTTATGGTAAAATGTTTTCACTATAATTTCCATTGTAATTTTCTTTCTTTACGCAATTTCTTATTCGCGGCTTTCTTCGCTTTTCAGTGTTTTGCTATTGTTATTATTTGTAAATTTTTAAAAAAATCGCAATACGTTTTTTCAAGAGGAAAATAAGTAATAGCAGTTGTAACGGTGCGCTTATGGTAACGCCAATAACGAACTCGGGTCACTTACTTCATTTGCTGGCGGCACGGCTGAAAGATTCATTTGATCCAAATGAATCGAGCCTACGAAAAACGCTTTTAAAAAGTAAGTTCCTAAAAATAATTTTCTAGTTATAGCTTTTTTTATTTAAATTTATTTTGTAAAGTTTTAAGTAAACTATGCTTAATACTGATTATGAAATACTAGTATTTCAAGTGGTCACCGCAGAAAGTAAAAACTCCTACAATAAGGAATAAGAATATTCTTACAGTGGCAGTAATTTCCAATAAGTTAACTATCCAACACTGAAACAGTAAGCGGTTACCGCTCTCTAATCGGAGAGAGCGCCATGCCTTTTATCATGCTTACCACTATTCCTTTAGAAGGCCGTGCAAATTGTAGACTTTACATGAATTAGTGGTATTTCAATAAAATCCTATCGAAAGTTTAATATGATAAGAATTAAATGCTTTAGGAGATATTTAACTAGCCGCAGATATTGTTTTCGATACACACGAGGTACTACTGCTTTACTGGTAGACCTTCATCGAGATTAGATATAGGGACAAATTATTTACCCGAAGTCACAAGTACTCAGAAGAAAAAGACAACATCTTTCATTTTCCTGTGAACAGCATAAGTCGTTAATAAAACGTCAATCAAAACAACTTATTATTTTCGGTCTTTGATTTCAATAAAACATTTTCAATCGATGGCAATGGATGCAATACATATAGATGATTAATTCTTAACGAAGGTATTCGACGAGGCGAATCTTAGTATTAATTTATCACAAAGGCAAACTAACTAACAATTCCGCCTGTCGATTGACGTAAACTACAATAAATACGTATTAAAAATTGTGAGTGTCATTAACCCGTTACGAAGGCCATCTTTAGGTACAATCACCATTAAAAATAAAAATAGAAAGCTGAAATTACTCCTAGATATCTGGAAAGGAACTTAATACTGACACCATAAAGATGGATAAGCTCTTGCAAATACACGATTTAATTGCTCAATTAAATCAATTAAGACTTGAAGTAACTTGAATATCATCATCACGCCAAACCCAAATGATTGCTGTGATGGGAGCAATTCTGAGAACTCGTTGTAACAATTTGCACTCTTCTGAACAAAATCCAAAGTTAGAATTAAAGTATTTCGGAATTTAGAGCTCATCTACATTTTGTGAGAACAAATTTATAATTTTGAGAGGCAAATCATCTTTACTGGGTGTTAATTCGAATTTAATTTTTAACTCTGAGGACTTCAATTAATACGCCGAAATGTTGGTGTTGGTTGAACCGTATCCAAAATCAGCATTTTTTCGGAGTTTCCTTCCTTACTAAATTAAATAAAAATAGGAATAATCAGACTACTCTTGAGCTTCCTTTGGACAAGTTCATAACGAAATTGTAGCGATCTCGTAAAAAAAGTTGATTTTCATTCTCTTCTCTTATTTTGTTCGCCCGAAAATAGTCAAAAATATCACAAACTCCAGAAATTCCTTACGCACTATAAATTGTACTGTACTGTATGTTCATGGATTTTATTGCTTGTTGAACCATTCGCAGCTTGCCGATGTTCTAATGGGAAAGTGTAGCCTTAGAAATTACTTCAAATACAACTGCCTGTTACCTGCCTTAACAGGCAGGCAGGCAAAACTTATGACTGCATGTATAATCTTATGACAAAGCAACAATTACTAGGGGTCGTTTATTAATAAGGCTACATATTTGCCTTGAGAAAAATATGGCAAGTAAAGCAGATCCTCGAGTTCTACAGGAATGCCTTATTGTTCTCCTAAAGATTTTTTTCGGGTCGGACGCGCAAAAAATCAGGATTCTTTGAATGAATTTCCGAGGGAATAAACCCTTTCCTTTCATCGATTCGTTCTACTACAATGGTGGCTTCTTTTCTCGGTGGGACCACTCTTCGGCCGTCTCGATAATTTTAATTGAGGAAAGACTTGAAGTTCTGTTTTTGAAACAAAGAAGGTTTGCTTTTTGAAAAATTCTCAGACATTTTTTAAATATTTTGTCTATATTGCTTTCTCAACACTTGTAAATTTTAATTGATATTTTATTATTGTGTGGGTAAGGTATATATCTTCTTTGTTTTACCTCTACACCGATTGTAAGAAAGGAATTTCTTTATAGCATTTTTTGCTAATTCCGTGCCCCACAATTTTCTTTCGTTATTTTGGCACGTGTAAGTTTTTGTTAGTGCGTTAAAAATATTCGTTGCTTCACTGCTGCATTCCGTTTTATTTATCGACGTATAAGCAGGTGGTCATGGAAATTGTGTCCATATCACTTGCCACTTGTGCCACATTGCTTTACTCGCCACATCACCACTATAGGCTAATGCAGTGAAATCTGCAACCACATTGTTTGTGGGCTACGGAATATGCGCGTGGATGTGTGTGTGAGTGTGGCACCTCGCTGAGCTCAATCACTTCAAAACGATGAATGGTTGGTCTAACGTGCTGTGAGTTGCTTCAAGCAGCTGCTGTTACGATCTGATGGATTTGATATGCGTATCTCAAACATCTAGTAAGTCTCTTACTTGTGTTGTAAAAGCGCAATCATTGAGAAACAACAAAGCAAGGAGAGCATTTCTGCTGAGAAAATGTAAGTAATCAAAATTTCAAAAATGTATCTTCATTATGCTCAACGGTTACCTTCGTGGCATCCTCATGAGATTGATGGCTGAGTCTTAATCAAAGGCAACTTCATATAACATCTTCTGAATTACATTTGACGATTTCCGAAATATATTTCACATTTTCAACGTAGGAACGCCTGTAGCTTAATTTACAAGGTCTGAACTAAATTTAACGATTTTGAAACACAAATGTCAATCTTCTAAGCTCAATTAATTTTTTTTCTGAACTGTTTTTTCTGCAATTCTTTTCTGAACTATATGTGGCGACTTACGAAGTACATTTGATCTCTTATCACCAAATCTGGCAATCTTATAGTACATTTGACAGTTTCTCATGTACATTTGCCAACTTCTAGAAGTTATTTTACACATTCTGAATATCGTATTTAACAACTTTGGACCTTCCTAAGTACAATCGTTGGTATCCGAGCTATAAACACCTCTGAAATAAATTCAATTTCTGAAGTACATGAAATGGTTTCTGAACGGTATTCGACATTTTCCAGTACAGAACAGGTATGATATATACAAACATATCTTGGGTAGTTGCTTAGCACAGATACTCCTCTGTGCGACGGTCGGCATAAATAAAGGAAAAGTAGTCAGCGATACATTCGCGCTTCATCTCGGCAAAAAACACCTTGTAACCAGTGGCTGTTGATTATTCGAAGATAGTGGAGAAAATGTGTGAAAACATTTAATGTATAGTTTGCAGATTTTCTATAAAATAAGTGAATGTTTAACTACCTCTGCTCTCAGAATAACTTTAACTATAATTTTCAATTTTTGCCAATCTCACAAGCCATATAAATTATCTTTTTGTGTAGTGAACCCAAACTTTAAGGAAGAGGACTTATTAAAGATTCAAGTTGTAAAAAATCTGCGTCCTTCGATGTTTTGATTTAAGTATTCGCTTACAATCTTCTCGGCCCGATCTAGAAGTGAACTAAAAATTTTACCAACACAGAAAAAGAGTACACTCTCATTCATACATACGCTGAAAAGCTATTAAAGCATCAGTAGCAAATACTGCTATAAAGGAAGCAGTTCACTGAACCGTATGAAAAGAATGACAGAGGGTTGGTAGCGCAGAGAAGCGTGTTTTCACGAACGTTAAAGTCCATCTACCAGCCTTTAATATTATACATCACATCTGCCTTCCACGTGATTCGCGGAAATACATCCTTCTTTCCTTCTTGCTTTCCTTCTTCACCCCAATAAAAACCCTTCCCACTTCAGTTCACTTCTATTTTTTCGTTCGAATTCGAATCATTTGTAGTTATTAAATAATTGCTCAGCAGTTAAAGGCAATATCAGAGATAATACAGATAGTGCAGATGCCTCGATTCTCTTTGATTGATTTCATGATTCCCTTCACCTCTTTCCTATTCCCCACTTCGATGACTTTGTTGCTGTTATGTAACATAGAAATACTTAAATAATCGTTATAAAATTATTTATTATGAAATGTTTTTAGCTCATTTGGTTTCTATCCCAAAAAGCAATCCACAAGATATATTTTTTGCTTATTTCAGTACTCTCCTTCTTCATGGTCAATGCGAGTATCTTCATTTGCGTTCTTCTTCGTATTTTCCTTCTTATTTTTCTAAAAAATAATTAATCATTTTCCCAGTGATTTCTTTACCATTCGCTCTACCACCGCTGTATCACGCTATAAAATACCTCCGTTGGTTCAAATGGTAACAATCAACAGAAAAACCAGAATCTCTAAGATGATTTTCTTAACGACCGGTGAACAAGTTTTAAGCTCAGAAGCATTTTTAATCCCTCTGTACTTTTTTCTGGTTTATTTTTGCCACTTAAGAATTATTTTAATGCCGCATATCGTATTTTCTTGCAAGTATGAAATTCTTTTGGGTTTTTTAGACAGTAATGTTTTTTGTTTTACTGCTGATGAAAGGAAATTACGAGGCACCTTATAGTTTAATGATTTATACCTATTCTATATAATTGTTCTTTAGACTTCCTTTTCTGCTTTCTGATTGTAACAAAGGTAACTAAAATAATTATTGGAAATATATGATTATATGTAACTCTATCGTTACTAACGAATTATCTAAAGTTATTAAATAAAAAAAAAATAAATTATAAACTCTTAGCTTTGCTTTGTTTCTTATTAATGGCGGTCAGTTTGTGTTCTCTAGAGATTACCGTTTTCATTTGAGTAACATTTAAACAGGCTTACCATTCGAATTGATTGAGGAAATGCAAATTGGAAATATAATTGGATGATAGTAAGTTCGAATGAAAACTAATAAAATTTAAAAGCCTAACAATAATTTCAATGTTCGAGCTTAATACAATTTATGTCGTTTGGATTTAAAATGCTTCGAGAAGCTTTCAAAGAGTTCAATATGTTTGAATACAAGTTAATTTTGAAGTGACCGTGACGGGGATTTAAACAAAGTCTTTTCCAGTAGACTCGTTACTATATTGTAGTTTGATACGAACGCATTTTTACAGCTTCCCCGTAATTTGGCTCATCAAAACATTAGAGTTTTAACCGTACAGAAATTCTTGATCAAACAACGCTAATATATTTTAAAATATTGCTATCTCTATCCCTAGGCGTTAATAGCAATTCTACAAAAATTTAAGATCATACATGCTCACGCACACACACACGCTTCAACGTAAAAATCGGATTAAATTATTCGCTATTAGATAGTCATGTACCAAGCAAACAATATATTAGCTGAAGCGTAAAAACATCACAGCTGTAGGAGCCTCTACTTAAAATGAGACAAATCCATAATTTTCATGGATCAATCAGAAATTGAGAAATCTGTGACGAATTTTATAAAACGCCTCACCAACATTCATACTAAGCCAAACTGCCTTAAGAATGAAGAATACTTTGTCATCTAGAACATTGATCATATCCCGATTGAGTCCTAGGCAGCAATGTTATGTCCTCACTGAAACCCGCCATTTAAAAGAATTTACACTATTCACGTAGTTACAACGGATTGCAATCTGCACATTCCTCGTTGTTCCAAAATTTAGTTTATGAATATTTCTGATTGACGCTATAGGTCTTACGACATAGTCAGTGATCTATTTGGCCATTTCAGCCAGAACCTTAATTGCCTTAATAATTCTTTTTGTGAAAAGGTCAAAAGTTCAAATCCGTATAACTTTCTTAAATGAAATTTTTACAAATTTTAGGATTTAGCATCAGAATTTAGCAATCAGAAACAGCTAAATCTTGGCTATTTCTTCAAGAAGCATTTAAAAATTTGAATTAAGAGTAATCGAATTATTTACTTTTTTAATTATATAAAAACAAAACGATTTGAAGAAATAAAGGCCACAACACAACTAATTGCAGGAAACCTAAGAAAAAAATTATGGCGGAAGTGAATAATTAAAGAGACTGAAAGATTTGAAGGAAGTTTTATGCGCAAAATTATGTTGTAGTAAATTATTAATTGCAGGTTTTAGCCAAGCCAGATTAGACTAAATTCTGGTAAATATATTATAATTACCAAAATAGCTCACAGCTGTTTCAGCAACAAAACAGTAATAAATGCTATTATGCATCTTAAACCTTTTCCTTTGTTTTTTATATATGTAATCATTAGCAATTTATTCATGGATTCCAATGGAAAAGAGATGGGGTAAGGCATCGTCAAACAGCTATCAAACAAGACAGCTGTTAATATGACAAGCAATGACTCATGAAGCTAATGTGTGCGGACTGATTGACGGACTGACTAACGGACTGACTCAACCGGTCCATTCAACTTTTGATTTGATGTGCTCAAAACATTTTTAACCGATTATTTGCTTTTAAAACCATCTCCACAAACGGCTTTGTGGAATAATCTAAGTTATTCCACTAACAACAAACCAGTGAAAGTTCTTGGAATTTTTTTTTTCAAAGTATCAAATCTTCAAACTAATCACAAAAATTTATTAGCTTTTCTCCAAACTGATCTCCCAACTAATAAGGATTTATTTATTAGTAATAAAGTCAAATATTTAACATTTTTATACAGGATTATTGCAATTGTATTCATCCACCTGCTAATCGATAACCAAAAATCATCACTTCAGAAATAAACTTTCAAAATAAAATTTCAATAAAATCTCAAAAGTAATTTAATTTCACACCTTTGCAAAAAAGTTTCATTTCTTGAAATAATTTCACCTCTTAGAGCACATTATACTCACCTATTTTCTTTAACTGTTAATACCATTTCACTTTATTATAGTAAATTACTTTAACCTTTTTGGATGCAAACTTCACCAGTTTATTGAAAATATTTCTTATGGCAGAACCTAGTGTGTTCGGAAGCAATTTCACTCACTGCATTATAAAATTCGAAATCAAATCAGTTTTGTTTTTTTCGTAAACAATTTGTTCCTAAATAAATTTTGTTCTTCAGAAAATGGCGTTTAAATGTTTGACCATTTATTCCTCAATCCGAAATAAATCACCGTTTCGGGAATTAATTGGCAAGAGAACGCAATTTAAATTTAAGTTTCATTTTGCAGCAAACAAACAGCGCCCAGATTTCCACTGCTTTGGATAACTATGTAATTTCCGCAAATCTATATTTCCAACAAATCAATTCCTTTAAAAAATATTCCACTCTTACGTAGATTCATCCATTGTACTCACCTTTCTGAATGAAAACTCACTTTTTTTTGCCACCATGCCAACTAGACGTCAATTTTTACAGTGGAAAATATGATTAAATACCTGAATTTAAACAAACATAATTTATAAGAATTATGTACTTTACAATTATAAAACTCCTCCCTGGTTTAAAAAGAAAATGTTTTAAAATTAAAACCAAACAATTTTGAAGTTATCATCATTGCTTAGTAGTGCTAAAACTTTTTAACCGGTTTTATAGAAGCAAAAAGAACAAACAGAAAGCAAAAATAGAACACCACTTCATTTTACTATATAATTTTTTAAATTAGAACGATTCGAAGGTGCCCATTTGACAGCGGTAAATGTAATGTTGTGAATGTCATTATAATACTCACGATAACAGTACCAGCAAAACAATAACAACGGGTGTAGTAACTACAATAAAACGATAAAAATGTCTTCCGAAAAATTGCTTCTTTTTTTTTTTTTTTTTGCTTCGAAGCGATAAAAACATGTGGTGGAAATGTGTGTGTGAAGTTGGCACGTCATCTTTGAAAAAGATGTTGGATGATTTGGAGTTCTGAATGCTCTGCTTCTGGAGTTCTCTGGAGTTCTCTGCTAGTTTTGGGAATAGTTCCGGCGAAATAAGAAAAACTTAAAATTCCAATGTTTGGGGGTGCTAACTTCACAAAATAATAAAAGAAAAATGACTATAACTTTTGAGTTCTTGAAAATATTTGCTTACTGTAGGACAATTTTCTCCAGAACTATTGGGGTGCTATCCGGAACTCTAATTTTTTTTAAACTCGAAAAAAAAATTTTTCCTTTAGAGTTCTGGATAGCCCTACCGCAAATATCAATATCCCTATTACTGCCAAATATTACTTCAGCAAATTATCCACAAAAAAAACCAAAATTTTTAAAAAAAGTAAAAAATTATCATAACTTTCGAAAAACAACCTGCGGAGAATAGGTCCCATAACAACACTTTTATAACTTTGGGGGGGGGTATTTAGAACTCTAATAAAATTTTAAAATTTTTGAACATTATTTAGCATGGGTTGACTGACACAATTGTACTGGAGGAAATTGCCCTACACTAATCAAATATTTTCAAGAACTCAAAAGTTATAGCCATTTTTCTTTTATTATTTTGTGAAGTTAGCACCCCCAAACATTAGAATTTTGTGTTTTTCTTATTAGCCGGAACTATTCCCAAAACTAGCAGTGAACTCCGGAACTATTTGGGCATTCAGAACTCCAAAAAAGATTCAACTTTTTCAAAGATGAGGTGCCAACTTCACACACACGGCGGAAATCCATAGAGAAATATGATGCTGAAGAACTGAAGAGAGCGCAAACGGAAGAAATAACACCGTGGCAACAAATCTGTCTCTTACGGGACAAGGGGGAGTTTTCAAAATCATCTTGTGGTTATAAAAAATCGCTTGAGGCAGTTTAGAGAGTGAAGTAAAGGTATCATGCATAACAAAAATCTTTATTTTCATGTAATTTTCCTATCCGTAATTCTCCCCCAAATATTTCTCTGTACGTATGGAACTCGATTTGACAGGTCCCAGTGCCCTCCTACAAAAAGTTAGTATAAAATCTAAAGGTCACTCAAAATAGTTGATCTCTATCATTTTTATTACTTTTTTCTTTTATTATCTTCTGCTCGTTATGGAGTTCATAGGCTGAGAGCCCGCGTCCCTTGGAAGAAAAAATTTCAAAAAAAAATTTTTTTAATATGCAAAAGTTTCCTAAAAATATTTCTCAAATTGCTTGCTCCTTTAGCTTTGCATTCTACTTTACATTTTATCTTTTTTTGACATGGTTTGAATATTAGAAAACGCCACTGATTCCTGCCAGCACATTTTTCATCACAATTCTTCCTGAACATATTCAGTAACAAACATACATGATCTCATGCGCTTGCGCCTGGGTCACTGCACTCCACGTGTGAACAGTGCCAGTACTGAGACATCAAATGACGGTAACAGCAATTACAATAACAATAACAGCAATAACTTTATTAACAGCTACAGAAATATCTGCTCGAAAATTAAGATTAGAAAGGAATGGAGACGACGGAAACATCGCGAAACGATATATGAAATAAAGTAAATGAATTTTCTTAAGTATTACAGATGAGGAGTAAAACGTAGGAAGAAAAAATTAATTACTGCAATAGGCAGGTGTAGCAAAAAAAAGAAATATTGCCTCTAGAGAAAAAGATAACAAAAACCGCTATAACTAGGCGCAGTCAGAAGAACAAGCATTTACAAATCTAAAAGCAAGAGATAGCGAGAGAACTAGCGGGTAATAAAAACAAGTATAAGTACGTAACAAGCAGAAGCCCTGTGGCAACAATTTTTAAGAATTATATGCTAGAGCTCTTAGAATTTATTCCATGTCAGCGAAGGCAATAGTGAGAGTAGTTTGGAAAACTAAAAAGACAGCAGAATAACGAACTATAAAGAACTACGAAAGAGATCTTCTGGTTTATATTTCTTTTGAAATTATGCTTGATAAGCAACTAATTGTTAGTCAAATCGAGGTAGAGCGCAAAAAATTAATAACTAAAGGTACCTTGAAAACGGTATTATGACAATCATATTGATTACTAGGTAAAAATAACTCCAAATTACTAATTCTAGAAAAAAAGAGTTCAGATTGTTCCTCTGCAAATTATACTAAATGTACCAAATAAGAAATTTAAATTATTTTTCTGTTCACGTCTGGAGTAAATCCAAAGTTCGTTAAAATCCTCGTAGACTAAATTCTACCTAGCATTCCTAGAAATTTTTGGATTGTATCAGCAATAACGGTTGAATAATGTTCGCACTGTCGATTATTTCGATCGATTTATAATATCTCCAAAAGTAATTTTAAACGGTATGCCTGATAAATCTTTCTTTCTATATGTATTCAATATTATATTCTTCATAATTCTTTCAATTTTATTTTTATTGTAATAATTATTTGAAAATTAATTGAAAAAAAGGAAATATATATTTTTCTTAATAATCCTTCGAATTTTTATAGAATTAAATGTTATCTAATCTTGATCTTTCTTGTCTTTAATCTTGATTTTATCTTTTTCTTGCTTGGGCACGAAATCTCCGAAACAAAATCTAAGAAATGAAATTTTTACTACGATCTTTATCTCTAAACACAAAATCTCCCAGGACAATCTTACAAAAGAATCTTTTTCCATTTGGCAACCTTCGGCTACTACAGAATTACAACCTTCTCCACAAGGCGATGTAATCCTTCATGAATTTTTCTTGCAGTCGTCCTTCTGCGGTGGCATTGGTTAAACCCTTCATCAGCCGAACTTATCGGCAATGTAAAGAATTTCTGCATAGTATGGGACGGAACAATATTTAATTCAATGGTAACTTTCAGCTTGGCGGGGATTAAGATCCAATCCACTGCATTTTGGTGACCACCGATTTAGAACATTTTCCATATTTTATCCATAGATGTTGTATGGGTACACATACTGTGGAGAGTTTGTAGTTGCTGATTTCGTCTTTCTCAATTCAAGGCGTTTATTTATTTGGAATAGATTTTTAAAACACTTTTTGAATCCAATTCGCCCCTCTTTATTTAACAGAGATTATTAATAAAAAACATTTCGAAAACTGACTTACTAAATTGTAAACGTCATATATTAAATAATTATTTATTAGAATAGATAAAATTTCCGCAGAAGCACTAGCGTAACATTAGTAGCTGAAATTAATTCAAGGCACAGAAAAAAGCTTATATAATTTGATGTGGAATTAAGCAACCCGCCAACGCTTTGCATGTGAAATAAGTGGGGAAGAAGAAAAAGATTACCTACATTTCATTTTTAAAATATTGTACAATAAAATTAAATGCAAACAATCGAAATTTTGTTGCTTACATTGATTTCTGCTCCACTAAACCAAAGAAATGTGAGACTGCAAAAACATTACCATGGGGCTGTTGTATCCGGGAAAAGAAAACGTAATGAGTAAAATCGAACCGTGAATTGAAAAGAAAAGAAAAGATTGTCTTTCTATTGCTTTCTATTGCTTAATTAAATTCATGAATTATTTTTAGTTAAGTAAGACCATATTCAACCAATATGAAAGGCTTGGGTGAGTTTTTATTAAGCAAAGTATATTTCAATTCAAATTTATGTTTATTTTAAATCTAGTTTTGTATTCAAATAACCTCTACATTTAATAAACTATCAAATAATGCATTAACAGTCACTGTATCCATTCGCATAGCATATTATGTGTTTCACACTGAGGGGAGTCGTATTCTTGGTATTATAGTGAAATGAATGTTTACGTAATTAATATTATTTTTATTTTACAATATAAACCTCTATGATCACAATACATTTACAATACCTAATAACTAATTTTTTGTGAACCTGCAAATTATTTTATGTTCTTCTCTGAAGAATAATGAGGTATTAAAACTCCACTGATCGGCTATGAATTCCATGGAGGGTCGGCAGCCTCCTTAGGCCACTGGAGGGACTCCTAGCTATCGTCTGCTGTTGGTCCTACATATTCATTTCGGGCAACTACCTGACTAGAAACTACAGATGGCCACAACTATTCTAATTTAGGTTATATACTGAGGTTTAATGTACTGTTAGTACATAGTTAAATTATCTGAGATATTAGTATATCTCTCCTATAACGAGAATACATTAAATCCTCTCGTATAATTCCTTTTTATTTTTATTTTATTGCATTTATTTACAACTTCAATTAAGAAGAGCTGATACAAACCAACTCTAAAATATCCAGTTTTATGTCTAAAAATATATGTTGAATATATTAATTTTATTAAACCTTATTAGTTTGTTTCTTCTTCGAAGTTTTTTCCTTATTGAAAAAAGTGCCCATTTCATGGATAATTGTTTATAAATTTATGCAAATTATAGACGCAACTTTCAAAAAAACCGAATTTCTAGATTATTTCCCATAGTTTAGGCGCCTATTTCAATGATTAAATTACGATTCTAAATCTCGAATTCTAATTCAAATATTAAAATCCAATAAAAATTCCATTACATATATCCGAAACATATACATCCGAAATATAGAAAACTTTTACATTATTAACCTAACGTTATTAACCTAATTTCGTTCTTCTTCTTCTTTTCTTATGCCAATCTGCTTTTGCCCAAAAAAATTTCTCTTCATCGTTTTTAAAATTTTCACTTCATTCCTTAAACTTGATCACATTCAGCCTTGTCAGAGTCAGGCTATTTCCTTCCTGATTTTGATATCTTATGTTGTTTACTTTTCGTGCCTTCTTCATTTGTTTTCTCATTCTTTCAACTTTGCATATGTTTTGCAATAGCGATGATGATTACCAGTTTGCCAGGAATTCGAATCTAGCGATTCATTTATACGACACCGATAATATTCGTGCCATGGTTTTCGATTTCTTTGTTTATCATTTAGTGAAAAATTAGTAGCTTTTATAGTTTTTTAACAAAGAAAGTCGATAGAAAATGAATATGAATTTAGTATATCCAGTCAACTACCAGTGTCAGGTGGAACCGGCAACAACAAGACGAGAAAAAATATGGAGGGTAGGATATAAACAAACAAACAAATTAACAGACAGGCAAACTAGACTGAGTTTTCTCATATGTAACAATTTTTTTGTCTGATTGGATTTCAATTTATGAAAATATCTAAAAGTTATTAATGCTTTCAACGACCGGTTTCGATTAATTTTCTGAATCTAATAAAAATCGTATATAAATGACGCTGGAGAGATTGAAAATCCTGTACAAGACGTTCAAAATAAAAATATTGGTTACGAATTAAACTAAAAATGCATACAATTGCCTCGATATTTCGCTAAAAGCCTTATCAAAAATATAACATTATATAACATTTAATTTTTTATTGACGTCTAGATA
Organism: Physocephala rufipes; assembly: GCA_963966595.1. Taxonomy (NCBI): domain Eukaryota; kingdom Metazoa; phylum Arthropoda; class Insecta; order Diptera; family Conopidae; genus Physocephala; species Physocephala rufipes. Next base: position 6,936,900 of record OZ016504.1, on the reverse strand, counting down.
ACTTTTGATTAGATTAAGCAAGCGAAGGACATAAGTGTTTTATTATGAAAGACATAAGACATAAGAAATATTATAATAATATCTTAAATTGTCTCAAATTAGTGAAGGTTGTGCTGGAAATTTTGAGGTAGTAGGAAAATAATTACAGAGGAATATAAAATGACATTATGGATTGAAACCAAAAAGATTTATTAACTTCATTGACTCAAAATAAAAACTCCGGGAATAAAGAGCAATTTCTCCCTGTTAGGGTTTTTTAATCCATCGTACATGAAGCGCTTAATATAACAAAATCCTAAAAAGCAACTCGATAAACTATGGAATGTTGTATAGAACGATTTTGAGGTTGGCTTAAGGTCATTTTTCAAGTTTTGTGAGGTTGTTTATACGAAAAGGCCCCAAAAAAAACCAGCAGCGAACTCATCAAATTTTAATGACGAAGTAAGAAACCTTGTGATATTAAATATTGAAAAATTTAAGACGAAAAAAATAAAACAGTTTATATGCATGATTCAGAAAAAAATAACCACAAACGAGAATTATTTAATTTAGTGATGACACGATAAAAAAATTTAAAAATTAATATTTCTTGCTTTCGCGGAAATTATAATATTTTGTATAACTCGATCGAATTTTTTATAAAGAAGTTATTTAATGCGGACTTTAAAAATGGAGAATTTACAAATGGAAATTCAGACCATTGATTAAATCGTTTTGCATGGTAAATTCGACTTCCTTGTTTCTATTCAAACAATTTCTTAATTTTTCTGAAGAGTGCATTATTGCATATTTTAATACGCACGCGCACACACGCAACCAGTCACTTGACCATAAAATAAAAAAACGAAAAAAGGCTAAATAATACCAACCTGTTATTAAAAATTTGGTTAAGTACATTTATGGACTTCCTCAACAGTACTCCGTATTGACGTCCCTGATAAAAAAATAAATAATAACAAAATAAACAATTTAAATAACAATTTAAATAATATGGAAGAGCAAAAAAATCTGGTTTTTTTGATAAACAAGTCTTTCTACTTCTTCATCGTATTCCCAAAAATTGCTAAGAAAATTGCGGAAGGGATAATAAAATTTTGAAAAACTATGTCGTGCTTTCATAAGAGTCAAAAGAACGACAAACAAAAATTCAAAGAAACAGATGGGTTTGGTGGCAATTGGTGGCAATTGGGGTGTAAAAGTAGTATGTAGTACCTGAACATTTTGATATAGCTATCGTTGAAAATAAATGATGAACTTTGCAGCAAAAAGTAAACTCTCAGACAGGTAGACAGTCCCGTCCGATACAGATATGTCCCGAAGTATATAATTTCATTTTTATTGTACCGCATTTTTCATTAGGGAAAATTTCTATTAAGTGATGTAATGTGGTTTTTTATGTTCTTTTGCTTTGGATTTACACCTTAATATTGACCTAAAATTTATAAATTATTTATAATATTGGTGTTTTTAATGCGACATTATTGCTAAAAATTGCGTTGCTTTCCGGCAGATTTTTGTTGGGGTATGTTGGAATAAAATCAATAAGAATTTAGCTTTTGATAGTTCGGAGTTTTTCAATAAGCCCTAACGAGCAGTATTTTCCATAATTCTGCAATTTTATTGAGAATTCTAAACTGATTCGAACTAATTGCTTCCCCAAGAAACATTTATATGCATAGTATTGAAAAGTCCAGACTTTTCGTTGAATAGTATTGAAAAGAACGGAAGGTTGTTCGAGACATTAGACTCAATTTGACATCATTATTCATTTGTCCTAATAAAATATTTCGTTTCTTCCAATTTTCAATTGAATTTAAGTGATATAATTTCGATAAACATTTATCCATCCAATCTTTTTCATTAAATTATCAGCAATAATTTTGAAAAAGTCTTTTAAAAAATTCAAAATAAATTCACACACAATGCATTCGTTCAATGAGACACAACGCAAGTCGCTAAAATTAAATTGACCTGTTTAGCTGGTTAAGCCTGCTTGGGTGACTGACAACTGGCTTAGCGTCTGTCGAAATGACTGGTCGCATGATGCGAGTATATTGACTGCCGGGGATATTGTCTGTCGGGTATACGGGTTACCAGACGGACTGTTTAGTTGGTTCATGGATTGACTGGCTGCCTCCTCAACTGATCTGTCTCACTCACTCCTTACATGACACCAAAAAATTAATTTCACTTTTTGTCTCTACTAGTGCACTTCTTGTTCTTCACTCATAGCCTTATAGTAAGTGTTTCGACAAAATCGAAGTATGTTCCATGTCTTCGATTTATCGCAATCCGCCTTATTTATTTGTCTGCTTGCCTTATTTTTATCTTCATTCCATGAGATTCTTCATCTGAAGGACACTTAAACTTCTTGTTTCTATATCAACAATTTTTACAAAATCCACAATTTTATAAAAAAAAACTAAAATATACAAATTTATTATTACTATAAATGTCCATTAACTACAAAAACAATTTCATTAAGTAGACCATTTTTTTCATTATCTACGGGATTAAACTTCTTGTTTCTATATCAACAATTTTTACAAAATCCACAATTTTATAAAAAAAAACTAAAATATACAAATTTATTATTACTATAAATGTCCATTAACTACAAAAACAATTTCATTAAGTAGACCATTTTTTTCATTATCTACGGGAGGATTGACGGGAAAAATAGTTGAGAGGTTTTTGACGTTTAAAGAAGAGACTTTGTAACGGAGCAGATTTTTTACCTTTCAAAAATTTTTTTAATTTTAATTTTTTTTTTCCTTTTCGGAGATTGACAGCGGCATTTATTACTTTTATGAGTACTCATTCCGCTGATGTTGATGAGTGTACAAGTCACAGGTGAGTTTAGTAAATGGCTAACATCACCGTTTCTAATGCAGCTTGCCTTCTAATTAGCCTTCTTTAGCCTTTTTCTTTTTCTTCTTCTGCTTGTCCCTCTTCGACCTACATCTTATTTTCCTCTTTCTCTTTCTACCATATATTTCTAATTTGTTTGAAAAACATTATTCTTAATTGTAATTGTCAGAATTTTATTTGGCTGGCAAATAAGTTCGTTCGGTTCTTGTTGTTCTCAAAGCTTTATTAGTTTCAAATTGTATGTTCTTTATTAAATTTTATTAACGCTCATTTTTTCGAAACCGCACGAACTTATTTGCCGGCGAACGCCATGTTTTGCGTAGTAACGATCATGATCATGTTAACATTTTTAGATATTATATCGGAACATTATTCCAATTTCTGGCCCTAAAAACTCAAACTTGAATATCTCTAGGCTTCGGATCCGTTAAAATAATATAGAAACGTTTTTAACTGGATCAATGACTTGGCTCTTTGTGTCCGGGCAAACAATAAAGAACAACGTATTCATTCTGTCTCTATCGCGAATTACATGCAATGTCAAACAACGGATAGTCACGAAATAATGCTGCTACTAGCAGTAGTCACAGAAGCAGCTGCACATGCGCAGTGTGTTGTTTTCGCAATTACGTTCAATGAACTCAAGAACATTAGAAGAAGAAGAAAACGAGGAAAACCACTCACACCATTAGCACAATCGATGCATTCGGCGCAATCAGTGCAGTCTACAATTATAATGGAACTGTTGCAATATTGTTATGGTTGTTGTTGTTGTTCCGCTGCTTGCAGTTTACCTTGAAATAGGCGAAGTGTACTATTTTCAATCGTAAAATCGAAATCAAAACCAAAACAAATTTAATAAAAAATTAAATGAAATCGTGTTGCTTCGTAAGGAATTTCCACTTCAAACTGAAATTGAAAAATTCCAAATTCTTATACTTCGACGAATTGAGTAAAAGTTGAAAAAAGCACCAAGTTTGGCATAGTCGAAATCTTCTAATGCGCTTTGGAGTACATTTTTTATAGATGAGCTCATTTGCAGAACGAGGAGGAAGAAAACAGTGTTTCTCGTGATGCTATTGGTCTTTGTATTGGCCTTAATTCGTTTAATGCGCACAGTGTTTGCCAACTGAGCAGCTTATTCGTTCTTTTAACAGAACCGCACAAGATGTGTTTCAAAATATAAGACTTGAAATGTTGATTGCACTTTCGTATGTTTGCTGCCGTAACGCAAAATAAGGCACAATAGTTTATAGCAGTTTTATACAAATCTAAACAAACGCGTTTTTTCCAGCGGAAAGGCAATAAATGCCATTAAGCGAGAGCAAATCAATGACAATGAATGAGCACCACACGAGCAAACAATTGAACGACCACTAAGATAAAGATATTCTAAGACAAAATTGCTTGAATTGTAAAGTAATGATAGTTCCTGATAAATATACTTTCCTTGAGGTAGAGAAGAAAGACGATGGTTCTGTTACTAATGGGAGGATAGACGTTATATATTTTTGTACCATATAGTTCATTTGCATTTATCTCGCACTGATATGAAACAGCACACCAACAACGGCGTCTGTATAAACACCATCAGTACAAAAATTAAGTAAAGTTTTATTAAATCTAAAATCTATTTAGGCATCTCATAAAAATTTTTCGCCTGCTTTAAATCGCTCTATCGGTCACGTTTTTTAATGCAATAACGTTTCGATAAACGCGTGGCGTACGTACGAGTACAATTTTACATTATGAAATTTCAATGAAACGTTAAGATACATTAAATGGTACTTGCAGCAACCCACGTCCGTTCAACTACGTTGCGGTAGTGAAATTCAAAGGTGCATCCGTAGTTGGTTGGGTTATTTCTGCATAGAGAAAATAATGTTGGTACGAATAAAAGAAAAAGGAAAAGCGCAAAAAATGTGAAACAATTTTCTCTAAATCCGGAAATTTTATTTGAAAGTCTGTTTTTTTTTTGCTACTGCCACTTATGCAGCGCCAGCACCATCAGCAGAAGCAGCAATAGAACCGACAGTAAGATTAGCTGTATGTCGTACGTTTACCGCAAACTAAGGCCGTGTAAGAATTTTCTCTAAAGGCCACGATCACCAACGACGGGCTTGGGGTTAGTACGATCAACAGCTAAGATCAATAAACGTGATCGTGAATATTTTTCCTAGAGCTGTTACTTATGCTATTGCTGTTATTTTGTTATAACATTTCTTGGTAGGAAAAGATTCCAGGGAGTAAAATATACGATGAGAGCATTCATCAGCATTGGTTTTTTGAATTGTTACATCTTCTTCTTCTTTTTCTTCTTCTTCGACTTTACCTCCTTTGTTAGATCAAACGTGATTTTCTTGTGTTCAAATGCTGTCGATTTGCATCTGCCGAAGACAACATAAGCAAAATATACAGTTTGTTTGTACGCCTCGGTTGGGATTTTCTTCTTCCTCTTTACTTATGTTGCCGTTAGGGGCGAGAAAGCGGTTTGTAGGCAATACTACACGTTTTCATTTCCACCAAAATTAATTGGCCAGTAAAAAAATTTGCACATGGTAAATTGAAAGAAAAGTATAATTTTCAGTTATTGATTTTCAGAACCAAAGTTGATTTCAGTATTAATTACACCACCTAACTGTACTTTAATAATGCAATATTTACTCAAATATTTACTCAAGTATTTACATATTTACTCAAATCTGCAATGACAATGTTGCAATGTTTCATTATTTCACTCTATCAATATTTCGATCTGTAATTATTTTAGCCTCAGTATATTAGCGTTATCTAAATCTCTGAATCGATAAATTTTTCAATTTTTCATTACTTAAATTTTAAAATATTTCAATTATTCGATATGTGAGCCAATATTAATCAATATTTTAGTTCCTGCATGTTTCAATCTCTCAATATATCTATCACTTTTTATACAAACCCTCAATGTTTCAATTGATCGACATTTTAGTTCCGTGCTATTCAGTTTCACAAAAGTTAACCTCACAATATAGCAATATTGTAACTACTTACATGCAATTACTTACATGTTGTTACTTACATCTACTACTCAAATTGTATACAGTTACTTCAATCTTAATATTTTAAACAGTATTTATATTCTTCAATATTTAAAGCTGATAAACGTTCATTTTCCTCTTTATTCTATTTTATATCTACTTTTTTTCTAGTTTATTCTTTCAAATTTTGAAATGCAATATTTCAATCCCTCAATTTTGAATATCTCGAAATTTTAGTCGCTTCGTTTATCTGTTACGTGATATCGTAACAATAATCTGCTTTCTTAGCCTCATATTTCTAGCCTCTGAATATTTCAATAATTTAATCATTTAGTATTTTTTTCTTTAAGTATTTCATTTTCTCAGTATTTTGATATACTCTCCTCCAGTGCTCGCTCCGTATTAGTCATTTTCCATTTAGCGATTAAAAATGCCTTAAATTCTCAATATTTCTCTTTGCTATTATTTCGCTCTGTCAGTATTACCTCGATGTCAAAATTTCTCCCTATTTTAATCTCTCAATATATCGAGCACTTAGTATTATAATTCCCCCTTTATTTTTTACCACGATATTTGAGTTTCTCAACACTTCCATTCAACAACAATCCATAAGCAATGCAGCTCCTGTTGATTTTTCTATTCATTTTTGTTAAATTCCAAAATTGACTGCATTACTTTTCGCAAACACGACGATGGAATGCCGATATCGTGTTTCGCGCCATAACTCCTAAACTGGTTTTAATTCTACGCTGATAGCTTTTTGTTGTATGGGTGGCACATCTTCAATAATCACCGTCTATTTCTTAATCTTGCAAAGCAAATGCTCGTTTTATGGCTCGTTTTTTTCAAACATTTTCTAATAATTTTGTTAATGATTTATGTAATTTCGCAATTGGATTTCATGCTGTTTTGCAATTATTTCGACTCATCTATAATGAGAAATTCGTTTTCGATATAATGCCACTACGCCTTGGAAAATCTAATCAAAACGTTAAAATGCAAAAGAAAAATTTTAAAAAACAAAACGAGATATTATCGCCGCCTGTCTCTCAATCAATCGAAAGCATAAGAATTCGCATTTAGAAAAATTTTGATTAACAAAAAACATTAAAAAAATTCATTTCTATACTTGAAGACGAGAAAGGAAATTATTTGGACTAACAAAAAAGATTTAAAAAGTACATAAAAATGCAGCAGATTACAATATAGCGATTTATTGTTATTTATAAACATGGCGAATAATATAACCCGATCATTTCCGAATTCCAGCTGAAAATTCCCGTAGATAACCCTTTTTCAATTCGTGCGTTATTTAGAGATCAAAAAGATTTGTTTTCATAAACGCTTTTAATACCAGCACCACTCAGAGAAACTTTATCCCCTCAGAGAGCTATTGAAGCTCAACAATAATACCGAGATATTTGGACATTATAAATTCACTTAAAAGGGGCGTAGCAAGCACGCTATTTTATCGTACCATGCGTGGACTTTTTGAGAGAAGTTGTGTTGATAAGTTGTTGTGTTTAGTTGATACGAATTAACCAAGAGAATCGATGAGCAATATTAAAAGAGGCGTGTACTGCTCATTGATTATTAGGATCAAACTATAAATTTATATTACGGCTGTAGGGTGTGCAAGCTTCGTCGAGGCCGAAAGTTCTCTAAAATTCTTAATTTTTTCGATAAATCGTATGAGGAATACCCAAATCCCGGATTTGTTGTTTTAAAAGTTGATTTAGGAAATCCAAGGAAGGTCTGAGATTATTCAAAATTTCCATGTGTTTAAAATATTTATAACTGCTAAACGTATTACAAAATCATTGCAAAAGATAATTATGATAATTATTGCAAAGTGTATAATAATAATAATTATAGCTTCGGGTGTTCCTTATTACGTCTTATTAACGTAAAATCAATATACAGAAAAATTAAAACAAAACAAGTAAAACTGGATTAAAGTAATTTTCATATCCGAAACTGTTGGGAATATCTCGAACTCTTAGACAGCCCCACAATAAAACATTAAAAAAATTGAAATATATAATAAATGTAATATTTTTACGTTTATTCGCTTTGTTCTCTCTTTCTTGGGAAAAAGTGTTTAAATACTAATTTTCACTTTCGCCAATTAAACTGAAATTAAAAGTATACTCACTCATTGATGGCTACAAATCCCAAACAGTAACCGCTATTAAAATGGGCATTATCGATGAACAGCATTGGTTTTATGCTGTAAATCTATTTCGAAAGAAAAACTATTAAGTTGTTGAATGGCATCGAGGAAAAGGCTACTTAATAAGACTTACTGAAAAGTAGTATTGTCTTTGCGGGCTGTTTTGAGACGATTATGGAGCGCATGGTACCTGATTTCTTCATGGGGTTTAATTAACCAAAAGGCACCCAGAAAGCAATGCTCGCATTTGCTATAACTTTCGCTTACGACCGAAAATTCTTTAGAATTTAAGCTTTGATAGCTTGATGAGCTTACATTAAAATTTTTTCTCATCCTTATTTTAGAGAGAGATTTAAGTATTATCATCAAGAATTACCCGCCTTCCTGCATACCCAGCTTGTTATCCTTGACCCAATCATTTAATTGTGCGTTACGAGACGAGACGCCTTCAAATGGCGATATTGTACATTGTGATGAGTATCAGAAGTTGTAGTTTCTTTTTGTTACTATTGTTATTTTCGCTGTTGTTGTTTTTATTGTTTTTTCTACGTTTTAATTGCTTACTTTTTGTTAAAGCGAATCTGCATTTTTCCACATAAATTTATCACTTTTTGACACGACGTTGGTGTCTTGGCTGCACCGGTGCTGTCACAACGACTGAACGACTGAAGTGTTGTAGTTGTTATTAGAGAAATTTACATAACAAAAACAACACCGTTCGTCACAACTACGCATAAACACTTGTCTCGAGCAAAACATCTTAGAAATGGAAATATTTTCGTTGTCATTATCATTAAGCCTGTCCCAATTTTTACTCACAAATGGCAAACAATTCTTCTTCCTAATAATGATGATCATTTATAATAAAGTAAGGCTTTAATAATAACGCTTATTTCTAAGAAAAATCTGTTAACGAAAAAATATTGCTCTTCACAAAAAAATTATAACAAATTTAGCAATTTTAACTAGGAATTTCCTTTAAAATAAAGGCTTCTATTAGCCTTTAATGATGACGTAAAGGAAGAATTATTTACTTGTTGCTTCTAGATGAAACTCTATAATCCGCTTTAACCTAGAAATTAATTTTATTTATTATTGCTAGAAGAGTAATTGCTTTTCTAAATATCACCTGCAGTTAACTTAACTCTAGAGTAAAAAAAAGTCAATCCTAATTCTAGAATGGAAAATTTTTAATTCCAGAAAGAAACTAATTTTCTTTCAGATTTAGTTACGACCATTAATTAACATTAATTTACTAAACAGGATATTATTTCCTAGCCAATTCTAGTTTTAGAATTAGAAAAGTCGTTTATTTGCTTTTTTATTTGCAATTACTAATTAGTTCGATCCTTAGAATTAAAAGATGATTTATTGATATTTTTTATAATCAAACAAATATTAATGGCAAATAAAAAAAGAAATGAAGCAGGACTTACTTTCTTTCTGATTTACAAACCCTGGTTTTTTCGTCGATAGAATTAAAAGAAGCCTTTGGCATTCTTCCTGAATTAAATCCTCTGGTTAAATTCTACCCCAGAATTAAGACAAGCTTAATGCATCTTTTGCTGACTGCCTACCTCTCGTTAGTCTTAATGCCAGAATTAAAAAAGGCCTAAATATATAGTCTCACTGGTTTCTAGGGTTTAAGGAAGCTTGCTTTTAATATTTCTTATATATGTTTCCATTTATGAATATTTTTAATGACCTTTATTCATTTAATAGCAATAATACTGCTGTCAATAACGAAAGAAAAAAGTATACAGTTCCTAAAAAATTGCCCTTAAAAGTTATTATTATTATTATTCATAATTATCTTCTTAAGTATTAATAATTAAAATTATGGTTTCCGAGTTATTGCTATTATTAAAACATATACGAGTGCAAAAAATTAATGGCATTCGGTCATTCATTTATCCCAAACATTTAGCAGCTCGCAATCAGTATTGTAAAGCCGACCTAGAGACAGCTCATCGCTAATTTTAGTTTAATTATTGCTTACATGCGATGTTATTTGCAAATAGCTTTAGACGCAAATAAGAATTTCTATTATTCTAAAACCGTAATTAATTTCAACCTTTAAGATATCATCGTCATCATTATTTTCATCATGATTTATTATTTTTAAAGATGATTAAAACTGAAAATTGATTAGGTAAATTTAACGTTGTGAGAGTGAAGGTCAGCCGGTCAGTCGTCTGAAAGGATTAATATATATATTATATAAAATTGTGTAAGTCTTTTAAATTTTTTATAAGGAGTACTTCATATCTCTTGCGTAAAGCACTTTTAAACCGAACGGCTGCAGATTCGTTTCCTAAATGAAGATCTTCCTTTTTATTTTTTTGTTTTATTTTTTATATATAATATTATTATATAAAAGCAAGTAAAAATGCAAACTTCGGTCTTGCCGAAGCTTATATACCTTACACTCGTAACATAAATTCATAGTTTTATCCTGATTTCTTCCTCTGCGATAATCATATTTGTTCCCAGTGGGCGAACCACACCCATTTCCCGGATGGTAATTTCTGTCTGGATATTTATTTTGGGAATATAAGTGTTTACGAATTTATATTTACTATGAAAAGTAGGTATGACCTTGGCCCGATTGCATGTTCTCAATTCCAAACAAACTTATGACGAAGCATATTAGTGCCAAATTTCATGTCGATGCCTTTCCGTTCGGCTGTAATCACAATTTCCACAGACAGACGAACAGACTTGGCTAAATCAACTCAAGAGTTGATTCTGAGCAGGAATAAATATACTTCTCTGCACCTAACAAGACTTCTTTAATACCCTGAAAGCGGAAGCCCAAAATGAATAAACCCTATTCTTTCGGGTGTAGGGTATAATAATACTACAAACATGTTTTTCCATCGGCTAAAAACATTTAAAGGAAAGGAAAAACAAATAAAAACACGAAACATCTCTGCTTGCACCGTCAAACCTGCCAACAGTCTTTACCCTGACTTTTTTCATGACTGTTTTGTATTCGTCGAGAAATTAAGAAAAATGTGGTTTGTTTTATACCGTGGCTTTTTGGTGTATTTTTATATTCCCACATTCCACGTCTTGCACGCCCACAGGTTACACTACCCACTGTAATTTTTTATTTTTCCAGTGTTTTCTAGTTTTGAGTACCGTATCGCGTTTATGTATTTCTTTTAAAATTCCTTTTTGGTAATTTTAAAGCGAAAGAATTATCGAAAAATATCATCAAATTAATTGAGCAGTTCATTTAAAAGCAATTTATGGCCGTCAACGTATTGTTGTCACTTTTTAGAAATAAAATTTGCATTCTTTTAATTCCTGACGAACGTCCACCTCGGCTTAAACATAACGATGTTGAAATTGAAAAGATATATAAACAAAAAAAAACAACAATTCTTTGAAAATTAAATTTTAGTGCAAAAAACGCGGTAGGAAAAGCAACCAATCCTCACTTAAATGTTTCTTCATGTTGTTCAAATATTGCTACAGGTTTAAAAGTTTACCCCACCGAAAAAAACCGGAAAACGTTCTATAAGAGGTTCTATAATTATTTTAAATAGTCTAGAATCATATTCGGGGAACAGAAGACAAATAAAATCATACTGTTTAAGACCTTTTTAATTACGTTTATAAATGAAATTCAGATTAAGATAATTCATCAGAATTTATTAATAAAAATTGATAATAAATTTATCAGCTTGTACTTTGGCTGCCGTTAAAGGGTAATATATTTTATAAGTAATGCACAAAATGCAATAAAAATTCAATATAAAGAAATTATCATTATTTGTTTTGTCACTGGAATATATTTATAAGGTTCACCATTTCGTATTTTCACAACATTTAGAAGAAATACAATTTCTACGTTAAAAAATCGTACAATTGCCTTTTCTTCTTATTCTTATCTTCAGTTTTCGTTGTGGACCTAATATCGATTCCTCCACAAATAAATCCATAAAGTGTATCACCTTCTAATTAAGCAATATATTGCGAGGCTTTTTCCAACGTTTTATTTATTATTTAATTATCATCTTATTTACAAAAAGGTCATGATTTTATTATATATTTTTTATTATATGGTTTCTTTAAACATAAAATGTGTACCCATTGCGCCCTAGAAATAGATCAGGCTATATCGTGTGTTACCGGCATAACCATAAATATAATAACAAAGTCTTTTATTAAATTAATTGCGAAACAACTGATCCCAAATAGTTTACTGGTTGAAAAAAATACATTGAAAATCTTTCTCTCTTTTTGGATTCCCTCTAAATAAGGAGAATCCTTTTCTCATGCAACGAACACTATTTTGCTTAGTCTTATATTTATTTTTTGCATAAATAGACCCAATAAGTAAAGAGCTTATTACTAATCGACTTATTACTGTATCGGCAATATTTCTGCAATTTAATTCTTGACTTATAAACGTGTCAAAATAATTAAAATGATACAGAAAATTATCTCATTGATTACTTTTCGTATTTCTAGATGTTCAATATACGTGTGTATGAATACACAGGCACTCACACTTGATGATAATCGCAATTAATAATAATATACTGATGACGAAAATATGCTAATTTCTTGTCTGTAAAAGTTTTTTGTTGTACATTTTATAATATTTATAAAATACATTATCCATTTATTGAAGAAATAGTTTCAGAATTTATAAAGCAAATAACATTTTATATTTTTTTATTAATAATCTTCTAAATTAATAACTCTTATTAACTTCTAACAAATCCTAGGAACTGAACTGATCTTAGGAGCGCAACTGCTTGTCTTTACACTGATGTAATTTAATGTTTTACATTTTGTTAAACCTTTATCAAAAACTATTCTAAGTAAGCCAGGATAAATTTCTCCTCAGACATAATCTTTATGAAATAAAATTACGCCTACATCATCAGGGCCTGTAGTACAGACAGAACATAATGAGGTGACACTCAAATGAGAAAATCAGTCATCTATGGGTGCCATACATTCTAGCTACGTCAATGACTCTCAGTTGAAATTGATGAAATATTTAAGTCTACTTTGAGTCTGCGGTTTTTCGAAAAGAAAGCAAAAATACGTCGAAAACAATTGATAACAATATAATCTATTTTTAAAACGTTCCATTAGTATTTCTTTAAAAATATATTTTCTCTGTAATCGCGCACTATGTTTTCCACAAAAATTTAAAAGAAAAAAGAATAACATGGTTAAATCCCTGAAAAATGTCCATCAAGGTGAAGGAGATATTTAGTTATATCCGCAAATGTTTTTCACCACAACGTGATTTGCAATATCGTTGTTTTTCTTTTTCGTTGTTATTGTTATTTGTTGTTAGATAGGTCTGGTGATTATAATGATTCATGTATATTTGCTTGATATTTTCGTTCTCGACTAAATTTAGAATTGCGGTTAAATGAGAGAAGATTCGACCACTTTGGTGTTCGTTGCGGCTCTCTCTCTCTCTGTCTCTCCCTTTATTTAATAAAGGTTTGTACGTTAAGTATCTCAACTGCTGACTAGTATATACCTCTCTTCCCTTAACGTAATTACTTTTTCAATTCTTTTACTCTTCATCAAGAATTTGCTCTTTTTATTCTCTTAATCTTTACAAGTTTATTCTTTATTTTCTCTTTGGTTCTCCCTAGTTTTACTGTTACTCACTTTAAACGATATGTGCCGAATAGTAATATAAATCCAGCTATATAGTATATTTATATAACGCACATTTTAGGTTTGCCCTTCATTTTTGTTCGAAATTTAAATTATTTACTCCTTCTTTAATTCAAATTCACTCGACCGTGACATAAAATTTAGCTGCGACACTCTTGCCTTAACGTCACCATACAGTTATATTTAAGCATTAAAAATTTAAAACAGGTTTGAAATTAGTCCAAAATTCTATTTGCCATTCAAATTTAGTAAATTTTTTTCATAAATAAATATTAGTTTCTCATAAAACTACTATTACTACGAAGAGTATTTAACGCAATATTTCGATTCACGATTTTAACGATGATATCTTTAATTTGATCTGCTTATATTAAGGCGGAAAGTTATATTAGTGTTCGAAATGAAAAAGAAATAATTAATTGTTCAAAAGAAAAAACGATTTTGTTGTGAGAATCATTTAGACAAACACTTTAATTCACGATTGCCAGGTGATGATTTAATCATCAGCAAAAAGATTCATCACTTACGAAGGTTATTAGTCCTACACTTAGCCACGATTAATGACATATAGGAGAAAATAACATTTGAGACCCAGCCCACAGATACATGACGGTAGGTGAGGCATCCGGACTATTATGAACACGAAGAGGAAGATAAGAATGTTAAGATTTTTTCTAAAAGTCTAGTCTTTTTAAATAATAAGCTCATCCATCTAACATGAACTGCTAAAAATCGAAAGATTCTGCTGAATGAATACAGTTTTAATTTGTTTTTATAAAACCTATCTAAGCAATTAAATTAAAATCTGCTGATGGAGCGTTTTGTTTTTCAAGGTCTTGCTATGAAAAACGCCGCCCGTCGCTTTCGTTCAGTTCTGTAATTTTGACGCACGCCTGCAATGCGAAAATCGTCTTCAGTGATCGTAAGATTCCATGGTATAAATATATTCTTAATATTTAATAAAACTGGAAATAGCAGCAGTTGGTTTTTCAACTTCGTATCAAAAGCAACTTCACACTCTTAAAATAAACGCAAAGTAAAAACAAATTAAAAAATTAAGAACTTTTTCATTAAATACGAGTAAATTGTGATTTGATGTGTGAAAAAACTGTAATTATTTTTTGGAAACAAATATAGTGTTTCTTAATGGAGAACACAAAAAAACGAGTTTTACAAAACCTCAAGAAATTGTGGAATGGAATAAAGGAATCATAAAAACCAACGAATAAGAACATTAACTTCATACTGTTGCATAATATAATTCTATAGTATATTTTTATTGTTTATATCTAATAACCAGAGGGTGGCGCACGGTCCTTTTAATACTACGTTTTTATTTTTTATTTATGTTTTTCTGGTTAATTTAGATCTACTAAGTCATCTTCAAAAAATAATCTGGTTTAGTATAATTCTAATCGTGTCGCGCCCACTTCTGGTGGATTTGTGGTGTCTATTCAAATTAAACCTTCAAATTTCAATAGACTGAAAAATGTGCCGTCACAATTTTCATTCATGCGATAGTCTTTCTCACTTCTCATCCCACTGCGCCGATTTCGACTCAGGAGATGGTTTTGACCCAAAATATATTATACACTTCTCAAGATCTTCCATGCTTGTTTCAATGCGTTACAAACTGAAGAAGTAAGTGAATATAACCCACTTCCTTCCGTGGTAGGGTATAAAGAGATTCAATATAACGAAATCATAGAAATAATCACGCCATAAAAATATCTTCAATATTAATTTCACAACGATCAAGAGCTACACAAGACCTCTTGAAAAACAGTGTTAGCGTGATGAATGGTGAAATGAAATCAATCGATTTAACACGTAAATATACGATAGCTATTAATTCGTGCAACACACTTCGTCGTCCTTGTGTTCTGTTGCGCTTGTGTTTTGTCTAATATTCTAGGAAAATGATAGTTTTTTAAATGCTAAAGAAGAAAATACTACATTATTCGAATAATACGAAATGGAACTTATGCGCTGTAATTGTAAAGATTGTTGGTACTTTTCATATGTATACATTACATTCAGGTAATTTTTATGGATATGTGATTCAATACGCGGATATTCACAAAAACAAACAGCTGAAACCGTAACAAATTTAGGAATGACAATAATTAATTCCATTTCACTGTCACCACAGTCGATGTTGCGCTTAAAGTATTTAAAAGTATTTTTGAAATGTTCTGTGCAGGTCATTGATTCTATATATTTCCTACGGCCTCTTCTAAATTAACCTCTCACTTCTCCTTTTTCCTAATCGGGAAATGATAAAGTGATTGCGTCAGAGAAGTAATCAAGCAAGCAATCAAGTATCACCAACAGCAACAAAATTCTTTTCTGCGATAAGATAAAAAAACAATAGAAAGGTTTTTGAAGTCTCACACTTCTCACCCATTTCTAACATAATTAAAACGAAGAAAAAAGAACAGCAACTGCGTTAACGGTAAATATATGTCGCAAATACATTTATAGCATAAATATATGCATACGTAGCATACATATACTCGTATGTATATGAACAAGACTATATGTAAAATAGCGTTATTTATCCCAGCAAACAGAAAATAAGAAGATAAGACTTTTTCATACTCACATTGTTGTTGTTGTTTTTGCTTATGGGAATTTTTTCTCCCTGGTATCAGATTACTTTGCTCTGTTGACATTGATGAAAACATTCCCTCGACTCATCTGCAGACGTCATCACCGCGAAATAGAAAACTTTCGCACGCGCGTTCCTCCGTCTTGCTTTCGCAATAGTAATCCTCAAACATTCCTGGCAATTGTTGGTGAAATTCTCGGGTGGGAACTGAGGAAGAAATTAATACTAGGAAAAGTAATATTTCTGAAAACAGAAATAATTTATTTAAAACTTTTATCAAACATGTTTTCAAAAGAAAAAATAAATAAAAGGAAAACTAGACAATTAATATGAAGTCAGACTTTAGAGTTAAAATTATTGGGTTAAAATTATTTGCATTATTAAGAAATCCCAAGCAGTTAGAAACTTTTTGGGCCTTGTTACGCAAAACGAAAAGAATGAAAAAACTGCGACGATTATTATCAAGTTATCAAAGCTGAGAATAATTACGGAAAACACAAAAGGCCCTTAAAATTTGAAATAATAATAAAACACTCTTAAAGCGTTTAAATAAATTAAAATCATCAGAAAGCAGAAAACGGATTTTAAGAAACCAGTGTTTTATGCAAAACCTGACATTTATTTTGTATAAACATTTTGAGTTTTTATACAAAACCTATTATGAAGAATTATTATTTCACATTTTTAGTGAAAAGAAACAACTATTTTACTAAATATTGTATATAAAAATATGTGGATTGTATACAATGTTTATTAAATGAATTGTTCATTAATGGTATTTTGATATTTTATTTTTTCATTTTCATTTCGTTTCTTAGTTTCTATATTTTTATTTCCTATCATCTAAATTTTATGCTTCTATAGAAATATAATCGTTAGAAATATTATCCATCTCAGAATTTTAATTTAACTTCCATTTTGTTGCCGGTGTGTGTTCTATAATATTACTTCGATTTTAATATTAATAATAATTAAAACATTGATAATAATTTGTAATTATAATTTTATTAATTTTATAATTTGTAATTATAATTATATATATGTAATTATAATTATATTATATTTAATTCGGGTTTTCAGATTTATGTTGTTTTTTAATTTGCTAAAATAATGTGCACTTAATATTTTTATAAAGCCTTTTATCCCTCCCTTTTCATTTTCCTTTACTTTTTGTTCTTTAATGCAATTTTTTACCCTACACCCGAAGGGTTTAGGGATATATTAAGTTTGTTCCTCCGTTTGTAACACATTAATGGAGGTGTGGCAGGTATGGAAAAGTATATATATTCTGACTCAGAACAATCTCCTGAGTCCATCTCGCTGTCCGTCCGTCTGTCTGTCTGTCTGTCTGCTGAAAACACGATTACGAGAGAACGAAAATAGATACGGCCATGAAATTTTGCACAAATATTGTAAGATATATTATAAGAAGGTTGGTTTCGGATGAGAAGTACGCCTACTTTTTATACCTTATATGAATGTATGCATATACGGTGCTTAGTTTCCCCGTCTAAAGGGCGAATTTGAAGATCAAATTTTATCCTGGAACTGAACCACGAATACTAAATTATTCTGCAAAAATGGGTATGATCCGCCTACCAGAACCACTCAAGACGTCATACATTAGAACAGTAGACAGTAGAACAAGTAGAAGTATTGTAATGAAATTTAGCTGGAATATTCTCTATTCAAGTAAATTTATTGATTTTGAAAATCGGATGTGAACCACGTCTATTTTTGATAACTAATATGAATATATGCATATACGAAGTTCAGTTTCAAAGTTTGTAGACCGTATTTCATGACAAAACTTTATCCTGGAACTGAATCACGAATAATAAATTATTTTGCAAAAAGTAGGCGTGATCCTAGTGACCTAGTAGAGTAGGTCTCTACTAGGCATAGGGATATATTCTGTGGGTGTAGGGTATTTAACCTTCGGCCAGGCCGAAGATAGCACCCTTACTTGTTTATTATATTATACATTTAATTTTATAAGCTCCTATTTTTTTCTTTTGTTTCAATTTGGTTTCAATTTTTTATTTCATTATTTATTTATTTAATTTTTTTATTTTAATGTATTATTTATTTATTTTTAATTTTTTTTTTTTTTTGATAATATCTTTTATATATATTTTCACTATTTCTTTAAAACGACATTGAGTTACTATTTGACATCTTACTGTTTATTTTACACATTTCAAAATTATCAAAATTATTAGCCAAAAAGAATTATTTTTCCATATTTAATTTTACTTTATTTTCATAGTTTTTAAACCCTTAAGAAGTAATAACAAACTTTATGATCTCACAGTGGAAAAATTTAAAAAATTTTATATTTACTTGCGTCAAGAGAAATAATACAAGACGATAGATAAGAGAGTAATAGACAAAAAGCTTCTCGTTTAATAAACAGCAAGAATGCCGTTTATGTTGTTGATTTTTTAGCACAACCAAATTGTGTTCGTTTCGATTTTAAAGCTTTTAAGATTTTAAAATTTCTAATTTTTGAAAATTATCAGATTTGGTTTGAAAACCTTGAGGAGGTGCGTTTTATCTTTCCCAAAACTTCTCGCTCTATCTGATAATTTTTAATAAAAAGACCGTGAAAAAGAAAATTAAACCTGCTTCTGAATTTAATAAAATACTATTAGTGTTTATGTTAATTTACAATTAATTTAAATTTAGCGACGCTTTTGGCATTGGCGGTTTATTTAACTTCGTTCCGGACTTATTCGACGTAATTGATAAAGGAATTTAAAAGGTTAATTGTCATTATGTTTTATCAAATTCTCTAAGTGTAAATATTTGCATTTTAATGTTAAGGTAGCACCAGCAACTGTTGGAAAACTGCGTCTAATTTGGAATTAAGCCCAAACAAAACTCTGCCTGAATTTAATTATTTAAACGCAGGAAAGCAACTTAAACATTTGAATAAAATAGGCATTTCGTAGATTATGGATGACCCTAGAATAGCACTTCCTTTGTAATGCCATTACTAAACCGTTTGCTAATTGATTTTCATTTGACGTTCATGCAAATTGACAATTTTCCTTGAAAGGTATCTATTGCTCTATTAGTACTCGCTTATTCACAACTTCGTTCCACTTCTTTTTTACTTCATTTTTCTTTTTTATTTCTGCCTCCTCTTCTTCGTTTTTATTTTCCTTGCCTCAATTAAAAAAACCGCACATGCCATCCGTCACTTACAACACCCCTCAACATGATTTATTGTATGAGAAGTCACTGAACCCTACCAACCAACCAACCAACCACCGCTAGCAAGTTGAATCACACTCCATACCTGCATCATACCCCTCCCCAATTTAAATATCATTATTAAATTATGTACGACGTACAAAAGGTATTTATGGTGGAGCTTTTTTAAACATTCAAGCATTAAAAATTATTGATTTGTTGGAAATTAAATAAAAAATTAGATAAAAAGAAATAAATGTCGCGCCGTTATTCGTCTTGCGGTTTACCTGAATACTAAATGAAGATTAAAAACATTGTGGAAAACTGTAAATCTGAAGAAAAATTTGAAAACACCGCCCATTCAAACAACTTGAAAATCTTTACTTTTCTGCATTCCTGTCCATTTTGCCGTATAATCCATCAATTGCTTACTGCACTTTCTGTGGAGAAACTTTAAGTGGTAGAAACCTGTCATTTTTCTCTGATTTTTTCTTAATTAGTTTTTATAATTAAGGGATTTTCAGTGAACTATTCGTTAGTATTTGTCATGTCACAGACTCTCTCTGTGTGTTTGCAGTCAACGCGTTTAGTTTAAATGACTTGTAAAGTTTTTAAACACAGAAAATTATCAATAACAAGTAATTTCTACTGAAAATGCTTTTTTTATTGGAATATTCGAGAACATTCAGATATGATTTCTTTTAATATTTTTATTAATAATATGTACAAAATCGTCAAATGTTATAACTTTTGCTTTCTAAACTTTCGTAATATTCCTAATTCACAACTTTTGTCAATGAAGAATCAGGCGTATATCTAATTTTTTTAACAGAAGAATCTGTTTTTATTAATTGATAAGATTTCTTAAAATTGCGTTGCTACTTTTTCTTATGAATATAAAAATCACATTTTTATTTTACAAAATTTATCTTATCTCAATGATAGCATCTTGAAAGATAATACGCCTTCGGACAGATTCTTATTAGATTAATTTTTTTGTTTTATTTGTTTAATTACTTTATGTATTTTACTTCTTTATTCATTCATTTATCTATAAATTTATCTATATTTTTTATATTTGTGCCGCACATGCTAGGAGACAAAGTATATTCACTTTCTTCTTGTGATTGTAACACACTAAAGTATGAGTGGTAAGTTTAGAAAAGGGTATATATATTCGTGCTCATAATTAACTCCTAAGGCGATATAACCATGCCGTCCTGTTTGTCTGCTTGTTTGTCTGTCTGTCTGTTTGTGGTAATGACGATTACAGCCTAAAGGAAAGAGATATCTACATTAAATCATGCACGAATATCCTTTGTCATCATAGGTTGTTTGTAATTGAATGCGAGCAAGATTAGCCTATTGCCACACCTACTTTTTTAGAGACAAAATTGTGAAACACCAATTTTTTGCCTTTGTTGAAATTTTGCAGCTGGAATTTTATGGCCATTTCATCGAATTATAATTTGATTTCGATTTAATTTAGTGTAAAACTTAATTCTCGAAAAGCAAGAGCGAAAATTAATGAATATATCTCTAATTAAAAGCGAATGGTTTCTCAAATAAACGGTGAATTTTTTAAATATGTTAGATAACAGAATGATATCGGACCGCTTTTGTATCGTTTGGTTTATCAGTTTCAGAAGGTGTTGCGTATTTATTAATGAAATTCTTTTATTTTTTTATACATTATAGGGTTACTGATGTAAGCTACTGTTCATATTAATCAGTATTTATTATTATCGTATTAACAATCGCGACTCATCTTCAGCCAATCAATATTAAACGTTACCCTACAATTTATTGTACAACGCAATTGATGATCAAGCACGATTTATAAATCAGCCATCAACAATTACGCTGGCGGCATATTAAATAGTATCCAACTAAATATAACTCCGTGCCATCCATGAAAAAACAAAAATTCCCCTCGCATGGAATTTCATTCGTCATAAAAAACAACAAACAACAAAAAAAAAGGAATGTATCACATTAAATTCCAAAGAAAACAGTTTAATATAAAATTACACAGCGATTGTCTTGGGATTACTAGACCTCTCAAGTGTTTTTTTAAGTTTAAGTGTTTTCAAAAGCATAAAACGCATACAGCATATTTCTATTCGGAATTTTCACGCAGCTCAAAATATTCTGGGAAATATTCTTTGAGCGAAGAAAGAATAAATTTCAAATAATTTTAGCATTTACAAGAAAATTTTTTTCTATAATCAATTTTCTATAATCAATTTTCAATTTTCTTTCCATATTTATTTAACTGTGCAATATGTTTTTTTAATTGGAAACACCTGGCTAACACCTCATTCATTACATTTCTTTATATTCACCTCAGTGGACTTAATCTTATTGCCAATTATTTTTGGACGGCATTCAGAAACGCCTACTCCATGGTGGCTTTCGTTAAATAAGACAAAAAATCGAAAATGTCCTTTAAAAATGGCCTTTTCAATCGGTGCAATGTCAAGTTTTTTAAAATAATTTTTACGATATTATGACGAATGACAATTATTTATTGAATATTTAGGAATTTGTCATTTTTCCATGAATATTTCAGTGGAATTTATTTATTATCTTTTACTAATCGTTTTTTATTTTATTTTTAAATGAGTAGTAATTAAATTATTCGTTGTTTATAAAATATTTTGATTATTGTTTTTTTTTTGTAACTGTTGTTAAATTTCCTTCTAACCAATATGTCATTAAACATTCTAAATAAATTATATTCAATTATATAATAACCCCTAATTCCATTACTCTCAACATTATAAAGCTTCTGTTTTTGCAACCTCTCATGAACCACCTTCCTTCTCTAGTCATGCCTCCTGCCGACCCCCCCACCCCTCGACAGATTCATTCAAGCATGGAATTTGCAGCAATTAAATGATTGTTTGCAATTAACCATTACTTTGTAATGTTTCATTATTAATCATAATCGATTTTCGGAGACTATTATTGAATTACTCGAAGGTCATTTGGGCTTCATCACATTAACATTAATACACAGCGAAATATTTTCTGAATATCAGAAAAATTATTACTTACCAATACCCCTTTTTGAAAGATTTATCATGCGATCGAAATTAGTTGTGTTAGCTTCAGTACAATAATAAAAATTTTAGAATCCGGAAAACATTTTTATCTCAAGCTAGAACAGAAACTCAAAACATTTCTTAGCAAAATTTTTAAGCATCAAAATTCAAATTTTAATTTGATAAATTTTCCCAATTAAAAACAGTAAAACTAAACTGTCCACATTATAAAAAAATTATTAAATGAAACTTCGTAATGCAATCTAATTGCTCGATATACAATTAATTTGTGGATAAACTGGATTCATCGAAGTCTCATCTTTACTGTCTTTCTAAATAAAATTCTTACCAGTTTTTGCCTCATTAAGTTTTCGCCATAAACGCAAGGTCTCGGAATTGAACACGTGACAATAATAGAATTATTCATTTCCGCCTTTGCTTTTAATAAAGCGGCTTCAAATTACATTCAGATGCAAATGATTCTTCATTTCAGAGAAAAAAAACGTTAAAAGTAAACAAACCAAGTCTGAAAGTTATTAAGACATTAAGTGAGGCAAAGGGAAATAAAAAATTGTTTATGCATATTTCATACTCATTCAGATGTTAAATAAACTCTTATGTAATTAAATAAAATATTAATATTTTACAATTATAAGCAAGAGTTATTGAAATAGAGTCTCGGGTATTTCGTCGGAGAATTTATTTGAAAATAATTCAAGCAAAGACTAAAATTAATATTTTATAACTGGTCATAATAAATAAAACGAGAACGCAAATTTATACCAAACAAAATTTCATCATCATAAGCTTCAGAGATGTAGGAGCGGAATTTTAATGGATCCACGTTAAAAATAATGCGACTGAAATAATTGTTTTCTGATCTAAACAAGTTCTATATTTGTTGCTGATTTATGCAATAAGTTACATTTATTAATATTCCTTAAAGCACAAAATGTTATAAAAGTTTTGGTGTTAACCCATTCTATTCTTAAATTTCTAATCCTCAAAAACTCTAATATTTTTGTCATGCGCCATTTATCCATACACATAGTGCAAATAAGAATATTTCGTACCTTGGGTACCTTTTAAAAGAAGGACTTGTAAAGCGGAGTAAATTTGACTTATCTTGCGAGATATAGCGTCCTTACGCCAGTTTTCACGGCGATGATACCGACAGCTAGTAAATAGATAATTCAAAGGGGTTAAAGTTGAACGCGTTTCGCAAAACACATTTTAACATTTCATTTTCACATTCCTTAGCACGCGTAGCTCATTCGAAAACTAAAAAGGAGTAGTAGAGAATGGAACCTTTCTCAGTGGAATTAATGACATAAAAGCTTCCAATAAGACATTCTTGACAGTGAATATTGATTTTATCATACCATCGAACTCTTGCTATCGAAATAATTCATAACTTCATAATTTTTGATTAAAAATGCAAGCTACCGTAATTTATCCTCCTCTAACTGCTGCCTTTATTCAGAATGTTCTCTCTGTGAGTATTGATTCTTCGTATATGCTATCTAATATTTCTACATGGAGATGTTATGACCCCTTTCATTTGAGATCCTCCAGATCGTTCTTGCCTTCGACGCGAACTATTTCGTAGCGCTTGTACTGACCTCAATGAAGCTCTTCTCGATTGATTTTTCTAATTCGATTTTGTTGGCGAAAAGGAAATTTTTAAATTGATTAAGTAATTATGGAATTATTGTCTATAGGTATATTGTATATATCTTGTTGTAAAAATTTATTTTTAAAACCCACAAAGAAATAATTGCTAAGTTTGGTATAGATACATAAATACAAATGCAAACTATTATAAATAAAAAACTTCATATTATACCCGAATTAAAATATGATTTAATCACAACGTGTTGCCAGAATTAATAATCCATACACTCATATTAAACCCACAAATTCAAACCCATAAAAAAATTAAAAAAAGTCATCAATTTTCCCAAATATCAACACCCGAAAAAATGTGAAATAATTCCCAAATCAAGTTAGTCTTAGTTGAAAAAATAGTTCCTAAAAAATCTGAAATAAAAGCCAAATCTGAATTAAAAAAAATATATAATAAATGTTAATTTTAAACACCTAAAATATCAATAATTACACAATATTTTACATGAATTTATCATTTTCAAAATTTAATTTTTTCAAGAATATTGGTCGGCAACTAAAGGCGAAACTTACCTTAGCACGCAAACTATAAAAATTCAGACCAAATTCGAATACGATAACCACCATTTTTTTCGAAAATATGAGTTACTAACAAAAGATATGAAATGAAATTAAATGGAATTAAATCCTAATGAAAAATTTGTATCACGGTATTCTATTGAATTATCAATAAACACTTATAATGTTTCAGTTAATCCCGAAATATTTGAGATTTTTATTACTCCTTTTTGTTTGTTTTCTCTAATCATCACCATTATTTATTTTCTGTCGTTCTTTTTTCTTATAAAGATACCCGTGAAATTTATATACAAATACATTTTTTGAAAGGCTTTAGAGCTTTTTCAAAAATTAATAATAATAATAAATATTTGAAAAAAACATCAAAATCATCGTGACAAAAATCTAAATATTCTTTATAATCAAAAATGTGTTAAAGAGTTGATGGCCTTAGACTTCAGATTGCTAATATTTCAAATTTACGATATAAAACTTAAGTAGATTCGGCGCCGATTTTTATCTCCAAGAACGAGGAACGAAAAATCGAAATTATCGGTGAACGCAATGGAAAAGAAAATCGAATAATCGTCTGTATTTCAAATAAGAATTCGGTGCGGGGGTAACTTTTATATTGATAATATTATTCATTTGTGATTTTTCGATCAGCTTGACTTAGCCATTAATCTATAATTAAATATTTGATTTCAATTCAGTTGATTAAAAATCATGAAAGCAGAGTTGTATGACTCGATTGTACTACCAGATATATTTAAAACGAATTGATATTTCTTTTCAGCCGAACGTAAATTCATGTACTTAAATCGCGCCCTGAGTTCTACACAATTTAAAGAGAAGATCAATAATCTTCTCTTAATTATTAAGTCGTCTTCTAATCGAACTTCGTACTGGATTTAAGAAAAATTCAACGGTAGTAATTGCCGCGAATAATGAGCGCAATGAAAAATGGCTTCTCTACACTCAATCGTTGGTTGGGCAAAAAGAATAAAGGTGAGAAAAACCATTAGTTGTCTTTAATAATTTATTTTTCAATTTTCAACTACAGAAAATTTTCAATTTGCAGAAAAAAATTTGCCAAATGGAAAACTTTCGAAGTCTACAACCAATTTAAATCTTTCTGTATCGAGCACGAATATAAATGAAACTAGTCAATTGGAGTATAATCGTATTACCCCACTTCCAGTGGCCACCAGTAATGCTCCTTTCGAGCAGACATTTCGCATAACAGTTTTGCTTCCCAAGGATCAACTCTATGTGGCAAGGCTTGGAGCTCGTGTGCCGCTCAGAAAGTTATTGGAATTAGTCTGCGAAAACAAACAGTTAGACACACAAAAATATGAATTCAGAAATCCAGGTATCGATCGATTCCTTTTTTAGCACGGTCTAAATTTTCGCCACTATAGTTTTCAAGCAGTTCGCAATAATTAATTTTTTTCCTTTCTAGTGGATCTTAGTCAAACCTACAGTTGCGACTTAACAATTGGTGCTGTAGGTCTTTCCGAAGTCCGTTTATGTCACAAATCTGAAGCCTACGATAATTTCAATACCGATGAAGTCATGAAATTACATCGAACATCTATAGCACGTGATTCGTTATCATCTTCAGAATTTAGCAGTCGTCACTCTAAGAACACCATGAAAACCGCTAGTCCTTACAGTTCAACTAACTCTTTGAACTCTACAGATTCAACTGGCATCAGTTATTCACGTAGTCCAATTGGTGTTGGAAGCGGTGGGGGTGGGGGTGGTGGTGGTATGTTATCCATAATTTCCAACACAAATACACCAACAAAAATTTTAGCGCCACCACGAAAAAAACGAGCAGCACCACGTCCACCCAGTCAATGTGTAATTCCCGAACGGTCCGCATTAATCACGGATAATGCCAACCAATCTTCTAAACCCGAAAGGAATGCCAATCAATTGCCTAAAACCGAAATCAATGGCAATCAGCTGCATAAACCCGTACCAAATGGCGACCTAGCCCTAAATGGAGTCATGCCATGTGAAACATCAAAAACAAAGGGAGATTTCTGTGTGGTCCCACAGCATTTCGAAATATTGTCTAACACCCACATTTCCAAAAATACATCTTTGGTCGATTGCAATCGAAATTTCGAAAAAAGTCATCTCCAAAATGGTCAAGAAGCACTTGAAGCGAATGATAGTCCCCTCAATAATAACGTCGATGTCGAGGAGAAGAATGCTCGAAATTTATGTAAAACTGACAATGGGTCGAGCACTTTGTCGCTAAGCATGGATGTTATGCCACAAAAAATTCCAGAACCTTCGCCCCGAAGACGGATAGCACAGATTAAGAAAAAGACAGCGCCAGCGCCACCTCCACGCTTTTCAGCGTGCTTCAATGAAGCCGTCACTACCACCGTGGCCCCTGAACAAACACATAAATCCCAAGAATTACAAACAACGTGCTTAGATCAATTACAAATCCAAAGAAGTCCTTCTCATTCATCGAATTCTTGGGTTTCTAGTTCTTCAGAAATGAATAAAAACCCACCAGAAATGGAGTCCTCCAATAAATCGGAGACAAGTGAAAATAAATCAATACCATCTACTTCTACAAATGAACAGGAACCACCTATAGCGACGATTACATCGGCAATACCTAAACCGGTACCGCGAATCACGTCCGCCACTATAGTTACCAATAACGACCAAGTGCATGACGAAATCGTGCCCGCCAGCAATGTCTCCAAAATAATGCTTAATCGCACACCGACACCTGAACCGCGCTGTTTACCAACCGAAACGTCGCCGATCGAAATCAGTCCTACCATTGGCGAGGTTACAAATTCAAATTTATTAAACCACAATGACAAAAATAACAGCGTAAGCAATATCGATGATGATGACAATTGCTCTAAACAGGCGGACTCCGGTATCGGTGAACCCGTTCCATCGCCCGTACCGGACAGTCTTCCATCCGATGGATCTGCTTTGGATGGCAAGTTATCTACATTTGAATCCAGCTCCGATGACGATGATATGGTCAAAGTGTACAACTTTAAATTAGGTAAAACATTGGTACAGCAACAACAAATCGAACAGGACGAACTGCCTGGTGCTCCGGCGGAGGAAGTAGGGTGTACAATTGACACTACTTCCCAACCGAATTCCTTGAGTGTGGACAGTGTGGATACGTCGTTAGGGGCAACAGAAAGTAGCTCTTGGAATCTTCAAGTACCGATTTCGCCACCACCAAATTTTGCAGATAAAAATAAACCTCCAGAATTATTCAAAGAGACCTCAGGTGTCCCAACATCTTCAAAAATAAAAGAACAAGCCGGGCAGAAACTTGAAGTAAATTTAAATGCCGTAAAGGCTGCAGAGGAGGAAAGACGAATAGTGACAGATGAAGCAGTCATTAAAGCTAAAGAAGAGGCGACAACACAAAGAGTTGTTGAACATCCTGGACCGGCTAAATCTCCAACATCGCCAATGAATGAGATTCTGGATGAACTTCATGGCATTCTAAATGAGCAACGAATAGAAAGTTTAATTAAAAAGCCCAAAGAGGGTGCCCATGAAATCGAAGCAGTAAAACCGAGTCTTTTGCCCAATTTCAGCATAAGCAGTAGATCAACTCGACCAACGCAACATACTGTAAGCACCACCAAAGCAACGTGTAACGGTTTTATAGAAAATTCACTTGTGCAATCATCGCCGCCCCCTTCCCCCGAGAATGTCTCTGACGAAGATAAGATATATCGAAAACGTATTACACACTTCACAAATAGCACGGCGATAGCACTCAAACAGCGGCGATCGATAAATCGAGCAGATTCGTGTTACGCTACGATGCAGCATCCACTAAATTCATTCACACAAAAATCTACTGCAGAACCGCACCAACAACAAGAAGGTTTAAATTCACGATGCTCTTCCTATTTATCGCTCAACAAATTTGATCAAGATGTGCCCAGTTTACAGCACCGACGTTCATCAAGCGAAGTAAGCATTGGCGAGTCGCCTTCTTTACAAAGTTTAGAAATTATTAAAACGATTTTAAACGCTCGCAAAGAAAATGTTAAAAACGGTTGCATCAAT
Organism: Physocephala rufipes; assembly: GCA_963966595.1. NCBI lineage: Eukaryota > Metazoa > Arthropoda > Insecta > Diptera > Conopidae > Physocephala > Physocephala rufipes. Next base: position 6,908,052 of record OZ016504.1, on the reverse strand, counting down.
GGAGAAGCCAAATCCACAATGGACTCATCTTTACGAGATCTTTCAACAAAAAATAATGAGTCAGCAGAAAATATTACCCAAAAACCCAAACCAAAGAATACATTTCAATCGAATTTACTGAAGGCAGAAGTAAGGCCATCTGAATTTTCTGAGTCTACAAAAAAGGCAGAGCAGGATTTATCAAAAGCTTATCGCTATTCCGGTCCGCCCAGCATAAATTTTTCCACTTGGAATGAACGGCCCAAAGTGCAAGTCGCCATAAAGAACGAGGGCGACTACATTTTCGGGGGCAAAAAAGCGGCCAATCAAATTAATGCAGTGACAAGTGTTACGATGGAAATAAGCAATTCAACACCAATGCGGAATTATCGAAACTCTACTCCTGCTGAAGATTTTCGAGATTTTAAATTGAGAACCCTTAAAAATTCTGAACAAAGAAGAAAGAGTCTAAAGCAAGAATCAGCAACAAATCAAACCAAATCCCTCAAGACTGTAGAATATAATGAGGCGAAGCCAACCGCCATAATGCGGATGGGCATTGCTGAGAAGCCCTACAGAGTGCCAACAATAGTAAAACCCATTCAGGATGATTTAGAGCTTAGAGATCCCCAAGATAATAAAGTGAAACTTTTGATAAATTCCAACAAGATGGTAAAGGGCTGTACAGAAAATACCCCAGACGTTATTCCGGATTCGACCATTCGCATTTTACCGCAGTCCATAACTGCCACTCCCAGCACCCTGCCACGCAACGTAGGCAGCACGCGATTCAGCATGCCTTCGACTACTTCAGCGTTACTTCGCTCGACTTCTATCACGCAGCTCGAAAAGAATCAACCAAAGGATAGAAATTCAATGTTGGAAACACCGACGGCGACACCTTTCGGTCAAATTACTTTAAGAAAGACAGGATTTAAGGAGAAAATTTTAGCACAAGAAACAACAACGGCGCCGGTGAATGAGAGAAATAACCAAAACCTTAAAGGACCTGAAGAAACTTTAATTAGAACGCCCACAAATCAAATTAAACACAACTTCCAACAAAATTCGCCAGAAGTCCTTGAAGAAAAAAGCATACATTTACAGAGATTCAAAGAAAACTCTCCATTAAAAAGTCTACAATGTGCCAAATTGGAATTGAAATTGGAGAGACCCAACGGTAATCTCACAGATTTCTCATTAACAAATTCGAAAGAAACGATTCGGGAGACAGATAATAATTCAATAATGGTGAAACCATCATCAATACCATTTTCCAAATTAAATGGTGGAAATAGAAAATTATCTTATCGCCATGTCAGTGAGAATGTTGAACCAACAGAATCGACACGAGATCAACTTTTGGAGGCAATACGCAATTTTAAACGAGAAACCCTAAACCGGCCTTGAAATTGATCGAGAGGCAGTCCACGATTGGCTTCATATCAATAATTTCGATCAGCCTAAAGCCTTAAAATTTGCACAAAAACAAAACAGGCGTTGCCAATAAACTTTTTTGTAAATTTTTGAAATATATAAATAATAGGATTTTTAATATATGGATGAAAAAAGAATTCATCTTCCAACTTACGTTAAAAAATGGTTATATATAGTATAAATTGAAACATAGTTTCACCTAAAATTATATTTTATAATAATATGTTGTTATTTCAATTCCGTTTTTAAGTATAAGAGCCTTATAATGAATAATTCACTGAAGCCAGTTTTGAGTAGATGAAGAAAGCATTAACAACACCGAATTACCTTACCATAGTCAAGGCAATCGAGTGTTTGTGTGTACAATAATATAGTTTACATTCCCAAATATCTACACTAAATAATTCTCTAATGTATAAACTAAATTGTTTCCTCTTTTAAAACGTCTCCCTTCCTAATTTACTCGTAATAGCATGTTTTTAAATGTAAAAAATATATTACACGAATTGAAATTTATAATAAAATTCATTTATATAAATACTAGTACAATAAAAGGACGTTGCCGCAATCATTTCTTACAGAGCAATTTGAGACAAACTGTCACTGAGGCATTTCTAACGCGAACAGGAAATTAAATGTGTAAAGTCGGAGCATTAAGTATTAAGCATGAGCTTCGAGGATATCTGCCTGAGAAGCATGGCGGCCTAGGAACTATAACTGTTGCCAGCGCCATCGTAAAGAATTTTTTGTAAAGAGAGAAAATTTGCGAGATTCTACTTCCAAGTCACATAGGCACAATACCTATATCTCTCCGAAATATCCAATATCAGTGCGATTTGCTACTAAAAGCCAGTACCTGAGAGTATAGGTGTAGTTTCATATAATTCCAATCATAAACTGGCGACCAAGTCTTTGGAACTAACGTGTTTTGAAACTGAAGAAAATATTCCTTCATCATTTACGGTCGAACTATTACTGGGTCAAAGATTCATCATTATGGTCCTGTAGGCTCACAAGGCACATTACCGTGGCATAGTAAGGCCACCTATACCCACCATAAAGGAGTCAATTAGGAGGGGAATAAAAGATACAACTCAAGTAAGTTGCTTCTTTATGATTCAACATGGATGAACCCCCATATTTCGAATGTAGCTTTGCGAAAATGTTTTCCGCGAAATTCACCACCCTCAAAGTTGTATCACAGTAGTGTAAATATATACTCCATAAGTGAAACCATAATTTCGTTGGTTTCCAACGAAACAATTTTGAACAATGAAGATAGTGATTAATGGTTAATTTTAGAAGGAAAGTTAGTGTCCAAACATATTAGAATTATAAGGGATTGTATGATGTAGATATTATTTACACCCTTTTTCATCCCGATAACGAGAATACATTAAACGTCCCTAGCAGTTAACTGTATTTCACCACCATAATAAAAACTGCATATCGCCTACGGTTATCCCGCCAACGGTCATTATCGCGGTAGCATTTCTGGTTTCCTTTGCGACCTTGCCCTCTACATCATATAATCCCAAGCCAGCCGGAACTAAATGCGGGGTATTTTTTAATAGAAATCGTAATTTATACATTATTCAATACATAAAATTTAAGCAATGATTGAATCTTATTTTTCCCCGACATCCATTGATTCTATTATATAATAGTTTGACGTGGCAACAATTTGGTTTTCGTTAAAATCTCGGAGTCACCCATGTCGGCATTGTAGCCATATTGATATTTCATTCCGGGAGCCTTTAATGAAAGTTAATAAATATAGTAAGAATTAAATTATCTACGTACAAATAACATGACATACATTAAACCACACATCATTGAGTATTTTACTGCTTTCTGCATCTGTTAGAAGCTCGGGCACATCATAGCGTGGTATGTTGAAATAGCTTAGCAAAGACACCTTATCGGTGCAATATTTCATTCGCGCCTCACACCACTCATCTTCATCTCCAAACCGCCAGTCCTTCATTTTCTTCTCGTTTGGATCCTTCTCAAATTGCGTGAAATCTATGCGTTCTATATCCTCAACAACTACTTCGGTCTCACCACCAGCGGTCCAATCATAAATGAGTAGTTCGGCATGTGTGCTGATATCCCTAAGAAAGTGCTGTTTATACATGAACTCCATATCATTCAGATAGGCGTCTGTAAAGACGGACGAGTTAACTTCGTAGTCGAGATTGCGTGCCTTAATGCGTTTCTAAGAGTCGTAAAGTAAATGAGATTCATTTTATACCAATCATTACTATGAATTTAATGTCAGCTTACTTTGACTGCTTCCACTGGGCAATCCAGATAGATTACTAAATGTGGTTTTAACAATTCTGTGATGGTATTATCACGTAACTCATAATAAACGGAACGGGCACCTTTCGATATATAACCGTGTTTGTGCATGGTCTCCAAGAAAACCATATCTGAATAGGCACAGCGGTCCAACACAACGCCTTGTCCGGTAGATAGAAGGTGCGCCAGCGCATCGACGTACAGCTCAAATCGTATCATGTACATACGAATTTGAAATTGGGCTGTTAATCGATTTTTCGGATCCCGGCAGAAATTCCTTACGTCAAAAGAGCGGCAGCACTCCGGTAGCTGAGGATCCAATTGACGCATGTCGTATCCATACGGATTGATATAGATCTTATCTAAGTTAGCCTCAGGGACATAGAGCATATCAAGTTCTTCGGCTAGCTCCTTGGCAAACTTGCTTTTCCCTACCCCAATGGGACCCTCTACACTGATCACCTTTGTGTTCTCATCAAAACGTTTGGTGGTTCTGTCCAAAAGAGACTGAAAGAGGCCGTATTTTTTCTCTTTATAGGGAAATGGAGGAAACTTAGGCACACGAGGTCCACCGCGCATCATTCTCCCAGAAATACCACATTTTTGTGTATGAGCGATACGCGGGGCAGATTGCGAGCTAAGCAAATTATATGAATTGCCCGCAACGAAACGACCCAGGCCAACACGCAGAACGGCTGTCATCCTGTGAACAGAAAATATCTAAATGGATAGAGCTTTAATATATTAATACATAGATTAATAAATAAACGCTTGTCATAAATTGAAATATTTCCTTTTAACAGAGAAAACAGTAGTTAAATCGTTCCGACAGTTGTTACATCACAACGAATAGGAATCACTACCAGCTGTCATTGAAGCAGTCTTCCAACAACAGATCGCTCAATGCCGTTTAAGTAGTACCAGAATAACTAGCTTTCTATATTCAATACCTTTAAATACTCCCTTGAAGCAAATAAAATATTTGCAGAAAAAACTAAACTTTACTCACTTCTTAATTTTTCTACCAATAATAAACTAAGTCCGCGGTTGCACTTTAGAGTTGTGTCGTTCGCGAACGAACTAGTTCATTCGAACTATTCCCACTTGCGAACTATAAGAACTAGTTCGTCTCCCTCCCTCTTTTTAGTTCTTTTAGTTCGCAGCAACACGTCCGTCACTGACCCCAGAAATGAACGAACTAAAGAACTATATCGGATTGAACTATGTGAACGAACTAAAGAACGAACTATGTGAACGAACTAAAGAACGAACTATGTGAACGAACTAAATGAACTATGTAAAGAACTATGTATTGAGGTAAAGAGCGAGCAAGCACGAGTATGATGACACCACTGAATTTACCACGTAAATGTAGGAAAGAACAAAATATATTTTCCAATGAACTAGAACGAACGAACGAACTAAACTGAACTATGTAAAGAACTAAAAGAACTATGTAAAGAACTAGAAGAAGTATATAAAGAACTATTTGTTGAAATATATATAAAAAGAGCGGGCTAGCACGAGTTGAGCTATAGTATAGCTGATATACTATACTCGTTAGTGGCAGAGCAAGCAAAACACGCTACGGTAAGAAGTATACGACTCACTTGAGATTTACAAGTTTACATGCGATTTTATGGAGATCCAGAAATAAGTTTGATTTCAATATTTCCTCCCTACCTCTTTGATATATATAGAACATATATATTATATATAATTATATATATTTTTATATTAGCATACCCATAGAATAATTAGAACTTATTGCTTAAACTACTGTATTTAAAAAACTATTTAATAAAAGTTTGAACCCAAATTTAATGTTTTATTTATTATAACAATTAATTTAATAACAATTTTGACATCTATCTTGTTATCCATATCGCTCGAACGTTCAAGCAAACCGAATAACTAAAATAGCTATGTAATGAATAATATCAATATAGGAAATAAAAATAGCGAATAAACACGAGTGGGAAGACACCAGAACACTGTTCTTTAGAGAAAAACGAATAAAACGTATGTTGCATTAAGAAGAAGCAGAACGAACTAAAAGAACTAAAAGAACGAACTAGTTCACAAGTTCGAAATGAACTATAAAGATCGCTCCCTATCGGGAACTAGAATGCCCAACTCTATTGCACTTACGATTCGAAACCCCGTCATTAGTTCTGTCATATTTTCATATCCACGAGGTCCCATACGCAATTGAAAAAGTAAGCAATCGTTAGGGCTGTTATAATCCGTGTCTATAAACGCCAAACGACACGACTGCGCTGTTTCCAACTTACATGCAACCATAATTTTCTATAGTTCAGTTTCGTTCCGACTGGTGTTGGAAAGTATCGATTGATTTTAGCTATCGGTAGTTAGTAACTAAATAATTTTAACTATCGAATGGTTTTTCATTCATTCATTCAATGCATGTGCAACTCTTGACGCGTTCCTCTTGTTTGATCAATTGGGTATCTGCTTTTACTCTCTGAACGATTTCTGAATGACCGAATGTTTGGATTATGCGATAGTTTCTAGTAAGTAGAGTTTCTAGTAATTCTGTGGTATAGATTCACTTGTTGAATGATTTTGTGAATAACTAAAATCTATCGAATGAATGAATTATTTACAACTATCGAATAATTCGATAGTTTTTATTCGATACTTCCCAACACTGGTTCGATAGTCTCCTGTACAGGGATAGAATGATTGGCCGCTCGTACTAATACATTCGTTAACGTTTAGTGAAAATTATATAGAAATAGAAGCTGGGGAAAATATTTTCAACACGCTCAATGGCAATATGGCCTTATACTCGTTAGTAAACGCACAGTGAACAAGAACAACATCGGACGAGTTCTCACAGATTGAGTTCGCGAATTCAACAGACTATAAAAAATTGCCCTTAAAACGAATTTATAATTTATAGCAACGAGTGTCCAAACTCTTTATCTCTGATTTTCATCAAACGCAATCAATTTTGGTAGGTTTTATCAGAGATAAAGAGATAGGACACTCGTTGCTGTAAATTATAAATTTTTTATAATGGCCATTTTTTATATTCTGTTAAATTCACGAACACAATACGTGTGAGCTCGCCTGTTGTTGTTTTTGTTTGCTGTGCATGCCTAACGAGTATAATGTCATTGAGTAGACGCAGCTGTTATACAATGTGTTGATAAAAAAATGATTTCACCTTTGTGATTTCACATTTGTGAAAACTAGAGATCACAATAAGAACACCAATAAAAAAAAACACCAGTAAGCAAGAAAAACTACAGAACAACACAAAATAGTTGGAACGGTCAAGTACTGGGTATGCAACGAAACTATCTCTGAGCCTTTGCTGGCCATCAATTCAACTGATTGATTTTCTTTCTTTCTGTTCTTTCAGATCGAATAATGTTGGAGTTGGAGGAGTGATGTGTGGATGGTGGCGTATCGAGCGTGGAAGAGAAGAATGTATGAAATTAATTAATTGATTAAAGTTTGAGGGAGTATTCAGTTATTCTTACTCTTTTTCAGTCTTTATTTTTTAAATATTTATTGTAAAGCTAATGTGTTTCCACGCCACCCAGAAGGTACATATTCTGGCACATTACCGATTTTTTAGGGTGTTCGGATCCACGGTAGGTCTATCGCACCCATGTAATATAAAAAATACTGGTAAAATTATAAGTTAAGTAAGTTATTTTAAGTTATAAATTATATATGTAAAATTTCGTGCAACAAATGTTATTTTACAAAGAAATTTTGTGAGAACGTTGTAATGTAACAAAAAGAAAGATATAGTATAAAATACATACAACAGAATTCATGCTTGTACAATGCAATTTTGTAAACACTTCATAATATAAAAATAAATTAAGAAAACTACTGTGTAAATGTGAGTCCTTACTATAACAAAATCGTATGTTAAAATGTTTGATAGCCAATGCTTGGTGTAGTAGAATATATATTATAACAGATACTGATATTAAAAGTTGTGTTAAAAAGTGCTCTATTATTCAAACGATATCTAGAGATTTCTAACGCACAAAATTTTGTTTTTCGAATTAGGTTCCCTTACCTCTCTGTTAAGGTATTTTAATGTAAAATATATTTTAACTCTAACGAAAAGCGCCATAAGATTTTTGTTCGTATTTCTTTTTTAAAAAATTCAACTTCTGACTAATGCTATAAACACAACCTCGCGACAGTTGTCGCGTCGACAAATAAAAACTCTGCTGGCGCTGAAGTTAGCAGAGAACATGTCAGTAATTTCAATACAATTTTATTAATTGCTAATGTCATTTAAAGTAAACAAACTGAGAAAAGAAGAATAAGACTAGCGACAACAAAAAAAGTAGAAAATTTTCTAATACTGTCGTTGTCGTACGCGTCAGCAGCGCGACAGTTTTGTTTTTTCTCAATTCCCATAAGGCTCCATGTATTTTTGACAAGTCGCGGCGGTGTACGACAACTTGTCGCGAGGTTGTGTTTATAACATTAAGCTTCAGTTTTCTAGGAGTTTTACAGCTGAGATAAGGTTCCGTCTGGATCTGAACACTTTTTCTACACAGCACTTTAAATGATACATTTGGAGCCTCTACTATATTAAGCATTGGCTGTACATTGAGATTCATATCAGGAACAGCATTCTTAATAAGATGAACTCCCTGCACCATTTTTAGTGAAAAATGATTCCTGCATGCAAACATTTGCTTTGGATACTTGTACAGAATTCCAAGCAGTCGGCACCACAGTCTCCTTCTAAGTATTAGCATGAAAATTAGATTGTTAAGATTAGTAACCAATAGAAATCAGTAAGTTAGAAATGAATGAAAATATGGGATGAAGTTTACGACCTGCTATGGGTTAATTATACATTTTAGACAGAACAAATATTTTGAATACATATAGCATTTTCTTGAAAAGAACAAGCTCTTTGGCATAATATTTTAATAACATGAATTAAAGATATTTTCAATATATTGGCATCAGACCTTTATCACATGTTCCCCTATTACTATTGATGATATATTGCCGCAATTATATCCAGGTTAAATAAGCGATAGCTCCTAAACGTTGTGAGCAGATTGCTGTAATGTTTCTGTAATATGCAGCAACAATAGCTACAGATATGTTACCAAAAAATTGGAGCTATAAGCAGATCGCAAACCTTTTCCAACATATTTTTGCTCTACATACAATGCTCTACATACAATATAATTTAAATGAAAATAATGTTATTTATAACATTATGAATTTGGATATGTATGCAAAAGAATTGATTGTTTACAAACCTTTGATTATCGGAATCCTTGCGTGGAAATGCATAAAGTCTGTTTGATCCAGGACACTTCAATGCGCAACGTTGTCATATTTTTAATAAATTTATTACAAAATCTGATTAGAACTTATCGAGTTTTTTAATAATTTTTAAACACATTTCTAGCTGCGTAATATTCACCATACATAAACAAGCGTGGTTGAATTTACTTCAAATCAATCAATGGGTGCTCACGGAGGTAGAAGGTCTCCAAAACTGCAGGAAATATATAATTCTTAAAATATAATAGAAAATGTGGATACATATATAGTTACCATTTAACATTGAGACAATACTAAACTGATTATTGTAGAATGCTTTTATATGATCTTTGTTTTGTGGCAGTGAAATCTATCTAATTCCGTTTTCTCTTTTATTATGATGAAATATATTCTAATTATAATAATTTCCGTTTCTCAAAGACAGAATCATAACATTTTATTTATCAAGTATTTAAAAAATAAGAAATAATAATTTAAACATTTAATAAATCCAAACAAATTTTCTTTTTTTTCACCAAAATCGCCCTTATAATCGATACCACTTGCTTTGGCGCACGGTAGAGCGTCGTTAGCGTGGCTACAAATTTCTCGTGAAATTTGTACCAATTTCCTAAGAAATTTGTACTTTTTTGTGAAAGTATGCATAAAACGTGCGTGGATTAGTGCGAGTGTCCTATCTCTTTATCTTTGGCGAAAGTATGCATAAAATTTGCGTGTTTTAGTGCGAGTGTCCTATCTCTTTATCTCTGGTTTTATTTTATGAAAATCGATGGGGCGCTACGGAGATGTAGTCCCAAGATCTATGCGAAATATATATTTCTTAACATTTTACAGATATATATATATATATATATATATATATATATATATATATATATATATATATATATATATATATATATATATATATATATATATATATATATATATATATATATATATATATATATATATATATATATATATATATATATATATATATATATATATATATATATATATATATATATATATATATATATATATATATATATATATATATATATATATATATATATATATATATATATATATATATATATATATATATATATATATATATATATATATATATATATATATATATATATATATATATATATATATATATATATATATATATATATATATATATATATATATATATATATATATATATATATATATATATATATATATATATATATATATATATATATATATATATATATATATATATATATATATATATATATATATATATATATATATATATATATATATATATATATATATATATATATATATATATATATATATATATATATATATATATATATATATATATATATATATATATATATATATATATATATATATATATATATATATATATATATATATATATATATATATATATATATATATATATATATATATATATATATATATATATATATATATATATATATATATATATATATATATATATATATATATATATATATATATATATATATATATATATATATATTACATATTTCACATAGGTTTGGGGTATCCAATTTTAGGTTATAGGTTATAAAATAAATATAAATAATTTTAGGTTATAAAATAAAATTGTTTACGAGTTGTGAAAATTATATAGAAATAGCTGTGCAAAATGTTTTTGACAAGCTTGATGATAAAAGTTGCTTATAATTGTTAGCAAACGCACAGCAATCGAGAACAACACCGAGTGAGTCTTCGCACATTGTGTACGTGAATTTAATACCTTAGAAAACGACCATTACTCGTGTAAGGAATTTTTTTTACTTACATCAACGAAAGTCCTGTCTTTTTATCTCTGATAAAAACATTGCAAAAAAGGCACGCATAGTGCCCGTGGACACAAGACATCACAAAAAGTATGTGTTCAGTCGCATTATGAAGCGAAAAATCCCTGCAGTAATCCCTGGGATTGTGCAATAAAATTTCTAGACAATTTCATTGTTTTTGCGTACCTTTTCTCGAGAATTATTGTTTACCGGAAATACTCCGGAGCAAAATAAAGCGAACACAGATTTCTCAGGAGCTGTTTTTACACAATCGCATAACGTTTAAGAAAACGAATTTTTAATTACGGGGTGAAGAAACTGTTAAAATGATAAGTATGACATTTTTATACAATCTACACCCACAGAGAGAAGACCACCGGTCTCAACATTATTTAAAAAGCATTGTATTTGAATAATTTTCACTTAATTAGAAAGAATACTCAGATTATTTAAATAATATTAAGTTTGCCAATGAACGTCCAACAACAGTGAGGCAATAAGTAGTAAAATTTATTTCTATTGGTTGAATTTTATAGTGCGTTCTCGACGGCTTCAGCCCTGTTGCGGCGTCAGCGTGGAAGAGACTCTTAATAGCGCCCCACCGGAGCTGTCGAAAACCATAAACAAAGGTAGAATCGTAATCAATTTTAAAAAGCCTTCTGGTCGGGGACCTGTCTCTAATTGAGCCACCCATTTGTTCTCAAAAAATGCGTATATAAAAGGCGAAGAACCTGCTATGGATATAAAATTGACCATTCGATTATAGGGTACATGACTGCCCAACATTCTGCGATTTGTTTCCGTTCTTTAAAAAAGAAAGCTAAAAATGCATTTCGATAATTTTATTTATTTCAAAGAGACGATAACATTATTTTTGTGTATTACAATTTTCTTTTTAAAATTTGTCAGTCTTATCAAGTGGAATTTGTAATCCATATTGTTAAAATATATTTTGTAATTTTTATTTTTGGTAATCCTTATTTTGAAAGTGGTTGAAGTCAAAAAGTAAAAAAAATATAAATTTAGTAAATTTAAAATTTTTGAAATTATTGAAGTATTTCCAAATCAAATCTTCAGTAAATTGAAATAAACTTTTAATTCCTGGAATTTGTTAACTAAAGAAATAGGAATTTTTAAAAAAAAATAATCTTAAAGAAGCGGAAAAAATTAAAAAAAAGGAAAATAATATAAAAATAATTTATTTTTTATTATAAAAGTTTAAAAATCTAGTAATGGGTAAAATGTGATTGAGTCATTTTGTTTATCAGGTGCTCGTGGAAATGGCCATTAAATGGCCAGTAAATAATCGATGGAAAATTTTTTCTGCATCAAGAATTCGGTGAAGAAGAATAAATAAATAGGAGTAAATTTAAAAGAATTGAATCATTAAATAAATCTCTTAAACGTGAAAATATGAAGATCAGGCTAATCCTTAATTTGTTAAGTGTTTTAATTGCTTATTGCTCCGGCTATAGCTTCCTGATTCCAACTAGTAAACGTCAGGATTGTAATATTTTTTATAAATATTTTACAATATTTTATTTCAGAAAGAGAACATCCTGGACTTTGCTTTTATCACGGCCTCCTTCTAAAGCCAGGCGATAATTCTTTACCATCGAGTTGTCAAAATATGCATTGCAATGAGGATGGCTCAATTATGGTCCAAGGGTGGGACACGAAAATTTCTTCCGCATCACGTATTTTTGTTTTTCAATAAGAAATCTTTTTTTTCTGTTTTTTTCAGTTGTGGACACCATGATCTTAGTGATTGCCGTATAATCGATCCAACAAATTTGGATAAACCCTATCCGGAATGTTGCAAAATGAACTTCTTATGCACTCTCAGCAACGGACAGACACAGCAACGACAAGTATCGCCACTAGATGGGAAAGTATATTCATAAACACAATGAACGAGGAATGATTCACAAATAAATTCTGAATTTTGAAAAGAAATTGTTGAAAGAAAAATGATGTCATCCGAAAATTAATAAAAGCCCTCAAAAACTCAATTAATTTCTGTTTTAAAAATTTACTGAAATATGATATATTTTTAGAAAAACAACTTAATACTTAATATATTGTATGATTTCGTCAATGGAATTTTATTTTCACAAATGTCTAAAACTTTCTCTCAATTTTTTTATAGAAATTTATGCTTCGATATAGAACTTACTGTAATGAACATGTTTGTTTATTTGTTGGCCGTGATCGAAGAGAAGGAAGAACATTCGAGGACATTATTTTTTCATGAGGTTAGAGACCCAACTCCAAATCAAGAACCGGTCATTAAGCAAGTTTATCATTATTCCAGTTATAATTAAATAAATCCAGAGAAGAATATATTAAAAAAATCGAACCTCGATCTGAGTTCGTCTATGTGCCAAATTGAAAGCCCCATGATGGAGATTTTGATTAACGGAAATTTTATTTGCATTACATGTTTGGAAACAAGATGTCAGTGAAACCATTTACTCCAACAGAAGATCGTTGTAAGGTTTCAGTGGAAACATTAATGATAACACAATGCACATCTTTGTGTGCTTTTTCAAGATAAAAGGCGAATCCTTTAATCAGTTTCAAATTTTTAAAATCATGGTAGAGCGTCAGGCTTGACGATGTATACAAATTTTAAGACAATAAGACCGCGACACTTGCTAGCTGATTGCTGAGAAATGGTATGCGACTTACGGTTCGATAATACACAACTAGGTGGTGTTCCTGGGCGTCTTAAACCCACTTCGATTAAAATGGCCAAAGATGAATCGCTTTAGATCAGAGATATAGCAGCTGAAGCATATTTAGCAAATAGTTCTATTACGGGAGCATAAGATAGCAAAACACCTCGTGAAGTATAAATATACTTAAGTATAAGTATACTTATATAAGCATACTAAGTATAAGTATTATGGGAGCATTAGATAGCAAAACACCTCATGAAGTATAAGTATGAAGTATAAGTATAAGTATACTTCATCAGGTGAAGTACATACATTCATAATTTTGATTCAATACATTTAAAAGTCTTGATGTCTTAGTGGTTTTCCGACAGGGTAAATGATTTATTTGGAACGATTCTCTGTCATCCCTAGTCAATTTTAGTTTGGAGACTTAAAAGTATTCGTATCAATTGTAATTGCACAGCAGATAGTCGTAAAGTCATAATAAATACATATTAATCTTTTACAAAGAGCGTTTTCTTGCATGAATGTGTTGAGAATAATAATAAAATTTTAGATGTTTACGAGCTTAATTCAAATCAACTATTAGCTGATGGAAAAGAATCTGCGAAAACATGTAATGTTATCTACAGCTCCAAAAATAATCATACTGTAGATGAACAAATCGTGTCTAAAATAGTCTGCATACTGCAAACTATTTTTAACAACAACTAAATATTTCTAACGCAATTGTAAATCATACTGCAGATGAACAACTGTGCCTTAGCAGTGACAGGCCTGGACAACTAAAAGGGAGTATGTTCTTAAACTTAAAAGAACGCAAATCATAAATTAAAAACGCTCAAATCATAAATCGATAAATCTCTTAGTATCAGAATATGAATAGTAGAAAGAGTCAATGAAGAAGGGTATGAAGCACCCATAAGCAATGGAGCTTGGTTGAATTGCCTGAACTAAAAAGTACTAGAAAACCTAAAAAAGAATGAAATCGCTAACGTCTCAGATTGGCGGCAAATGAATGCAACCAACAATATGGAATAAAGCATAGGGAGGCATTCTCACCATTTGTGCATTACGACACAATTCGTGTGCTAATGACATTAGCTGCCGAATACTAACTGTATATTCATCAGATGAATGTCTAAGCAGCCAGCGATACAAAGAACAAGGATTGCGTATAAAAGCAATTCCCAAAGCAATTACAATGTAATTGCAGTATACGCAGATGAAATCCTTTTAATCAGCCCAAATGAATGGGATTTAAATCAGATAAAAAATAAAATTGCTCACCAATTTAAACTTACTGATAGTGGTCCGTTAAATCATTTTCAATGGAACGAAAATTGAATGGGATAAAAAACATCAAAATTTGTCAAGAACAGTACATTCAAAACATACTAAAGGAATGTGATGTTGAGAATAGGAAAACAACGCACAGAATGAATAAAATCCACAAAAAATAACTGTAAAATTGTTGACAAAACTCGGCAATCTCAACTAGACCTGATATGTTGCAATCAATGTGAAAATTTGCTTCGAAATACCTTGAACCGCATATTCAGCACGAGACTCGGACAATCCATATATTGGGATATCTATGCAAAACTAAAAATTTAAAACTCTAATAATCTCAGACCGGGCCGGTCTGATTATATTTATCGATGATATGAGTAGATTTATCGATGCTGACTGGAGCAGCGATTGAGTTGACAGACGATCCTATACTAACATTGAATTCGTTGTGGGGTGCAAGGGCATTCTCGTGGGAATCGTACATTAGATCTAATTAAATTATTTGAAGATCATGTGAGTGCTCAACGTCTGGTATGAATTTCCGCAGTAAGCATATTGATATCAAATACCACTGCCAGCGACGCAGCAAGAAGGGGGAAGGGTTTGGCGGTGCGCCACAATTCACACGATGCTTTTTGCCTTAACCGAAGAAATCATAAGGAAAATCATGTAATATATTATAATTATTAATGAAATTTAAGAAATTTCCGACTATAATAAATATTTATTGACAAAGCTTCATTATCAACATCATGGTCATCAAGGAGTAATATTACCAATAAATATACGCCATAAATATTTATATATTTTTGAGCCATTGTAATTATAAAACAATAAAATGTAACAATTGACAGATTTTTTAAATGAAACAATTGATTTTTAATTTTTAACTTTCCATTTACTTTTAAATTTTTACTTTTAAATTTTGAAATTTTAATTCCATAATTTTTTATTCTTTTGAAATTTTATTTTTATTTTAATTTCTAGTTTTTATAAATTTATCTTAGTTATAATTATTTGTAAACTACTTTTATCAACTTTGTTAATTTTTTTCGTTTCAATTTCTTTAAATTTTATTTCCATTCTTTCCCTTAAATTTTTTAATTTTAGTTTTTCCTAAGTTTACTTTTCTCGTGGTTTTGACTTTCTATTTTAACCTTTTTTAATTTAATTTTTTAATTTTAGATTTTTAAAATTGTCGCTTAATTTTATTTCTGTCGTATAGTTTTTTACTTCTATTTTTAATTTTTGAAATTTCTTATTTAAACCTTTTAACTTTAGTTTTCTCCTAGCTATAATTTTTAATTTCAAAAATTTTAAATTTTAGTTTTGTAGTTTTAGATTTCTCTTAATTTCATCTATATTATTTTTTGTTTTAATATGATTAAAATATAATTAACAATTAATATGTAATAATGAATTACTTATGTAAATTTTTCAAGAATTGGAATATATTTTACAAAATTTGGTTCTTCATCTTCATCATCATCATCGTCACCATCACCGTCGTCTTCTTCATCATCTCCATCATCATCGTCGTCATATTCTTCATTTGTCAAATCATCGTGTTCGTTTCTAGTTGTTGTCGTTGTTGTTGTTGAGACATTCCGCCCCTTAAATGGGCCAACGCTATCTGTGGGTTCATTATAAATACTTTTTTCATTCGAACGCACTTTTTCGTTGTTGCCAATTAAATTTGAAGAAGAAGAAAAATCGTCGAAAAATGAGGCGGTGTGGGGTGAAACAGTGGAGTAGGAGAAGGGAGTAGGGAATGAAGAATCAGGAGTGCCGAAAGAGGAGGAGGAGACAGCTGTAGAAACATTAATTTCAGGTTGCTCCGTGGCGGTCATGATTAATGCATTGTTCCTGACTGCTTCTTCTTTTTCTTCCTTTGGCGTTTTTGTCTTAATATCGCCTTTCGTTGTTGTTGTTGTTGACGTTGTTTCAGTCGTCAGGGGCTTCGTTACCACCCCCAAGGCTAGTGGATGGATTAATCCCGGCGAATTGAATTCTTTTGTGACTTTGTTGGTTTCCAGAAGAGATGAATTCCTTGTATTTATTGTTGCTGTTGTTGTTGCGGGTGTTGTTGATGGCATGATATTTGGTGTCAATGGCTTTGTCATTTCCGCTACTTCATTTGTTGCATTCTTAACAATTTTCGCTGTTGTCGGTGTGGTTATTGTTGTTGTTATTAGCTTGTTATCATTTATTGGTTGCGTAACTTCCGAGCTTAGTTTATCTTTTGTTTCTGAATCTTCATCATTTCTTCTGGTTTTGTTTTCACCTTCGTGCTCCGATGCTTTTGGTGTTGTTGGAGTTAATGTTTTAGAATTGTTTGTAATTTTTTCTGTTATTTCCTCCGAATGAAAGAGCGTTATTGTAGGTGCAATTGTTGTTGCCTTTGCTGTTGATTTTGCTTTTGTTGTCATTGTTGTTGTTTCATAACCATAATTATTATCATGCGGCGGTGTTATCCTTGGTGGTGCTACCGATGTTACCATAAATTCATCAACAACTTCGCAGTGTTTGCCAAAATATCCTTGACGACAGAGACACCGAAAACCACCGTCACGTTTACTCAAGGATACGCACTTGCCTTCATTTTTACAGGTTGCTGGATTTTCCTCGCAAAAAGTGAGTCCTGTAGGAAAATATTAAAAAAAATTCTTGAAAATTATTGATAATTTTAAAAAATTTTCCTCCTGATTAGTTGCTATTAAGCAATTATCAGTCGCTCTTAAAACACTTTCGAATTCCTGTAATTACATTTACAAACACACACATGCGCATACAATGAATTTTAATCCATTATTAATTCGCTCCTATACCGAAGCGATTATATATACTCACGTTCATCGCAGAGCATTCCGCCCCAGCCTGGGTGACAATTACACTCCCACGGGCGTTCGCAGTCGCCATTTACGCAGCCCGGATAAGGATGACATATGTCACACTTTGCTCCTTGCCAGCCGACCTTGCAACTGAAATGAGCTTTCGTCAGTGGGAGGAATCACAAAATGAATTTGTTCATGTCCATGTGTGTGCTTTCCTGTGTGATTGTGTATGTGTTTGGTGTTGTGAGATTTATGCAGAAATTGTGATATCACGCCAACTTCACGCAGCTGCACAAAATGTTCTTAACGCCCTTTTAAGTAACATACGCTTATTTTCGGATTATCTTTTGATCTTCGAAGGTTTTGCAGAATGCGTAATACGATACAAAAAAGCATGACAATTAATTTCTGTTTTAAATCAAAAGAGAACGAATGACATTGAATGACAGTAAATGCAGCCAATCAAACCAATCGTGTCACTGCTGAAAGTGATGCTGAATTAATCAAACAATACTGCTAAATACACTGAATTTTAAAAAATATATGCCACTGAACCGAAGCTAATGAAAAACAATGAATGACAACGAGGCAGTAAATGCACGAATCACCCGAATG
Organism: Physocephala rufipes; assembly: GCA_963966595.1. Lineage (NCBI taxonomy): Eukaryota > Metazoa > Arthropoda > Insecta > Diptera > Conopidae > Physocephala > Physocephala rufipes. The sequence continues at coordinate 6,889,764 of OZ016504.1, read as the reverse complement.
ACAATGAATCAAATAAATGACTCCAAACTCACGTATATACAAACACAAACCTCTACATAAAGAATATGCTGGGAAGATCATTATTTTCTAGCTCGACTCAGTAGCTCCGATGTTATCGTGCGCGTAAACTCAATTACGCGGTTACGCGCACCAATTTTGGGATTAAATTAATCGCACAATGGACAAGTCTAAAATTCAAGCGTAACAACTTACCGACATTCATTTGGTTTGCGACAGTAACCACGTTGCTTGTGACAATCCGGTGAACAGATTGCTAGAATTCACCATTAGTTAGACAGACACACAACAAGTCAGAAGAAGAAGACTAAATCGTCATTAATCTGTAATTTTCAGCCGCAAAAATTACTCACGCGTTTGACAAAGGAGACCCGTGTAGCCGGGCAGACATTGACAATCCAGCGGTTTCTGACAGGTGCCGTATTGACAGCCAGGCAGCACTGCACAATCACTACACGTATGACCTGACCAACCGATACGACAACGACATTCGCCCGGAGCGTCACAATAACCACGAGTGCTGTGGCAACCGGGCCGGCAAGTAGCTGAAAAATTAGAGGGATGTAGTCGGTGACTTTTTGTGGGAAAACCGTTCGTTTACGTTCTGTACAGAAGAGACCATCCCAGCCGGGCTTGCAAATGCATTCGAACGGTTTATTGCAGTAACCGTGTTGACAACCGGGCAGGGTCATACAACGATCACAAAACTCGCCAGTATAACCGATACGACAGCGGCATTCACCGGGTCGTTGGCAATAACCTAAATGGAAATTAAAGAGAACAGCTTTCTCAGTCAGGGCTAACCAACAGAATTCGAGTTTTGGGAATTAGGAATTATTTTCTTTTTAATCTCACCATTCATTGGATCGCAGCCTTTTCGGCACATCGGAACCTGACAGAGATCACCCTGCCAACCAGCCAAACATTTGACATTGCCCTTGTCATCGCAATAATATTGTGAGTTAGCGCGGTTTTTTGTCAGTTTCTCGCAGGCCTTTCGAAAATTATTCAAAAGTGTTTAGGAAAATCTTAAAATCGCATTTCATCAAACATACCCTTTGCTTCCATTCCGGTATATTTAGGCTGCTATATTTGCCGACGCTATAGCCATTATAGTTACGCCTATTACCCATTACGGCAGTACTGCAATTGACGGCTAACAACCAGGCCAAAATTATTGGAAAGGAGTTTGATGCAAACATCTTTTAATCCGGATTTTAATATTGAAATTAATTTAATCGGGTGACACCTAAAAAATTTCTCTTAAAAAAATACATTCTCGATTCTACAGAAAATTGCAAAATTCGTGATAATTCATAATAATCTGGTTTTATTGAAATCTTTTAAGGAAATATCTTCCACACGCGGTACGCAAATGATGCCTGAGCTCATTGAAAATTTCGTGAAGGAAAGAATCCCACTAATGGCCACGGAGCTCTTAAAGGTTTGAGAAGAAAGTGAAATTTATTGGTTCTAGCTTTGTCCACGTTTTACCTTCGATAATTCTAGCTTTAAAAATAATTATTTTTTAAACAAAAAAGAAATGAAATCTTGATTGAAAATTTTAACGTAAATTTTAAAAATTCAATATTTAAAATCAAATTAATATTTTATTTAATTCAATATTTAAAATCATTAAAATCAAATAATATTTTAATAATATTTACTTAAACTATTTTTTAAAAACTTGTTTTATTAAAAACATCAAAATAAAAATATTATTGCCTAAACGTTTAACGCTATTAATTATAATTAAGTTATTTTAACCCAATTTGACTTGTGCTGAAATAAAAAAAGCACAGAGGAAAATACAAACAAACGTGTTCTCATTAAATTGTTTTTGTCTTCTTTTTAAGTTTTGATTTAAAATAATTTTTCTAAAAAATCAAGAAAGATTTTACATAATCTAATTCTTTCTAATCAAGAAAGATTTACAATATTAATACATAATTTCAAAAATTTTCTTTTCAAAAATTTCATTAAATATATTAAATATATTATTATTTTTTTGCCACAATTTTTTCTTTTGTCACTTCACCTTCTTCTTCTTCGGAAAAAACAGATTTCTTTAAAAGCCATTAATTTATGAAATAGTGTTTCTCTTTTTGCCAAATAGCTTCTATTAAATATTTTGAATTTGTATTCAAAATCTGTCTCAGTTAAAATGAATAATTTAAATAATAAACCGAATGCATGCGCAGCACATACCGTTTAAATGGAGTAATTCTTTTGGCTTTCTCTTGGCGATCACGACGCGTTTGCCCGCACAACAATAATAAGAATAATAACAAAAATCACAAAACAAAGAAAGAAAGTAACCAAGCAAGCAAGAGAAGCCGTTTTATTAAGCGTCTCGTAAGCCGGTCAATTAGAAACTGATCTTCTCCTTGGCCTTCGCATTGAAAGTTAGTGGTATGAAAACTTGGTCAACATGTTGCCGAGGCCAAAAGAAGAACTCAAGAGTATGCATAACTTCTTGTTGTGTTGTAGATGTTATTGTTATTGTTGCTGCTACTGCTGAAATACATTCGGTCAGTTGTTTGTTAGTTGGAAAAAACTCGTCTACTGCAAAGGAAATACCAGTCAATCCTTCAGATCCAACCGGTTCCAAAGACAGTTTTATTAAAACTTTTAAAAATATGTGACATTAATTTGAATCGCTTCGTAACTACGATACAGAAACTCTCAAGGCTCCAGTAGTCCTAGTCGATCCCATATTGATATTTAAGCCTCATTATTAAATTGGGCCAAAGCAAAAAAATATTACAAAATTGTCCAAAACTTTGGAACGGAAAGCGATTTATGTTAAAAAACAACAACGAATTTATTTCAAATAAAATTATGTTTTCAATTCAATTCTATTAGTCTAGCAATTATATTCGTACGCTTTTTGAGTTAAAATAAAATATTTTTATAATATTATGACATAAAAAACGAAAGCAAAATTTAAATTACTGATTTTTGAACTGCACGAACATACTTGCCGAACCGAATTTTATATTCATTTTTTTCCGTTCCATGACTTCCGCAAATATTTGAAACTTGCAAAAAGAAATCAATTCAGAAAGAACAAAATAAAAAATAAAAATAAAAATAACAAGATAACTCGGAAGAAATGCTCAAAAGCGCTTCTGCAGAATCCTGTAAATAAAAAATCGTTTGAAGAAATAGAGAAAAAATATTGATAATATCAACAATCAGTAGCAATATAAGAATAAGCATAATGAAGAAATAACAAAGAATTGATTTTGATATTCACGATTGAATCGTCCCGAAGTTCTTCTGATTCTCTTGTTGATTTCAATTGACTTACGAAAAGGATCATCCACAGATTAAGGAAAGGATTCGTTGCTTTCTCAGGAGTCACGATTGTCCCCTTCGATGATAACAAATTTCTTTCGATGGAACTTGTACACCATTCCGTCTTTCCCAACCCCTTCTCCCAAAAATGGAAATTTCTTACTGTTAGTTATTCCCATATTTTTTTAGTATTTTCATTGAAAAGTTTAAAATAAAACTCCCAATTGTATTGAAAGGATTCACTTGAGGAGCATTGCATAAAAATACTTTAGATAAAGAAAAAAACTTAAGAATTATATAAATATTGATATAAATATATTTCTCATCAAAAGGTTTAAAATATAATTAAATAATATAAAAATAAATCAGCTAACTTAAATACTAAAATAAAAACCATTAATTAGAGACTTTTTTACTGTAAATATTTCATTAATGTGACCTATACCGAATTCTCAGTTTTACCCAATTCTTCAGCCATATCCTTTATTATGTAATAGGGCGAACCATCAGGACGTTTGCATTTATACTTGAGTTTACAGCATTCGGGATATGGCTTGTCTGAATGGAGGCGCTCTCCCTGGTTGCAACTCTCGATCCTCAGTTTACCGCAGCTGAATTATGTAAATGAGAATTAGTGAATGAATTAAAAGAAAATGGTACGTAAAATAAAGGAGAAAATATTAAAATGGTAAAACATTAACTTGAAAAATTCTGCTTTTGGAACATTTTTTGATTTTAAGAATGTTTGTTTCCAAATTTCGAAATTTTGCTTTTATAATTTTTAGAATCATCTTATTTTATATTTTTCGCATTTTTATATTTTGTAATTTTTCGATCAAATCTCGCGGAATTCTTAAATTATCTTTTATGCTTTTACAGAAAACTGTTTGAAATTTTCTTCTTCGTTTTTTGTCTCAATTGTTTTTAAATTTTCACAGAAATTATTTTGTATTTGTTGCTTTCTGGGATCAACCTTTTAAAATTCACTTAAAAATATCTTTTGATATTCGTATCTTAATTTATTCTGCAATTTCTTAATTTGTTTCTCAATTTTTTTCAAATATTTTAAACTTTAGATTTTTTCATTTTTCTTTTTTATCATTTGTGTCTATTCCTCATTGTATTTAAAAGTGTATGTATTATCTCTCAGAGGTTGCCTCTCAAAGGATGCAAAACTTAACTTAATTGATAAAGCGGAGATAAATCAATTGAATTCATCTATTAAACCTTTACCACCCTTCAACGTAAACTGTCACGTTTACTTACCCTTCAATTATTATTGAACCATCTTCCAAACAAGTCAATCGTTGACACGGACCAGAACCAGGATTTGAACCCAGTTTCAAAGTTTCTTCATGGTAAACGCATTTTCCCAGATTATCTATAATGCTTACCAAAGTGATATCAGGGCTACTTTTTGGAATCGCCCTACATACCTGGATCGGCCGGTATTTTACCCCAATAGCCAGCGCATGGGATCAATAGGCACACAAGCAGTACCCACAGGATCAGTACAAGGGATCTCAATAAATACCCACAGGCAGTTTGCATTTTCACGAATCAATTGCTTCCTTCAATAAAAGCGATCTTGTGTTGAAAAGTTTTTGATAAAAGTGTTTTCCTTTCAGTTTCGGTTTTTTGGGAGATTATTTGATTTCGCCGACAAATTGACACTGACACTAATTTGTTATAAAAAGTGCACTCTTTAATGAAATTATTCCGAAGTTCGTTGAGATGCTGAATTATTTTTTAATATTGGTAGATAGGTTTGAACGATCTTAACGATAAAACCGAAAATTCCTCTTTGGATATTGTATTTATATTCTTTTCCACAAGAAAAATCAAATTAAAATTGATTATAAAAATCCGAACGAACTTCTTCTCCAATCTTATATTTTTTGAAAGATTCGTTTTCCTTGTAGATATTTTTGTTGATGTTGTTATTATTGCTAAATCCCCAGGGTTAGCAAGCTATCAATTGGTTATCAATTGTATTTATTTTGAATTACGATAAACCACACGAACAGATTTATATTTATAGAGAAAAACAAAATTGTGATGCACAAGAAAGCCTCACAGAATATTCAAAGGAGCATATACTGCTCGGGCATTAGACGCTAAGGTACTGAGAGACTCTCGATAAGACACTAAGACTCTGAGGCATTGAGAGAATTCAAAAATTGTTTTTATTTAATATAATCGAAGCTCCATTCGTAACGCGTAAACAGAACGAAGCAATGATGGGGTGGTTGTTCTGACTTTTGATGCGTCACTGTGCATCTGTGGAAAATTGAGATACTTACAAACATCATCAAAACCATTTTTCAAGATAACAAAAATTCTTCTTCTTGCTTCTCTGGCTCACGCTGAAATAGTTTCTAAGAAAAAAAGTCATAAAATGTATACAAAACTTTGAGTTTATTAAAATAAATTGGTCTCAATTAATGTTCTCAACAAATCTTCACCTAATTTTTTTAAAGTAATCTTTATTATTGTCAATATTAAAATCAGCTGTGGAGGGACGCTATTCAGAAATTTGGTCCAGGGTTAATGTGACTGCTCCCACGTCCTCTCAAATTATTAAAGCGATTTGAAAACTGATTGCGTTTAATAAAAATTTAATAATAATAAAAATTATCTCTCAAATTATTGTTTCCGAGAATATTTATTGGTTTGAATATTTCTGAATTTGTGGTTTCATTTACGCGTGTGTACTCAAAAAATTTAACTTTAACAAAGCTTGTAATTTGAAAACAAATTAAATAAGACATTTATTCAACCATATTATTGTTCCTTTTTAATACGGCTGCTTTTGGTTGCCATAAAAATTTTTTAATTAAGATCTTGATTTCGATTAATACCTCGGCAATTATTTCATTGAAGTCACAGGATTAACGGGTTAAATATGGAAAATGAAATTAAGTTAGTAATGAGTAAAGTAATAAATATGAAAACTTTTTAAAAATTTTCACACAGTTTTTCATTCAAATTTTCTCGAAATTTCCTAATCGGATTCTATAAAGTGTAAAAATAAATGATTTTTTAGTTTATTTTTCTAATATTGGAAACAATTTTTTTTGTATGAAACTTTTACTTCAAAAATTTTGGGAATTTCGCCGAAAACTTTAGATCCCTCCTTGGACCTTATATTGGTTCTCACATTTTTTGGAACCTTTTTTTAAATTTTTACGAAATTTTTTCTCAAATTTTAAAGAAATATTCCTTTCAAATAGTGAAACATGTTTCCCATTTATTTTAATGCCTTTTCAAACTATTGGGAATGTTCTCCGCATTTTTTTTGCAATATTGTGTTTAAAATTTTAGAATTATCTTTAAAATGTTTTTTCTTAATTATACTTATTAAATTCTTTGAAAATGTAATCTGTCTACATTTCTCATCCTTATTAAAATTGTCTTATTAAAATGTTGAAAGAAATAGAGGATGGAGTATGAACTTTTGTCATCCAAAAGGACTCATATATCCCACGCTGAACAAAATAAAAAAACAGCAAACAAATATAAATTTTTCGTATTCTGGTAACAAAATCGTAAATATTGTGGGCTTAAAAATTATTCTTCACTTTCTCAATATTGCAGGACTGCACTGTAATTTTGTATTACTAGTAAATAAAGTTCGCCTAAAACTCGGCACCGCATTTTACAAATTTCCCAAATGCATTTGTTTTATGCGCAATCGATTACAAGCTGCGGTATAAATAAGAATAAAATTTACACATTTAATTGGTAAAGAAATTTATGCATAAATTAAATAAACAATTATTACAAATTCCTAAAAAAGATATCAAGAATAATTATAAAAAGTTGCAAAAAGTTTTGATTGACTCTTGATTGGTATCTATGTAACAATAGTAAAAGTACCACCAGCAGCAGTAATTATGACCAAAAAGAATTATGATGATTCTAGCAATATGCTAAACCGAATCACAAATGTTACATGAGAATGGCTCACGTTCTGTGGAAATCAATTTTCTCTTTGCAACGAAGACCGCTCTTACTATATTTATAAATGCAAAACGGCTCTCATTTTTACATTTTAATGAAACGCTTATTTGTTTTAAAACAAATAAGAGCGATTGAAATTTGATGATATTTTGGTGATGTGGCTCACCCTTCACTCGCCACTTATCGAATCGAGGATAAAACAGTAGAGGCATGACACCCATTTTATGGCGATGTGTGGTTCTGAATGAACAGATGCCTAGATTAAGGCATTTTCCACGTTAAATTTAAGTGGTGCACATATATATACTTTTTATCTTGTAAGTCTCCTTTTTTAAGGATTACAAATAAAAGATCAAATCTTCTTTTGGTTCCCCAATAGGGTTTCCCAATGAGGGCATAGTAGTTACGCATTTTAACTCTACGCAATGGTATGCTTTTCGTTACCCGACAATCAAGCACTAAACAAAAGCAACATTTTTAGAGACTGTTTAAAGCCTTGCATACTCACCGATAATGAACAACACGTAGTACTCATTAATTCGGATTGCCGCAATGCCGAGTCTTTGATTACAATTTTACCCTAATTTCAACTGAAATAATCGTCCTGCCGCGTAGGCTGTGCGCGTTGCAATAGATTAATTCGAGCAAAAGTATTCCCTTTTTGATATAGCTACCTTTCTGATACTTCGGGGAACCACCCGTCAAATCTCCAAATGTTTCACATTGTTGTCACTGAGAACATTTTGGCTTTCGTATTGTCATGATAAAACTGGCTTCAAATATGAAATTTGTTAGAAACGTGAAGCGCTGAAATTTGTCGATTGGATTTTGATGAAGCCATGTCACGCCCTATTTTGAAAAACTGTTGCCCAAAACAATGTTTTGATATTGGGAAAACGTAGAAAGGTTATTTTTATACATGATATAAACCTCTTAAAAACTCCCTATTTTTATATAAAATTTCCTCGAGTCAAAAAATTTCAAGAGTAACAATTTTTGTCTCCAGAATTAAATAAACCACAATTTCTAATTATTTTAATTGGTCGTTCGTAAGTGCAAGGTGGCGCAGTGGCAGGAGATGGTGGTAAAAATGAGAAATGATATATCAGAAAGTACTCGGATTTTATTTTCAGAAGGCTTTTCCGCTTTTTTCTCCATCTTCTCTTCTTCTTCTACATTTTCTTGTTTAGTCTTTAACGAAATGAAAATAAAGACGTACCCAAAAACGCAAACATTAATTAAAATTTCTATGGTTTCAATTTTTATGATAAACGAAGTTTTGAAGTAATTTTGTTATTGTTGTTGTTTTCGTCGTCGTCGTCATGGTTGACATTGTTGTTGTTGTTCAACTACTTGTTATCATTGTGAGTGTTTTATTGTTCAAGATGATGTGGTTTGCTGTTTCTGTTTTCTTTGTCGGTGCACATTTTATTATCGAAATGGTTGCAATTCTTCTTCGTCATCTCGTTTTGCTTCTATTTGTTCCTCTACGACTTCTTGTTCCTATTCGTCTTCCTCTTTTTCTTTCTTGTTTGTGTCTTTTATACTTTTATTTATTTAATGCTTTCAGTCATCATTTCAGTCTTACTTTCTTCCTCTTTTTCTTCTTCTGTTTCTTCTTCTTCTTCTTCTTCTTCCCATTCTATTTTAAAAAGATTCCCACAGAATCAAAGTCGTTTAACTGAACTGGAAAAGCAACAACCTTACAATAACCGAGTTTTCCCCCACTATTCTTGTTCTTGCTCCTCCTCCGGGTATTACTGCTTCTGCTGTGGCAATCGTTGATGATGTGGCAAGCCAACATCGTTCAGTTTATGTATGTCTGTGACATTTATGCTTCAGTGCACGTAACAAGCACGTTGTAGAACACTGCACGACATGAAACGGCACGGCACACATACAAACTTCAACTCAATAAGTGCAAAGACTTTTACTTTGATTTGTATGACTTTCATAGCATTCATCACCAACCACCCACCACCACCCCTCAACCAATAATCTCTTACACATTCCCGGTTAACCTTCTGAGCCAGAGTTGAAAACTACTCGCACGTAAGTCGATATGTGACACACACACACGCACGCACAATCTTACACACACATGCAATCTCATTCACTCACACTTACATTATCCGCACCAATAAAAACATTCGGAATATTTCAACTTTTTTGTAAAGAGAGTTTCTTGTGCTGAAATGGCTTAATTTAATTTCTTAAAATTTATTATCCTTCCATTTCATCCTTAATTTTTTTTCTCACTGAGGTCGGTGTTATCCTGGCTAGATTTTTGAATCGAATTAAAACACGCGGATTTTAAAACTTTGTTATTATAGTGTTATTGCAATTTTTCTCAACAAAATTTCTTCCCCTCATTGAGAAATATTTCTCAAATATTATTGCCAATTATTTATAATTGGTCTTTAAACCAAAGCCCTGCTGCAGTAGGGCGCTCCCTGTACCCAACTGCTCCTCCTGCTGTCGCCGTAGGTTTAAAATTTGCCGATAGCGCAAATGCATCGACTTCAAACGATTCATGCGTCGCTTTAAATTGCAATAGACCGGACAGCATTCGGGGAAGGGTTTATAGCGCAATTCCCGCTCATCACCTTGCTCACACTGATCCGGCAATATATCCAAGCAACTATGGAAAAAGTAAAAAGAGAGAAAAAGAGAAAAAATACTGCGTCGGTATAGGTTTGTTTTATGAGAAATGCGCCAGAAAGGAATATTGATCTGGTTTGATCTAGTACTAAAACTAAAATAACTACTCTTCGGGTCGGGAGGTCTTGGATAGCGCAAAGAAAGACTTCGACCAAGGTATTAACTGATTATTTTCGCAGAAAAGATTAGAACAAATTGATAACATCACCAGACGGCGAGGTAGATATTTCGACTGTTCCCACATGCAGCGGCGGTATGTTCCTGAAAGAAAATTTAAAAATTAAATTAGTAAATTTGTTTCCTGGAAATGTCTGTTCTTTTTTTTATTGAGAACAACAATAAATAACAAATCTTGCTCTTGAAAACCCTTCAAGATTTTCATAAGTGGTTTTCCAATTAGGACATAACAAAACTTTAAAAAAGTCCGAACAGAGAATATTTGTCGGTTGAAATGTCGGAAAGGCTACAATTTTTAGTTAACTTATTCCTGTTAATTCACTAGAAATATTGTCAGAAATTCGATAGACACTTGGACCGACTGGTACGGAGAGTTCACGCTATACGTGTGTATGTGTATATATTCAATATGGCATGAATAGAGTGTCCTGAAAAAACATTTAAGACGGTCGATATTGCTCAACAAATTTGCAACAGCCACAAGCTTGTAAAGAAGTATTACAAGTGTTACAGTATTGTAGTAGAAGTGTTACTAACGCTCAAACACAACTCGACACTGATGCCCACCACAATCAAAATATTAACCTCGGCTAACACCGTGGCAATAGCGCGTCATGAAACATCTTAACTGACGTTGTGTCAACGCGCTTGTTATGTTTTTATAGAGTAATCTATTATTTTTGCAATAATTTTTTTATCCAGTATCAAAGGATATTCTATATACTTACTAAGCACAGTGTTGTCTTCTTCGCTTGAGTCATAACGTCGCATAGTGTGATAGTTGCTGAAGGCGGCACTGTTGCCCAATAAAATTAATATAATTAACACACTAAGTGCGGTCTTCGCTTCGAAACTCATCGCCTCACTTTGATTTTTCGCTTAATTACAAATCAAAGTCTATTATTTGTTTATTGCAAAAACGATTATAGTGGTACTAATTAGTAATTTACGAGAATTAAGCAACCGAATGTATATATTGGTTTGGCAAATAAATTCGTTCGTTTTTAACATAAATTTTAAACTTTATTAAGCAAACTGACCTACAAAATCAAACCTAAATTAACTACAATTAAATAATCCGCACGAATTTATTTGCCAAACCAATATTTCAAACTATTTTTATTACATTATGTGTATAAAAATTAATAATTAATATAAATTAATTATTAAAAAGATTATTTGCATTTGTTCACTGAAAAATAAAAATTCCCTTGAGTGGAAATAATAAATATCCTTGCTGGTCGAAGCGTCGAAACAAACTAAATTCCATTCAGATCTACTTGCATTCAGCGCAGTGGGATGAGATTGTACCACCACTTCTATGAACCTCTAGACTCCCCAATCTGTCGTGACTACAACCGAGCACAATTTTTCACCTTCAACCACCCTCATCGGCCTACATCTTTTTCATCCGTTTTGATCAATCGCCTTTGTCATTTGCAATCAACTCGTTCTGAAGCGAGCCACTAAAACAACGCGAACCACTCTCGGGCTTAGATTGAAGTTAATTGACCGATGAATCGCTACAATTGGCAAACTTTTAATATGGATTAAATGATGGAAGGTTCCAATGCGTGTATTTTAGACGCCCAAGTAGAAAATCTCGTTTCGTGTTAAGGTTTATTGAGGCGACCTTTCACAAAAAGTTCATTGTCACTATTTCTGATTTTTTTGCAAGAAAAGTTTATCCAATTTTATGTAATTTTACATTTAAAACAATTTCAGTACGGAAGCAATTTTCAGGCTTTCTTTACAATTTTGCACTGCTTTTGCTTTAAATTAAAAGAAACTTATTTCATATAATTCTTCTCCTTGGCGCTGCGGATCGTTTGACTTAATTTTTATTATGTTTTATATTTATTACTCAATTCTAAATCGTTCTCTTTCATTGCTGTTGTTTTTTCTTTTTGTTTTTTGTGAAAATCGCTTTTATCAACTTAAAACAATCAGGCTTGGATCGTCATTTTCACATTCGTCGTATCTAGCGGTTACGTTCTTTACAGTTCTTCTGCACCCACCCGCCCCCTCTCTTTTGAACCCAACAATAATTAAAGTAATTGAATAGGTAGGCAAAAAAAGTAGAAAAATTAATATTTCATGGTGTGTTTCACCAATTCAGAGATTAATCTAAATTAATCTAATTTTAAGTATAATTTATAGTCAGACAAAAACCTCATGGATTTATTTACCAACAGAGAGAAAGCTTGAGAGAAATTATGTTTTAATATTCATTATGTCAATTTAATTGAAACTTTGAAGAAGAATACAATTTCGCTGCACCGTTTGAATGCCTTTTTCGCTGAAGAGACAAAATCACGAATCATGTAAGAGAAAGAGACATCGAGTCAAACAAAAAGAGAATAAAGAGAGCGCGAGTAACGTGGCAGGATTTATGTTTAATAACCACGCTGGATACCTAAGAGTTGAATCCCTCTAGAATGTGCACCGAGAGTTCACAATGGGTCAATTATGTGTGATGGTCAGTGAGCAGATATTGCCTGAAAAGCATAAAAAATTAAGAGCAGAGGAATAAGGAGAAAGCGCTTTGTACTATACGCGACTGTGAAATGATGAAAGGACCGAAAAAATTATCCTTTCTATTGGAACTGCCATCCGGAAGGGATTACCACGCTATATGAATTGATTGAGTGTCCTGAGATTTCAACAAATAGAAAAGTTTTGAGAAAAATAAAAGCAAAAAATAAATTAAATATTTATTTGATAGAAATTATTTTAATTTTTTAATTTTTGTTTTTATATAATAAAAATGTTTATTCATTAGAATATAGTAATTTCTGAAATAAAGAAATAAATTCTACGAAAAAAGTAAATTTAGAAAAGGATTCATTCTGAATGAAAAACCAAAATTTTTTAAGTCGTAATAGTTTGATATTGGAAGTTTTTTTAAAAAAAGGTGTTTTAAAACATTTTAGAAACAAAATATAAATGTTGGTTAAAAAATATCTCCCAAATTCGATTTTAAAAGAAAAAATAATTTTTAAAAGAATTTGACGAAATTCGAAGTAAAACCAAAATAAGCCAAACTCAATTCAATATCGCGTCCCTCAAGAATGTCCAGACGGTATCATATATTAATGAGCTTATGTGACGGTTAGGCGTGGCAGAGAACCTGTGATCTTCTACATCAATGAACCACAAATTTCAATCCGGATCATGATTTATGTTAACAATGGGCGGACCATGCCTATTTCTAAAGAGATAATTTTTCCCTGGACGGTTGTTTTGGGACTATAAAAGCTATAAACATCCAAGAAAGCATGATTTTCCAAAAAAGAGCCCACAGCGAAAAAATATTATTGCAGAGGAACTGATAGGGTCTGATAGGGTAATAGACTTCTAATTTGTTGTGAGTTCTCCCTTTCAACAATGGTCCTTCGATGGCAAAAGCAAAACAAATCGGCGCACTGACACGCGTACTTTTGGATAAAAACCCAAAAGTAGCAAGCCCTCCATCAGGACTTCCCAGTATACAGTCCAGTTTTGAAGATAAAAGTTCATAAGCGGGATAACCGTCATGCACCGCACACTTATTATTATGATCAAAAAATGAATTTATGATACGGGTTTAGGGTATGTAAGTCCGGTCTGATCGATGTTAGCGTTTTTGCATGTTTACTTTTATATTAACGTCCTTTTGATCTAACCACGTTAATATGGCAGCAATTTTCGACATTTGTTGTTAGAGCACAATCAATGACAAAAAGCCGGTAAAAGTATTAACTTTAAGTGTTCATCTAAAGGATGAGCACTTGTTCTAACACTTGCGAACATCTAAAGGAGCCACAGTTTGAAGCGAGGTAACTCAGTCATTCCAATAATATTCTGAAATAAGCGAATTATGTGCATCCATACCAAACCAAATTGCCTTCCGATCACTTAAAATTCCGAAAGCTTTCTGATTAAACTCGGTTTAGATTGTGTTATGTCTTTGTTAAAAATACATTTTTACTTTTATATGTAAATGTGCGCAGCCATGTGTGAAATTGAAATGACTGGGGTGCCTGACGGTGAAGTGTTAACAACAGGATAGGGCCCCATAACGTTAACCGTGACGGTGATGGCCTCATAACGGTTTCCCATAAACGCTCGCTTTAAATAGCGTTTGTTTTTTGTTCGCTTTTTGTGACAAATTATTCGAACAGGATTACCCACAAGAATTCTTCCACTTCTATTAACTTTTATTCACCAGATTTTTTTCTATAAAAGACCACATCGTATGGTGCCAGTCCCGAATCTTTGATTTTCAAAAAGTTATTATACATTTTGTATTTTTGTGTTTTTTTTTTGTTTAATTGTTTGTTTTGTTTTTTAATTCGTTTTATTTTAAGGTTTTGAAATAATGTCAAGTACCAGATTTTTGGAAAGCAAAAAGGAAACTAAAAACAAAAACTGTCACGATCCGGCGTTTTGGGAGGACGGAAATAATTTTTTCAGCCCTCCAATAGTTTCGAAATATTCGAAGCAACGACAAAACCCATGCTTAAAAAGCAAACTCGATGCGTACTTTAAATGCATGCACGTATACATATGCACACACACCCACCCACCCACCCACACGCCCGTCCATGCACACCCATCGTAAAGGTAATTGGAAATTTTGATTTTTAACTGAAATGAAATAAAATAATCTGATGCTGGAACTAGTGCTGTGGCTGGTGCTCCCTTCATCTTCGCCACCACTCATTAGCGTTCCCAAAAACTTTGAATGCGTCTGCACGTCAGGGCTAACAAAGACGGCAATTGCATAATGATTAAAAAACAAGCTGTAGAAAAAAGATTAGAAAAAATTGGCAGAACATTTTAAAAATTTCTATCGAAACAAACTTTGTCGATGATTGTTGTTGTTTTTAAGAGGGGGGAGAATACGATAGTAAGAAGAAAGGAGTAATAGCGGTAATGCGAATAAGTTGCGGAGAACGGAGAGTATGGATGTAAATGAAGCAAGGCAGGGTTCTCAAGCAGGTCAAAGGGCTACCTTTCCCTTGACTCAGTCAAGGACTCAGTCGTATAAGGATTTGTATGGGAGTGCACATACATTAGCAAGTACAGTATGCTAATTTACCATATGTATGTTTGCTTGAGTCTACTCTTGTGTTTCATTGCTGCCAGCTTGTGTTTGGTGACAAAATAAACTTACATTTATTTTCATTTAATATCTCTATCTTTATACGTTGCAAGCAATATCATTGATTGGAATAAATAAGCTGGAGGTCTCCCAGAAGCGAGGGGAATGGGATCCGTGGTAAATTCAAAACTTTCGATTTAAACTTTAAATTTAATTGTTAAGGTCATGATGAGTTGCAGAGATTCAATGACAGTAAAGGCGTAACCAACTATTTGCATGCTAAAAGGCTGCTTCGTTGTCTTCTTCTTCATAATTAGTTCCCTTATTTTTTCGTTTTTTCTGAGTCAATGCATCAACTTTATTAGACAAAAAATCAATTGAAAACAATGACATTTAAATATTTATCCTTAGCATTAAAAGTTATAAAAAGATCATTTACCATCCTGGGTTTTCAGAAATCATAGCTTTTGTTAATAATAAATGTTCTTTTTCCAGTAGAATTTGTATTTATGGGTGAACGTCCCAAGACAGCCTTAACAAATTTATAACCAACCTCTTTCTTGCTTATGAGCATCCTATACCCATCAAAGCTTCCTCTGCAGCGATACCCATGTCATACTCATTCGATCCTTTTGGTTCCATTTTCAACATATCACGACTTTGTTTCAATAAATTAGCGACTTCTTTAATTTTCTGTTGGAAAATCTTGCGACTGATTTGACCAGTTTGGAGAGATCTCTGAGCCAGAACCATAATCGCTGCATGCAATTCATACATAATTAATCCTAAAAGCAAGAAGACAAAGATTAAAATATTTCCGGACAATAGTATAAAAATATAATTGGTACCTCTCAGACGTGTTAAGCCCGGTTCAAGTATATCAATAACTGCTAAGAATTCACGACAATAAGATTCCTTGCGTTTGATATCCTCCGAGGACATATCGTGTATCAGATAACCTTCAATACGGCCGTACAATTGACAAAGTGAGTGTTTGGCCGACAGGATGAAATAATGATTAGGTCGCAAAATATTAGAATATCTAGATATTATTGAATTATAATTTGCAATTTTTAAAAATCACGACAAAAACTGATTAAGTTTCGGATCTCAACCTCTTTAAGAAATTCTCTAAACCCGGTATGTCGTGAACATCGATTGACTCGAGATCGTTATTGATTCTATCCAGCACTTTAACAACATCCACCGACGGCATCACAAATTCACAGCTGTCGCAACTTTTGAAGTTAAAAAAAATTAATCAAACCCAACCAATTCATTTCATTGAAAAAAGGTTTTAATTTATACCGCCATTTCCCCCCTTGATCTAAAGGATCTGTTGCACGAACCGAACCCGAATTACACTTGCCGCAGACTAACGCACTGCAGTCACTTCCCAATTCATAAGGATCCTCACAACGACGGCAAGAGCACCAGAAAAGTTTCCCGGCATGCATGAAGTCACGACGCTTGAGAGTGCCCTGAAAGCAAACCAAAGCAAAAATCGATTTTCTGTGAGTGGGTGAGCCGCTCCAACTGCACGTTCGAAACGCACCTGCAGCGTATACGCATAACTCAAAGTGATGGCTTCATCTCGATACACCGCCCTCGAGGTTCGCAAAGTTAACGCATACGTACGCGGATCATCGGTGTGCGATGTGTTCGGACAGCAATCGTGCGCCAAAAGAAACGCACTCGGATACAATGCTCGTGCCTTTGCAGTCAACTGACCGATCTCGAAGCAATTCACATCGAGAATACCGCAGATATTTTGTATTTCTAAAGGGTCGAACTCGTCCAATTGCCATTCACGTCGCACACGCTCTACCACGTTCATTTCATAATATTGCCAGAGTTCTGTGTTCATCTTACGCATCTCTGTATGAGCCTCCATGCGTTGAATGGCCGCGTATTTGTCGGGATCGTGAGATTTCATTAATAAAATGCGCACAATTAAAACCAACTCGTAGAGGTTTTTAACCGCCGTTGCCGCTGCTGAAGAGCAACCGCCTGAGTTCAATAAAGCAGCAGTATTCTTCGAAGCAAGAAGAGCACATTCGTAAGAAGTATGACCATTTGATTGCCGTAAACCGGGACATTTGGGACCACAAAGCGGCCATCTGCAATTGGTGCAACTGTGCGAAGAAAATACTGAGTGACGCGCTTACGAGTTGAAGTGAACGCATAAATACCGAAATTGCTTTAGAGTCAACTCTACCGGGACATAACAACCCAAACAAACAGGTTGAGCCGAATCACAGGGACCAATAGCCAACGGCTCCTCGGTTATTAGCAATTCCCCGGGTCTAAGATCCCGACTAGCGACTATATAACGACCCACCAAAGAAGAGTTTTCGATTCTATAGGGCAGATCGATTTTGGAATCCTTAGAATTTTTGTTGTCACAATTTTGTTGTTGTTGTTGTTGATGTTGCTTCTTCTTCTTATTTTTCTTAAAAAACATTACAAAAGAAATACTGCCAATGATTAAAGTCTTATCGCATAATTTTCCTTTAAAACACTCGTAAATATTTTAAGAGCATAAAAAAGCATTAATCAGCCAACGGTCACCTAGACCAACATTAATCAAGTTTGCCCCTCTTCATCCACCCTTCTGTTTCCAAATCATTCGGCAGAGTAACGCGTGCTGCAAATGCAGCATCTTAATGCATTCGTTGTCGATACACGGCTAACGATTAACATGCACTTAATTTTATTCAAAAAAGTTCCTTTCTCTTTCCTTTTCTGTAAAGAAGCGAGTCGATAACAGGTGTCACTGACAGCCAAAAATATCGACATTTGTTTTTGTTTTTCCTTCGAAAATCTCTTTTTGATTTCATCGTCTTCTGCGATTTTTCGCTTATGATTAACTGAATGTAAATGGACAACTCGACGGCAATTTCAATCTGGCATTCCCAAACTTTTCTTCAATTACGTTGAATTGAAGAGCGTAGAGCATTTGTCTTCGCTGACAATTATAAATATTCTTTATTCAAAATTTGGCAGCTCGCTAATTGCAAATTGACATTAAATGCGAAATTAATTCACTTGCCGAATTAAATTAGATTTGACAATCTTAAAAATTCTTATGCTCAATTTTTTAATAAATATAAATGAAATTTAAATATAAATGACAATTAACATGGATCTATTTTAACGACATTGCTTGTAATCATAACTTTCATTTATGCTCTTCTTTAATTACATAGTTATTTTTAATTTAGTAATTTAAATTGACAACTTAGTGTGAACAAATTATTTCTAAAGTGGAAATAAAATGCATAAAGGAAATGCATTAAAGGAATCGGCACAAAATTGTAAGTTAGGTAATTATCGTTCATTTTTGAAAAAACAATTGCGATAGATGTGCAAAGGTAAAGGAAGTCTCTATTTCTTTACCGGTTTCCTGGGTGGCATACTTGTGCGAACAAGCTCGTTACGACGTTTTAAGAGAAGCTGCTTTAGGGAGCGTATCGGTGCCCCAAAATGCTTAGATGAGACAAATTTGCAAAACAGTTCGATGAAGACCTCTTTCAGAAGCTAGAAGAGCTCGATAATTCCGTGTGGAGTGGAGAAACCTTAGTCTCTTTTTAATTAACATAAATTTTTAATAAACACGACGAGAATTTATTGACGAAACCTATTGGAATTGCATATATTTTTTATTTTTATGTTTGTGTTTTATTATTACATAGACATTATATTTTTTAAAATTTTGTATGATTTTTTTTTGCTTTTGCTTTGATATCTTTATATATAATCACATTTTATATTGTCAAATATTATAATATTTCCTCTATCACATCTTTCCTGTAAAATTACTTGTACGATATTTTTTATACCTAAATTATTGTTCACATTTAATTTTATTTAATTAGTAAGTATTTATATAATTTCATAGATACTTCCTATTTTATTTCCAAACATTTCCATTAATTTTTCTTTTACTTCTTCATTATTGTTTCCTCCATTTTCATCTGGCTCAAAAATATCTTTTCTTCATCACTTGGTTTTTTTAATATTCACCGATTGTACCAATTCCGTCTATGGCTCGCCTGTGACTGGCCGACAATCGTTCTCCCGGTTATTTTCGGAAATAATTCTGAAATACTTTTCATTCGCACTTCAGACGAGAAATAAAGAATTTCGTTTAATTTCGTTTCAATTGTGTGGAATGTTTTGTATTTGGTTTCTGTTAGACTTTTTTTGAATTGGCGTTATTTGAGGAATTGCTTGTGTTACTTTTAGTAGTAGTTGTTGTTGGTGCTTATGGAAAAATATTAAAGTATAATTTTAAAGCGATTTAAAAATCGAGAAAAGGATTTAGGCATTTTATTCAACTGTCAAAGTAACAGTCTAGTATGTCACTGCTATTTGACAATTTTCAAGAAACAAATTTTAGTACTATATACTCGTACAAGTGTGTTGGTTAGCATTAGTTCACATTTCGGTTAAAAGAGATCGGATTTCAAAGACAATCCATAGAAAACATAATAAGTATAATAAACATCATAAAATCGACAAAAATTATGTCATCAGATTCTTGATATTTTTATGAGAAAGTATTTTTATTAATTTTTTTAAAGATGGACTTGTTTTTGAAATTTCGGCAGGAAGTATTTTCCTCTGCTAAGAAATTGTTCGAGTTTTTGATGATATTTTAATTATAAGAATGTATTAAAAATTTTCTATCCATGAATTAGTGAATGCGATAAAGCACCCTAAAAAATCCTTTTTATATTAAAAAAAATTGATTTCTATTCCTTTTATTTTTGTGAAAATTTTATTTAAAAATTGCAAACAAAAGCTACTTTCCTTCGTAATAACGGATACAATAAAGGCAATAACAATAGCAATAACGAGCACAACATTATCAACAACAGAGACAACAACTACAACATTACCGAAAGGAACAACACTGACATTAGCGACACCGTTTCAATTGCTTACCTTTTGCACGGCAGCAAAATGCAGGCGTGAACGGAAGGCATCCCAGCAAAAGGCTAGTAAAATATCTTGCAAACAACGATGAAGTGCTGTTCGTTTGCGGTACGAATTTTTTAATATCATCGTCCTTATTAAAAAATAATTTATTACTTTCTACCACAGATGAAGACAAAAAGTATTAGAGGGCAAAAGCGAAATAATTCAGTGGGGGAAAAGCTTACAACAGTAACAACAATGCTTGCGATAACTACTACTGCAAAAATATCTATTACAGGCATCAAAAATTGGGGTGACGCGAAATAATAATGGACGAGAATAAGAATAAAATAAGAGTATTCTACTACTATTACATTTAATTAAATAACAAACTTGACAATTTTTAGAAAAGGATCCATTCGTTAAAATCCACTAAAAATTATTAATTATCAGTTGAATAAAATTTCTTAAGTCAAAAACCTAAGCCAAATCATCCTCCAAAGAAGGAGCAAAACTAAATTGCTGAAAATTCTAAATTCCGAAGCTCAAAAGTTGGTTGCATTAAAAATAAGGCAATAATGACATTTAAAGGAACGTTGAATAAAACATTAGGATCATAGGGTGAAAAAGTCAACATCACCCTCGCGTCTGAACCCTTTGACCTATATCATGGTAATGCTAGATAATACCCACTTAATGTGGAACAAGATGACATCAAGAAATCGTAATCAAAAGGTGAAAAGTATCGGTGAAGCAACAAAAGGTGGAAAAGGCGCGGATGAGAAAACGTTACTGCAAGGCACTATCGCATAAAAAGGAAAAATGCTCGTGATAATTTTGGAGGAAATGGGAAAAAAATAATCACCCTTATAAATCCCAGGAAATGCGGTGGTAACAAATTTTTATGAGCCACGCGAAACACTGAAAAAAAGTTTATAGACCTTTTTAAATAAGATGCTTTTTACAGGAAAGTGAACTTATTAAGCAAACAAAGTAATGGGTGGTATAACAAATAATTGTAAGAAAAAAGAGTGAAATTACGGTAAACTAAAATTGTTTCGACAAAATAATATAAAACAAAAATTTATTAGAAAAACCATTTAGAAAATTTCATGAAAGTTTTAAGAAATGATATTTCAAAAACATCTGCAAGCATTTCCGAAATAATTTATAAAACATAAGACAATTTTAAAATCATTGGTAGTGCCTTAAAATAAATGAAAGCAAATTTCAAAAACTGTCATTTTAAAATGTTTGAAACTGTGATAGATTTTCAAAAAAAAAGGTTTTAAATGTTAAATCGTTTAGAATACTTTAAAACAGATGAAAACATTAAAAAATTATTTGCAATTTTTAAAATGTTTCTAAAACCTATTAACAATTTAAGTAAATCAGACTGTAACCAAAAAAAATTAAAGAAAATCCATTATACCTCATAAAAATTGACCTCAAACATACTCAGAATACTTTTTAAAACTTTCAAAGATTTAAAAATTTTTCTAAAATCCTTATAAAGTGTTAAATATATTAGACCAAACCACAAAAAATGTGTGTAAAGTAGCCATAATTATGTAGAGATACACATTATATAACCATTAGAAAACCACCTAAATTTGAAGAAATTATGCAAAACGATCTACAAAGCGCTTCCGAAAACCTTGTGAGGGTATTTTATAATATTTTACAATTATATATTTTACACTAAAAACTTCATAAAACACATTTCGAAATTAGAAACCGTTGAAATATTTAAAAAATGCATAAAATAGATTTAATAAATTGTACAAAATGCTTCGAAATATCATGAACGCTGTTGAAAACCTCTCTATAATCCTACGGAGGATTTAAAAAGTATTTGAAAAGCATATGAAAAGCGTTTAATGTCATTAAGATATCTATGAAATACTTAAAAGAAGCTCAAAGGTACACTTAAAAGTATATTTGGAAAAGTATATTTGGAATTTTGTAGTCTTACCTACAAAAACGTACCATTGAGCGCCTTGAATGTCGTGTAACATTAGAGAACCTTTGATTTTTCAGATAAATTATAATCTCAGTTGATTTTATCTTCTTTTACATTAAATTATGTTAAGTTTTCTGTTAAATGACAGTATTTTTCTGTTAAATTACGTCATTCTTGTAACGGCCAACATTACTTTGACAGCTACCATTTTTCCTCTTCTATTTTTTTGTATTCCTGTTTATTTTTTCCCTTCTAGTGCATAAACTTATTTCTTGGTTTTGTACAAAATTCCGTTAGATTGTCAAAAATTAAAATGAAAAATATTTAGCATTCCTCGTGTCGCAATTGACAGAATCTGTACTGGGCAAATTGGTCCACCTGCTTTCGATTTTAAAGCATGTAAGAGAGATTGAATTTGAATGAGAACAATATCTTTCTCCTTATGCCCACATTTCTTATCTACCACGCCTTTCACTACGAAATCCACGCAAGTCAAAACAGATAGAAAAAGATAATAAAGAAATAAATTTAAAAAGAAAATTACTTCAAGTTTCACGTAAGGAAGCACAAAAGGCGAGTAGGAAAGTCATATCAAAATTTATGAGAATCATAAGTAACAACTGTGCAAAATAACAGCGCAAGTAACCGAAGGTAAATTATTCAAGCAGAAAATAAATGAAATTTCACGCTTCAATTTCATCCAGTATATTGTTCTAAATAACAATCTTGATAAAAAGGAAGCTCATTCCGTCAGGGCAAAATTGCCTATTACAGCAATAAGTTATTCTGAATGTAATCAAAAGATTCAATGAAGGAAATCACATTTTACCTTCCGATCATGATTCATTAAGATTCCAATTTATTTCACTATTAAACGACCATACGAATTGTTACCATTTATTGTCCTCTACACAACATCTTGAGCATGTTCTTCGAGCATTCTCCAAAATATGATCACGGCGGGGTTAAATGCACGAACCAAACGATGGCAGCGAATCAAATGACGAATCAAATGACTATTGCCAACGTTCCCTCGTACCAAACGAATGCAGTAGAGTCATTTGAGTGCAGTAGTGCTTTAGTCCAACAAAGATTTAAGACATGAACGCGCATACGTGTGGCAAATGAATGCTATCGATTTAAATATTTTAATGACTTCTGGTAGTGTTTCGGTAATGTTTTGTTAACTTTTTAACATACATATATGATATTATAACTTTTACAAGTAGTTTCCCGTATAATGAAATTAAACGCTTTTTATAAATTATTAATTTGTTTACAATTAATTATTTATTTTTCCTTAAGACAATTTCATTAGACTTATTTATTTTTTCTTAAATTTAACAGTACGATGAAGCGGTCTACGGAGAATATTACTCTAGCTGAAATAATCGAGAAGTGTGCACTTGATAGAAGTACAGTCGGGGAGCGACGTAAATAAGTAGCAAGATAGTTTATAATCATATATAAACTCGCACGATGGAAAGCTATAAATAGGCCAAGGTCAATAGATCATTTACTTTTTGTGTTGATCTGTCAGGATCAGCGTACACCTGACAAGCTGCTTACCTTATCAGGAAGAACCAAGTACACTTGAACTTGCATAATATTCCATACGGTTTTTTCAGCTGTTGTTTTTTATCTATTACGGTATTTTGCATGTTGTAACCATCGTAACGGCGCCAGCAGTGATTAAAATCTCCTGAACGAAAAGATACAACAATAGTTTCTTAATCCTCACAAAAATCTTCATAAATCTTTTTTATTTACTCTTTATATGGCCACCCCGTTCATGATGATGTATGTCTCGTCCTTCTAAAGGGCTTCCATGTCCATTGGTGGCAGAAACAAAAACCGATCTGCCGAACCAACCACCACTGCTTTCGCCCTTTAAGTCATTACCAGGTCTATCCCTTACGTCAAAAACCATTAGAAGAAAGTACCACAGCGTTGCTGAACAAATAACGAATAGAAAGGCCACTATTTTTGCCATTTTCCGTTTTATAATTTCATCAAAGAAAATATCTTGATCACTGCTTATGATTTGCTAAATTTTGTAAGAGATTCGCTCTTTGTAATTTTTTAAAATTTGCTTTCTTTAATTTAAATTCCATTCACCGTGTCAATCCGTTTCTTTGGCGTTTGACGTGCCTTTTAATCCTATAATTTTGAACTTTTGCAACAGTTTTCTTGGCCGGTACTTTCAAGCACCGAGAGTGGCACCCCTTCACTGAATACATTTTATGCCGTTACGCATTAACGGCGTATAACTGAAATGATTACGCCAGAAAGTGATGAGTGCGTATCATGTAGTTGCTGACTGTGAGACTGAATGATAAAATTTTAGTTTGCAAGATACAACGCGATTTCAGCTCGAAAAATGCCTTTCACTGAATTGTGCGAGAATTGAGAAACCAAAAAAAAAAGGAAATCAAAATCGAGATTTCAATTTTATTATGCAAAATATTTGTCTGCCATCCACGAATTAAACAATTATTCAATAAAATCATAAATCGTCCAGTCCACAATAAAGTGAATTCTGCGGGAATTCTGATGCATTCAGTTGGTCTACCCGAGTCGTAATTTGTTTTAAAATCACAACTAAATTGTTTTGTTATTTTTAGTTTAATATCAATGCACCGAGCTATCGCAATGGCACAAATCGAGCTGGACACTTAGTAATGCTAAATGATATGACATTGGGCTCGAAGGCCACTTAAATGCCGAAGCGGGTTGCATGAATTTTAGCTATTGTTGTTCAAGCTCTCCCTCTTCCCCTATAACACTGCTACCGCCGACGCAGCCAAAAGCTTTGACACCTTCGTCCTCTTTTTATACATGTTTTTTATGACGGGCGTTCGCTTGCATTTAGATCAAGTTGAATTAAAATTATCGAGCATTTTGATACCATCTCCCATCGAAAGGCGAGTAAAATTTTCAAACAACTTCAACGTTTCTGTTCTCTAGTCCTTCCCTGCCTTGCCTTTCTTCCAATTTTCGCTCTCTGCATTGAATGAAAATGCAAATTAATTTATTAAATAAAAATGCAGAGAAAATATGTGGCGACAGCAATTCCAATTTTCCAATTATATTGAATCTGTGTTAAGTACGAGCGCCTATATCAACTTACAAAATATCTACTAAAACAGTTCAGATGCGTCTGTAAGCCCATTTGGCTGTTCACGTATGGATGCTCTCGCATTTATATCAATTCCATCGCGTCAAAATTATTGTGTTTTTGTCGCAAATATCCATTATATTCAAGTTGTTTTATGCAAGAACAACGACTTTAAAAGAAGTGCTCATCTATTAATTAAAAGTAGCGGTAAAGGTTAAAAGAAACTTCAAAATTAATTAACGCGATCTGTTAATTTCCAACACAGCAAAAATCGTCTTACAAATTTCAAAGGTGTTCCACTAACGGGAGCAGAGTAAAGAATGGCTAATCCCATTAAAGCGTTTTCGAGTTTTCTTCTAATAATTTTAATTTACTTTGGGCTTCATCAGCTGAGTCAGGCAGGTGGGTGAAAGAGTGTGCACACGTCAAACACATCGTAATTCTAAAATTTCACTTATTCAAAACATTCATGGCTTTCATATAAACTTTTTTGTAATTTTTACTTAAGCTTGGCAGTCTCAGTGTTGGCGAAAACATACATCCGGTTCGATACAAACACCTGAAGGTGAATTCAAACGACCCTTTGGCATCATCTGCACATATCAGTGCATGCTTTGGTTTCCGCCGATGTGAGTTATAAGAAGGATTGATAATATTCATAAGTAGCACTTATTAAAAATACAGGAGGCTTTAGGACAAGAAGTCGCTCAAAGAAGGCCACTTAAGGACCACACAGTAGATAAATAGTAGTTAAGAAAAACAACTCTGGTGGCAGAGGCAGCGAACAGCTGATCTCCGTCTGATGCAAAGGCATTACGGAGACAAGCAACAAGCTCATTAATTTAATAATTTACTAAAATTTTTCCTCATACATTTTAACAATATACTAAAGAACTTTAATTAGAAGTTAGTTTTAAAGCCCTAAATAGCTTAAGTTGCCCTTGATATTATTACACAAACCAGAAATCCTAATTTTTCCCATTTTATTACAAAATTTAATTTTCCCAAAAGAAAACAATTTAAGAAAAAGGGCTTTACACCTGCTTTACACACTTTTTAAGAAAAAAGGCTTTTACCTGCATTTTTAATAAAGTATCTCTTTTGCAGATACCCCCACTGCGAATTTATTTTCGATCTACGCCTTACGAGACATTTTAATGAGATGCCAGATTGTTACATGATACGATGCAACGAAACATTTACATTTTTCGCCTGAATTTATTGCACTATATAATTAATTAAAAAATGTATTTTAATAGGTTAATAAAATCTCGTGGTAGTTTTCTATAACTGACTTAGTGTTTGTGCTTTAAACCACAAATAATGAAATAGAATCTAATTTCTTCTTATCTGCTTCAAAAGATAACGGAAATTAGTCTGAGTTGTTACAAACTTACCCCATTACCCGATATTAGGAGGCCGCTGTAATACATTACTGATAACTCATAAACTCGTGCCTCGGATTCTCTCTAGTCTGAAAAGGTTTAGAATATTTATGACCTTCTTAGACGTCAATGTTAATGAATCCATTACTTTTATTTCCACTTTCCCTAAAACCAATTTCACAAATAAACCACTTCCAGAAACTCCGCTAATAATTCAAAAGCTTTCCTCTGCTTTTCGTTGTTTGTCTTTGAAATGTACATGATTTACAACTTCATTAAGAAATATTGCATTTAATAAATGTTCTGCATAATAGGAAGTTTGCTATATAACAGAGTTCTTTCTAAAATTTAGCGAGTCTCTGAAATCTTTCTTAAAAATAATTTTTGTTTTACCTTGGTTAAATATTTTTTTAAACGGTCGCAATATGGCTTTTAAACATTTATTTATTGCTTTTATTTTAAGTGTTAGTACGTTTATCCTATCAGCACAAAAGCCAAAAGCAAGTTTTGTGGTACAGTATAAACCGATTTCAGTGGAAAATCCAAATCTAGAAATTCAAGAGAATTTGTGTGCTGTTTTAAGCAGTGTAAAAAAATCTATATATAAAAAAGCAATTTCGAAAATTCCGTCTGGTAGACACAGGCTTTCGCTGTTAGCCACAAGGTGGCCATTGGTCACCGGCAATATATTTCCTTTGTGCGAATTCGTGTGTAGGAAAGAAAGGAAACCCGTGTAGGTTTAAAAATCAATTAATCTCTCATTTAAAAAAAGGGAGAGTGGTTTTTATGCTTGTTTCGAATATTTGTCAGTTTCGTTTTTTATTGATCTATAGGAAAAAGAAATGTCAATTAGTGAACAGGTTACGAAATCCCAAAGTAATCAATTATCCACCCTGTGACAAACTTCTATGCATCATAAAAATTAAAAAAAGCTACAAAGTAAGAATATCGAAAGCAAAATATGACGAATCATATTAAAATATATCGACAAATGCATCTACGTATAATACAAAAACATATTTATTTCAGACTGACCAAACTATTACACCTCTTTCTGTTATAACTCCTGTAAATACATCAGCAACTACAGAAGCACCACTAGTATCAGATAGCAATACCAGGAGTACTCACCACGTCCAAGCCGACAAAGTACCTTTAGGAAATCGAACCGATTCATGGGAAATTGAGACCCTGGCGTCAACAACGGCGGCAATGGTGACACCAGTACCAAGAACAACAGAAAAAACAACGGTGGCAACGGTGGTATCAACCGCAAAAAACAGGGAGACGCGTACACCAGAAACGTCAAAAAAAACTATTATAGAAGAAACAACTAAGGCTCCAACAAAGCTAGCGGAAACAACCCCGCAGTCAGTGATACCAACCGCAGGAGAAAGGGTGACAAGGATACCAGAACCGTCAAAAACAACAATTCCAGAAGAAACAACAGCGCCATCAACAAGGCCACTGGCCACAGAGATACCAGAAACGTCGATAGTAACTGTTCGTGGAGAAACAACGGTGATACCAACCACGCCACTGGAATCAACGTCGCAGTCTACGATATCATCTGCAGGAGGAAGGGAAACAGAGATACCAGAAACGTCGATAGTAACTGTTCCTGGAGAAACAACGGTGATACCAACGACGCCACTGGAATCAACGTCGCAGTCTACGATATCATCTGCAGGAGGAAGGGAAACTGAGATACCAGAAACGTCGATAGTAAATGTTCCTGGAGAAACAACGGTGATACCAACCACGCCACTGGAATCAACGTCGCAGTCTACGATATCATCTGCAGGAGGAAGGGAAACAGAGATACCAGAAACGTCGATAGTAACTGTTCCTGGAGAAACAACGGTGACACCAACCACGCCACTGGGCTCAACGTCGCAGTCTACGATATCAGCTGCAGGAGGAATGGAAACAGAGATACCAGAAACATCGATAGTAACTGTTCCTGGAGAAACAACGGTGATACCAACCACGCCACTGGAATCAACGTCGCAGTCTACGATATCATCTGCAGGAGGAAGGGAAACAGAGATACCAGAAATGTCGATAGTGACTATTCCTGGAGAAACGACGGTGATACCAACGACGCCACTGGAATCAACGTTGCAGTCTACGATATCATCTGCAGGAGGAAGGGAGACAGAGATACCAGAAACGTCGATAGTAAATGTTCCCGGAGATACAACGGTAATACCAACCGCCCCACTGGACTCAACGTCGCAGTCTACGATATCATCTGCAGGAGGAAGGGAAACAGAGACACCAGAAACGTCGATAGTAACTGTTCCTGGAGAAGCAGCGGTGATACCAACCACACCACTGGAATCAACGTCGAAGTTGGCGAATTCATCTGCAGGAGGAAGGGAAACAGAGATACCAGAAATGTCGATAGTAACTGTGCCTGGAGAAACAACGGTGACACCAACCACGCCACTGGGCTCAACGTCGCAGTCTACGATATCATCTGCAGGAGGAAGGGAAACAGAGACACCAGAAACGTCGATAGTAACTGTTCCTGGAGAAGCAGCGGTGATACCAACCACACCACTGGAATCAACGTCGAAGTTGGCGAATTCATCTGCAGGAGGAAGGGAAACAGAGATACCAGAAATGTCGATAGTAACTGTTCCTGGAGAAACAACGGTGACACCAACCACGGCACTGGAAGCAACATCGGAGTCTACGCTATCAAGTGCAGGAACAAGGGAGACGGGGGTACCAGAAACGTCAAATGTAACTATTCCAGAAGAAACGATAGTGACACCGAAACGGTCAGTGGAAACAACGTGTCGGTTAGCGTGGGAGTCAGAAACAACGATATCAATCACAAGAAAAGAGGAGACGGGCATGCCAGAAAGGTCAAAAGTAACCATTCCTGGAGAAATAGCGGTGATACCACAAAGGCCAGTGGAAACAACGTCACATTCAGCGATACCAACCTCAAAAGAAAGGAAGGCGTGGGTACTGGAAGTGTCAAAAGCAGCTAACCTTGAGGATACAACGGTAACAGCATCAGGGTCAGTGGAAACAACGTCGCAATCAATGAAATCATCCGCAGAAGGGAGAGAGACAGAGATACTAGAAACTTCAGAAATAACAATTCCAAAAGGTACAGTGACATCAATTAGTCTCGTGAAAACAAAGCCGCTGCTAGGGATATTTGCTTCAGAAGAGGTGAAATTGGGAACAGTAAGTCCCAGAGATTTTTCTACTGATGGAACGATGAGGAAAACAATAACAGTGTGGGAAACGACTTATCCAGAAGAAACGGCAACGACACCGATAGAAGCAACTGAAGCAGTGACAGAGCTGGAAATATTTACGACAGAGGAAACAAATCGAACTCGATCAAGATTGCCTTTTGTGACTAACCCAAGATATATATCACATCTGCGAGACATCCTAATGAATATAACGAATGAAATAAATAGGGAATTAAAAAGAGAGATAGAAGCGTGCCCCATTGTGGCAAGGCAAATGATGGATGTAATATTGGAAAAGGGTTTCAATAAAATTTGTGAATTATTTGCAATATAGTTATACATTTGTTATAGATTTTTCATATTGTAGTAAGATAAAAATTATTTATAATAAGGCACAGTTAAGCTAAGCATTCAACCATAGAGTAAGAAATAACTTATTTTATATAAGTTATTTCTTACTCTATGATTCAACTTAATTTCCTTTTATAGCATAAATAACTTTGCGAGTCCTTTTTGCAATAAGTGGGCATTCTGTGAATCAGTTTAACCTTCAGCAGTGCTTGGAATAGGACGCTTCAAATATTACTAATCCTTAATTGAGCAATAAAAACACTTGAAAAAGGAATTGGATTCCAGTATAAAAACATCATTCTTTTAAAAAAAGTAAGTACAAAAAACTGCTTACTATGAATGCAAGAATACTAGCAATATCATAAGAATTTGTCAATTAAAACAATTTCCCAAAGAGCCCGATTAAAAAATATAGATAATGTAACAAAAGTGTTACTTTTGGTAAATACGATATTGCGGTAGTTACGACAGGTATTTTCCGCTTTTGCGAACGTTTAAACAAACATACAAACCAGCCCAGACCAATCCATTATCACCCGAGCCTATCGAATAGAAAATGAAAGATTCGTCATGGCGACAGGACGATGTATTGTTATACAACCATGACGCGCCGTTCAGGCAAATTATGAAAACAGGACTGAGGCTTTTGTTAAATAATTGGAGCGGAAATCATAAAGACTGACTAGAAAAGGCAGTCGATATTGACGTTGTTGTTCCTGCTGCTTCTTCTACTCCTTGCTGTTTGTGTTTTCATTAGGAGTATTATGCCATAATTTTATGGCTTATGTTTTATAGTGTCGCGGAAGCTTTAAAATAAATACAAATTGTTATGTAAATTAGTGCCTTGTGTTTGCTTTTGTTGTTGATTTTTCTGTAATGATAACACTATTTTCGGCATTAGGTTATTGCTATTGTAAATAGTTTAGCTTCTACGACTCACTAATGTCACGAAGGGATGGAAACAATTGAACGATCGGCAGAAATTGTAAAACTGTAAAATGTGTTTAAAAGGCATCTTTATAAAAGACTCAAGTGAGCCTATAACTCAACTCAAGCATAATAAAGTAATTAGTAAACAAATATGAATTACAATGCACTCAATGCAATTCATATTTGCAACAATGTAATAAATTTGTAAACAATGTAATTAACCACACACTTTAGTTTAGTTTCAACGAAATTGCTGTGAAAACCATATTTAATATTAGTATCTGATGCTTAGTTATATCCATCAAAATATATCAGTTGGCTGCACCATGATGTTACAACACGTGGTTATACACTGCTTCGTATATTGAGTCAATGAGTCGGTAACTCGCTCTTATTATTTGCATAAAATACATTTGGTCACATGCGCTCTAATGATCTCATCATTTTCTTCATAAAATCTCCACAGGTAGATGTAGGGCAGTAAACAGAGAGTAAAACAAAAGGAGAGAGAGACAGCATACAGAGAGTACGTGCCATAGTAGTGCATTCCTAAACGCTTTGAATTCAGTGTTCTGTCTATTTCTGAATGAAACTTCAATAGCAGTTTCTACACTGCAAACAAAAATATAGCTTAAATAAATGTAATCATTAAGAGCCTCTTAAATCTTCTAAAATCATCGCAAGAAAATTAACAGCTAGTAATCTTTTAAATGGATAATAAAAATGAAATTTAAAAGCTTAATATTTAATTAAATTAAATTCCTAAGCCAACTTTAATTGACTTACTGAAAGTAACTACAGTAACACAAGATATCGTAGAGAAAATTTAATTTCAGCGGAGGCACAAATAAATTGAGAAGTTTGACATAAATTAGTTTCGTGCTCTTCCTGTTATCTTGCAAATTATTTCCGTTTTAAAAAATATAAATGATTAAATACCAGAACATTAAAAGTTCATGACGTAAAGTTCATGACCGCGAAAAAACACTACAAAGAAACTAATTAATACAAATACTTTAATTTTTATAGCCTCTTCCAAGTTAAAGAACTGACACCAGTTAAAACTTAGATAAGTCTGTAACATTCTCAACTAAAAGGAATTATTGAGTTATTAATTAAGTCTAGGTAAATATATTGTTTTATTTTTAAATGAGATATGAATTAACTTTTGACTATTAATTCTTCGAACAAATATTTTAATTAATATTTTAATTAATATTTTACATATTTTTCAGTTTCAATTTGTAGTTAAATTTAATCAACATGAATGGAAACTTCTTTGTGATGCATTTTTGGGAAAAATTCAGAAATATTTTTAAAACCAATCTCTTCAGTCTATTTATTTCAAGAAAATTATTAACTCATCACTCAAAACTGAGCTCAATTTTTTCTCTCAAACAATATTTCAAAGCTGGTTTATTTAAAGTAGGCCCAACACCTCTCGTATGGTCGTCATTGTTGTTGGTATTGTTATGGTTGCAGACTCTTCTCCAAGAAATTGTGCTCATCGAAAAGCAAAGAAATAATGAAATGAAAAGTAATACACTATGTGTACATATATATGTATTCCGATGGAAATTCACCATCAAAATAAACTTCAACAATGAAGTCGCATGAAGCCGTTCGACAGGACGCATTCAACGTGCAACGTTCGCGGCGTATGGACGTGTGCTCTTAAAATTAGTGTGGTCTTATAAGAGTAAAGGCCGTATAAAACCGAGTAGTTCGTTAATATATTAATGTAAGATTAGAGTGTAATAGACTAGATATTTAAAAGACTCCAGTATAATACTTGAATGATATTTATTACGCTTTTAGTGGAAAAGAATGATAATTACGTTCGAGATTAGTGCTGAACTCTTAAAAGGACTTTTACGTTAATTAAATTATATTGTGTCATTCGGTATGATTGAAGTTATGGCTTATTCTCAATATTAATTACTTGTGATCACTGCGCGGTATAGAATGAATTATAGTGCGATCTAATGAATTCCACGAATACGATATTATTACGAAGTCAATAAAACAGTTGCTAAAATTAATGTCGTTAATTGTGGGATTAGTTTAAACAAAACCATTTAGGACGGATTCAAATCAAGATTCCCTTCAGCAACGGATGTATTTCCTATTTCCGTTTGTATTGTTTACGACAGCATGTTTTTGTGTGCCCTTTTTTACTACTTTTTATAATATTCTTGCAAATACTCTTTTTTCATTTAGACTTTTACAACTCTGTAGTGCTTCCTTTTCCGCAGGAAGCCGTTATGAAATGAAATTGAATTTCGATTCATGCTCAAAAATTTGTAATTATATTTTCTTCAAATTTTCCGTTCAATAACATTTTCCTTTTTGAACGTTATTATTAGAATGTAATTATTTCAAATACTTTTTGAGAGGGTATATCCTGCATCTGACTCCTTGTCCGAATTCGTTTTACTTTGACATTAGTGAGCAAAAACCAGCCAACCCAACATTCAGAAGAAACTAAAATTTTTTTAAAAATCCTGTTTTTTATAAAAAGGAAACAAAAACAGATAACCCGTGATAACGAGCTGATAATAATTTAAATAAAAACAAGAAAAAAAGAAACAAAATGAAACTCAATTTTGCAGCAACAAAATCATATCATCGCCGAAACCATCATCACGAGCTTTCCAAACAACAACAACAGCATTCACATATACGCCATCGTCTTCAATTACAACAACATCGCCAAGAGCACCAACACGAACAACAAGAACAACAACAACTGCAAGAGCAAGCACGTGATTGCAACAGTCTTAACAATACTTTATTATCATTTATCCGTCATCTAATCCATTCTCGTACATCCAAAAGTCAATTCATGCAACTATTACTGCTCTTATTGTTGTTGGCCGGGCTAGTGTTGCAACCAGTGACCGCCGGTTCATGTCGAGAAGCTCAACTCTGCTGCAATGGTCGCGACTCATCATGCGTGGTGCAGAAGGCACCGATCAATGCGATCATTGAAGATTTGAGTGATAAACCTTGTTATTGCGATCATGCATGCCTGAAGTTGGGAGACTGTTGCGATGACTTCAAGGAACATTGTGGAGGTAAGCAGAATAGTAAAAGGGAATAAAAGAATATATTGTGGAAAAGAGGTAAAGCGAGAGAGAAACAGAAGAAAGGGATTTAATTTTCGTAGCACGTGAGGGATCATTAGTACGTGATAAAATGTCTAGAGTGACACAAAACATCTTGAGCTTTCGCGACATAAACAGCTTTCAAGCCTTAACCGGAAAGCTAGCTCTTGTACCACTTGAGGCCACTTCAGAAATTGCTACTAATTAGAGTCGAAAGGTATAACGATATACAATGAATAACAATGAATGACAGTGAAGACAGGGAATGCACGAAACGCACGAATAACAATGTATTAAACCAAATGCGATAAACAAATACAAGATTAATATTTTAATCACTTTTTTCAATTTGTAACAGATGAATGAGAGAGAATGAATTAATTCAAAATTAGTCAAAACCCGGACATATTCTTTAGCAAGTGACAATTCAAACATGGATCTTCCATGGGTAGTATCTCGTTGTCTGGTACTTAATATTTTAGTCGCACTTCAAGACACCCTGTATAACATTTTTAGTAAATAATTTGAATGTTGTAATTCCTGAAAGCTAAGTAGAAAATTATTCACTAAATCGTCACTAAGTGGAAAATTAAGAAGAGGACTTGTTTGTTCACAAGCCTTGAGAGACATAGCTTTGACATATTAGAATCTTTTCAGATTTACCTGAATGAATGTGAAATAACCACGAGAGCCGTGTTCTAATTCAGTGCAATGTGATTCTCAGTATATCATAAATATTTGAATAGGACGATGTGAAATAAAATCGTAGAAAGAATCACCCTAAAAATGTCACTATTTTTGCTTATCCTGCAATGCCATCGAATTTTATTAATTTATAATTTAATTAGAAGATATCGCCAATGAAAACAATTATTATTCATTCGTGAAAGTCTGGTATGGAATCCGCTAAATTTAAAATTGATTAAATCGGAAATTTATCGGCTTGACAGGTTTTGATAAATACTACAAAAACAAAAACAGGAATTAAGCGAAGAGTAAGGGAAATGGATGAGCATAATCGCCATTTTAATTAGAATTGTAATAAATCGATTATACATGTATCGTGAGGAACGTTATTTTACCACGATTAATACAATTTAATTAGTTTTATAAATAACGCCCTTAACCCACTTATTACTCACAGGCCCCATTCGAAGGAGGTTTATCAGATCAATATCAGAATTCAACTCTAATATCAAAAAAGGATTTAGGGTCCAATTTTTTATATTTTCATAAATTTTGCCGCAAATTAATCGGACGTAGTCAATTAATTGCGAACGTTGTAAAACGATAATAAAAATGTCTCTCCTAAAATATATTGGATTTATTTTATTAAAAAGTCGCCAACAAATATTTCGCTTTTTCATGTTTCTCCAGTTTTGATTGAACCTCAGTTTTTTGATAAAAAGTACTCAATGGTGGACGTCGGTTTGTTTTCAAGCAACGATGCTCAGAATTAATTTCCTTTTAGCAATTTATTATTGTTGAGGTCCTTTCGCTTTAATATTTGGCAACCATTTTAATTTGGTTATTTTCCATAAATTTCGTTGTGACCACAATTTATTTAATTGATCATAGCAATTAGTCATGGCAGTAAAATGTTTTGCTATGTCCATGTACAGGGTGCTTCATCAGATATTACCAATTCGATTTCAATTACATGGAATTTTTATTACAAATTAATTAAATTAAAGATTAATTAATTAATTTTATTAATTCAATTAATTCAATTTGTCTATAATTTTTCAAACAGATTGTATTAAGTAATGCACCCAAGGCAGAAAGCCTTGTAGTTTGGGCATGCCCCTCCGATAGATGAGTGATATCTAAATAGAAACTGAGGAATGCCAGACCAGAAACAGGGTTATCAGCAAATCAATGGCCACCCATAAACATTTTAGACACATCAACATGAATACCTTTATGGCCTTACAAAATAAATTATTCGATAGTCCATTCCTTTGACTCGTCATACTTCGACTCCTACATGTTCATATTCCTTGGTTATTATTACTAATTCATCCGTTTCTTCCCTTTCGAACTAACAAGTTTTTTATATATTCCATTTGGCCCCTTCTGGCCATCTCCATCTAAATGGCATTCAATCAGAAAATTGCAACATTTCATTACCAGACATTAGTGGATATCACAAAATTGGAAACAATTGAGAAATATGTTAGAAAAAACAACAAAAAATAGCTTCCCCTTCCCTCAAAAATTCGAAAGACTCAGACAGAATATCTAGGGCAGGTTTCCTAAAGCACTGAAAACACTTAAAATGAAATGAATTGGCTAATTAAAAAATGTTTTCGTTCAAGGAATAAGAAGAAAATTTTGTAGTTGCAAGATGCGAAGGCGTTCGATGGGGGGGGGGGGGCGGCTAACTAGCAACTTGTTTTACATGGAAATCAGCTCAATTAATATTCAATCGTTTCATGATTTCGACATAAATGGAAATCACATTTACAAAATATTTTATTAAAAATTTGTGATTTTTGAAATTTTGCATCTGTTGTACGTAATACACCCGTGACCTCTTGTAGATTTTCCAAATGGGCGGATATAAAGTTTGGCAAATAACTTCGTGCGAGTATTTAGTTTGGAATTCATATTCATTTCGCCTCTACGGACTTTGGAATCTATCCAAAATTAACTTTCTTGAATTTTCAGCACGAACGAATTTATTTTCCAAGCCTAAATATCGAAATAATTTATTTAATAAAGTGTAATTTTTTAATTAATATATTTAACATTTCAATACTCAGAGTGTCGTTTTTATGTCATTATTTCGTTATTCTCCCGGCTATTTTCCTCAGTTTGTCTTCCTATCCAGCAAATTTCTGTTGCTTGGGAGAAATTGTTTTTCTTACTTTCTTTCACTTTTTCCTTTTTTGTCATAGCTTCTATTGTTGTCCTCTGAAAGTTATTGATACTGCCTTCTTAGGATACTCCAAATCATTGCTTTGAGGACTACAAGTCGTATGATCCGCCCAGCATAGTCAACCACGTTCAGTTCAATCAAGGATAAAGTTTCTCAATCAACAACAACAACAACAACAACAACGATAATAACTACGAAAGGCAGTTTTTAGTCTTTCACGAAGAGAAAAAACAGCTACAACAAGCAATAAATAAAACAAACGTGAATCAATTGTATGTCGATATGTATTGCCATGTACTTCTGCTTTACGAAATATTTCTCAAGATTTCAAAAATCGGCTTTTGAAAGGATATTTTTAGCAAAATTATGCATTGTTGTTTTTTAAAGTTCTTTCAAATCTACGTTCAAAACGCAGTTTCAAAGAATCTAAAACTCCTTATTTATTTCTCTCTCTCACCTTTACCTTTTGTTTAGTTATGGATTCGAGATAACAAATTTCTGACCAAGCTTAAATATTTACCGTCAGTTCATCCCAGACTTTAAGATTACGCTTCATTAAGACGTATCGTATATTTGCTTTCTACATGTGTGTGTGTTTGTATATGTGTTTCCTTGTGTTAGCGTGTATCGATATCATTATAGAATACTAACCAAAACACCGAGAAGGGAGAGGAAGGAGGTAGATTAAGGTAAAAAGTGTGGGTTTAGTGTAAGAAGCAGGTTCATCAATCGTCCAAATGCATCGCTGTTTTCTTACTCATTCGTACTCTCTTGTTTGTTTCTTTTTATACTTATCATTCCTAAATTCATTACTCTTCTTTCTCTATACTCCTTTCATCAGATATTGTGCATCACTCCTTAGGAAATAAATTTTGAAATCATTAATCAATTGACTTGAATAGTTTTTTCTTTGGGCTTTTATTATTGAATACATTTTCCAAATTATCTTTTTCATTCATCCAAACCTTTTCCATTCAATCATTTTTATCATTCTTCAATTTTCTTTTGTAAATACATTCCGTAAAAATAAATTAATATCTTAAAATGATGTTGCGCACCAAATCAGAAAATTATCGGTATCGTTTTGATATATTTCTCTAACAAAATGAGAGAGCGAGACGATACAATGTAAATAAATGATGAAACATAAATTAACCTTGTTAAACAAGACACGTAAGTTGTTCTGAGACTCGTTTGAAAATGTTCCACTCTCAACCTATTTTATTGCTTCATAACGAGTCTTATTCTCGGATTCTGGTTAAAGAAGTTTGGAATAATATCGAGAATTTTCCCATTTCGCGCGTATCGAGAATATATTGACGTGACAATATTCTGTGACGAGATAGATTTGTTTAGAAAGGAGATTAAAAGCGAAGCCGAGACCACTCAAGTTCTTCTCTTCGAACTTACACCGCTTTGGTATTCTATTTCAGAATTTATTTTAAGAATTATAGGTATCAAACTTAAGAACAAGAAGGGAATGTTACACACAACAGTTTAAAGCAAGAAAGGAGGATCGTTGAATGAATGTGCACAGACTTTCGAACTCGTTTCTTATGCACAGACTTTATGAACTCCCGCCCCGATTATAATATATATTATTAAAAAGCCAATAAAAACGCCGGGGACGTTAAGGATTATTTCGAAATTATAATATTTTTTTAATGTTTAGATTAACGCATGTCCCGGAAGGAGATAAGATTCAAAGAAATAATTAGTCGAGTTTTGGAGAAAGTAATGAAAAAATCATATCTTCGCACTTCATTTTTTTAAGTGATCATTTCATTAGATAAGGATTTCCTAATCCGGCCTTAATCTTAATCTTATTACGCTTCTTATCTTTGTTCTACATTTGAGAGGAAAGCAGACCTTCTCTCTATTTGTAACGAGTGCGGCTTATTTGCTTAGTGGTGATGTTTGTCTCTTAATACCCGGAAATCGCATTTGGTTAGATTGTAGCCTGTTCGTTGGCCTCTGTATGTCCGTCCACTGGTGAATTGTTAATCGTAAAAATCACGTTTATAAAAGAACAAGCAAAGATAACATCGACTCCCTCTTAGGCGGTTTGGTATTGAAGATGAACGTGGCGCTCGTGTCACAGCCAGTTCGTGAAGTTAATAATAATTTATATGTGTTTATGGATTAATTTCTCAATCCGATAAT
Organism: Physocephala rufipes; assembly: GCA_963966595.1. Lineage (NCBI taxonomy): Eukaryota > Metazoa > Arthropoda > Insecta > Diptera > Conopidae > Physocephala > Physocephala rufipes. The sequence goes on along the minus strand of OZ016504.1, from coordinate 6,850,517 downwards.
AAAGTTTTAAGCCAAAATTTGTATATATGAAAGCTACTCCTAAAAATGGGCGTTATTCGAGTATTCGTAATAAATATTTAAACAAAAGGAGGACGGCTCAAAAGTTTCGGGACGAATATTCCTTCGGTCAAAACGTTCTTTTGTGTTGAGAATGAAGAACATTTTACAGCTCCCACGCCTACATTTGAAGTATGTACCTATATCTAGATTTAATTGGCCATCTGACCAGACTGGTTAAAATGGAGTCACAAATAAATGGGGGTTGCACAATATTTATTATCAATGGGTCATAAGCAGATGTAAGGTGTGTGAGTTTTGGTTAGGCCAGTTAATTAGCCAGGCAGTTAATGGAGCCAGACCACTTACAAAAACTTTCTCATCTTGCTTTTTTCTTGCGTTTTTCTTAAATTAAATCTCTTAGCGTATACGTTTTCCTCTCCCATTATTTCTGAACTGACCTTTTCCCCTCCTTTTCTCATTGGCTTTATCTTAAGAATGTTCCCCAAAATTTTATTACTAATGTTGATTAATGAATTTATGTTGTCTTAAGTGTTTCACTATAAAATCTTTTTTATGTTTCCTTTGACTTTTCCTTCACCTTAAAAGTCATTTATAAACATAATTAATTCTTTGGTTTCAGCCATTTTACCTTTTCTTCGAATTGCTTTCTGAAATCTCTTTCTACTCATTAAATTTCAAACTAATTTTTTCCACTCATTTCATAATTCATAATTAAAACGATACTGAATGTCAATTTTTGACATTCAAGAATTTGTTTTTCGAAAGATTTAAGACATTTGATCATTTCAATTATTCAAATATAAATGTTTTCAGTAGAAAAGAATTCAAAATATAATTCTGCGCTTTTTCTTTTATTCCATTAGATTTTCTTGCTTCTATAAATGAATACATGCCCCTCTTCTTCTCTTTGTCTTTGTTGACTTATTTTATACTATATATATACTAACGGTATATTCACTTTAAAAAGAATTTTAACATAAATATTCTTCTTCATGAAGAATCTTCTTATAATAAAATAATGTTCTTGCCATTTAATTCATTTGCCAACAGAAACTTTTGACAGTTTGTACGTGACGTTTGTCTAATATCTTAAAACGCATCATCTGCAGTTTGACGGACAGTCAGCATTTGCACAAACACGAACAAAATCAAAAGAGATTCACAAGCTGTGCGAAATATAAATCCGTGACAAACGAGAAAAAATAGGAAGCGCTAAAAAACTATTTACTTTCAAAAAAAAAATCAATAATAACTTTTAAGTTAAACGTTTAAAGTTTTTGTTCAAAACGAATTAATAATGGAAATTTAATTAGGCAGAGCACTTGATTAAAAATAATCACCGGAGAAGTCGCTTTTACTTTATTTTAAATACATTGATTTAATTTTTAAGATTTTGATTGAAAAAATTGATCATTAAAATATACTCGGCTTCACAGCCTAGAAGTAGGTAATACAATTAACTTACTTTGATAGCGGTTAAGCAGGTAAGAAATGTGCTCAAAATAATTCCTTAAGCTACTAAATTCGTGCTCATTTTGTTTCATCATTCGCTTTTTAGCCCCAACATAAATTTGTAGAGTAAAAAGCTACGTGTATATTAATTGCAATTAACCAACAAAAAATTCAGTTTTTATTATATTAAAATATTTTCATTAATTTCTGTTTTATTCATTTTTGTTTTTTAATTTTAATTTCATTAATTTTTGTTTTATCGAAACCAAAGGCAACTTATAAAATATAAAGCAAAAGTTAAGCTACCGGTGTAATATATTTCTAGGAAAGAAAGGATTATTATTTATCGCTTTTGAATTGAATCATTCTCGGTTCATCGTTTCGCAGCGGACAATCATTTCACATTGTTGCCAATCAACAAAACCAAGCTAAAGTGAATTAAAATGGCTCATAAAACGTTAATCATTGATTATGGTTTATACGCTTCGACACACATTTACATACGGGTGGACGGAGGGCCGTCCAAACCTAACTGATGGACCAATAGTGATCATAACGGTAATAATTTCCCTGCCGCAGCGGTTGTATGAATTAAAGTAAAATTATATATTTGCATATATAATACATGCATTCGTGAAATTATTTACATTTTAAATTATTTATTTACACTTATCCATAAAGTTGGCTTAAACTTGGTTTAATTTTGAATTAACGAAGTTAATAAACCATTCATTATTCATCTGTTAATCAACTCTACAATTGATATAATTTTCATGAGAGTTTAAAATAAATTTTTGTATTTATCCGTAATGATTTTCCTAAAAACAATTTTTTATAAGTCAGAATCCAAACCTCCAAAAGTCTTTCTAATTATCTTCCTTATTGCTCCCCTCAGACTGTCTGATTCCTATGTGAGATTCCTATAAACACATGAAAATTTCCACTTTGACCTCGTGCGATCTCTTGAATAGCCAATGAATAGGCAATGCCTCGAAACTATTAAAAATCACGAGAGGACTATAAAATCAGTTATAGTTATTTTACCTCAATTTTCAATCCTGAAAATCATCCCAATATACAAGCTGTCCATTATATAGTCGATAACTTCGAGAACATGTACTACTACTAAATATTTCTATCATATAAGCAAATCTATCATTTAAAGAAATTACCTGCGAAAGTACCGCCATAACATAAGCTTTTTCAACCGATACCATCCTTCAAGGGCGTAAACTCCTTCTGCTAAATTTTGCGTATACTCTACTAGCCCCGACTGTACCAGTGTTTGTTCGAGGAGCTCAGCCATTCTGTACCGCTGAGAGCCGATATCTCTTAAACAAATCATCACTTAAAATTTTATACCTATAACCACCTCAAACCAAGGCACTATGGAAGCAGTTTCTCGCACATAAATTAATTAATTTATTTAAATTAGCTAAGTTCTTACGTCACTCTAACAGTCAGAAAATCTGGAATACCTTTTGCACCACTTGACTTGCTAAAACTTGTCCAATTTGGTTTCCCTCAAATTATGTTAGATCTGCATTAGCAGGCCATATATTTAATAACAAATAACATACCTAACTGTTTTTAATTTGATACCTTCTTAGAATCATAAAATCCTTCATTTCTTAAGAGGTTTATTCTTCGAAGTATTCTTTAAAAGATGTCTGCTGGCTTCATATTTCAAGTGCCATTTAATAACCTAATTTGTTTTTAAATCCTTACTGATTATGAAATTATTCTTGAAAATCGTATGTCTAATTTTTAGCATGTTAGTTTCCGCAAGCAGTCCACACAATGACGTTTGTGTGTATTATTGGCAAAACTTCTCCACAATTGCAAAGCAGTGGCGAGAATTAAAAATAATATGTCAGCTTACCATTTATTTTGATCAATAATAACTCGGTACACACAGCCCGTGTCTTTTGGTGTTCTCTTATTTAAAAAAATCAACATTAAAACTAACAAAAATATTAACCCTTGATATTACGATCTTACGCTGAAACGACAAAAACCGATTGAAATATTTCTGGAGAAGTTTTAATCGCTGAGTTAAATACAAAACATAAGTGATCCATTAACATTAATGTTAATACAATTCTGGCGACTTTATTCTACAATCATACATAAACAAACACACCTACATATACACATATAAATTATATATAATTATAATGGCACATTAATCAATAATTATCTTCCTTTCATGGGCTTCAATTATTTTAATATCATTTTTTCCTTCTTTGTTTATTTTTAATTTTATTTATTCGTTCGAAATTGTTAATAAAATTTCATTTGATTGATTAATTGCCTTGAGGAAAAAGGGTCATTGCTAAAAATTAATTTCATTTTAATATTAATAAAGTAATATCGATTTTTATTCAAACGAAATTAAACCGCATTTAAACTTTGTTAATATAAAATTCATGGACTAATTTTATTATCCTTTTTTTATAAACAGAAGGCATTTTTGTACCCTACACCCGGGAGGATAGGATGATATATTCACTTTGCTCTTCCATTTGTGACGCGTTAAAAAAGCGTGGTAGGCAGAGAAAAGTATATACAATCCTGCTCTGAATCACCTCCTAAGTCGATTTAGCTCTGCTATTTCGTCTGTCCGTCTGTCTGCCTGTCTGTCAATCGGGGAGAGGAAGATTGCACATGAAATTTGGCAAGAGTATTCACTGCCAGCATAGGCTACTTGGGATTTAAAATGGTGTAAATCGGACCATTGCCACGTTTGCCTTTTATACAAAATTCCCTTAATGACAGATTTCTCAGTTTATATATGAGTTATCAAGCTAGATTTTTATAGCCAAAATTTTGGTACTAGATGATTTAGTGGATTTTAATTAACCAAGTAAGGAGAAATGTGAAAGTACTTCTAATGATTTACTAAGTACCGTTGAATATTAAAAGAGGCTTGCACCGCCAACTTTTTATTAGGATCAACCTATAACTTTATATTGCGGGTATAGGGTGTTTACCCTGTACACAGGCCGAAGCTAGCATTCTTATTTGTTAAATTGAGAGAATCCTTGATGAATTGTAATGAATAAATCTACGTGAAAACAATTTCCAAACTAAAAATATATTCTAAAAAGTTTTAAATAAAAAATTACGCAATATTTCATTTGAAGGTTTCCACTTTAATTTTCTCTTAATCCTGGCACGCCAATTAAAAGGACTTAAAGGGATTTGTTAATGAATTACAGAAAAAATGAGAATGAATTTATAAAAAGAAATCCATTAAGAAGACTCTAAGTAAGGCTGAGAGATATGACAAAACAAGCATTTTTGTTGGGATGAATTTTTTTTGTTACAGAAGAAATGCCTAGAAAAAAGTTAAGTTATCTTTCTTTCAACTTAATCTATTTTTTTGTTGCCTTCAACAAAATTTTCAATCTCAAATAACTAAATTTGCGTTATATAGAATTCTGAATCTCGTAGCTTCGTTTCCAAGCGAAGAAAAGTTTTCTAAGCGAAGCAAAAACTGTGAAAGTACGAGTAAGCAGTTTTCGAAGTGCGTGAATATATCTGTTACGTATCAGTAAATGTTCATGCCATTAATAAGAACATCATTAGTCACGACATAACCAACATTTCAACAGCAGCAATTGGATCAGCATGCGACTACTGCGACGACAACGATGACGACGACGATGATGATGCTGACGATGGAAACGAAGATGCTTATTAAGGCGACGTCAAACGACGGTTCTCCTTATGAAAATCAAGTGAATTTGTGGTAATATAAAAGAAGAAAAGGACACTCACACAAATCCGCTTGTGATTGATGTATCGTCGTAGTTATTATCATCATCAGCATCATCGTCATCAGCGAAAGTGATGAATGCGCTTAACGTGTCAACATCCCACTCAATGAATTGTGACTACGAAATAAAAAGAAGATAAAGAATTAAAAGACAAAGAATAATGAGAAGTAGAAGAAGGAAAGAAGACAATAAAAAATTCTTACAGATTTTTGCAAATTTTAATTACTCGTCCTTATTAAGGTTATAAAGGTAAGAAAGCACAAGTATGGCGGACGCATTGCTCATTGTTTTTACAATTTTTTCTAAGAAGAAAGGTCTTTTGAAAATGAACAAATATGACGATTTTATCTTTACGGAACCTTCTTAATTGTGCATACTAATTAATATTATGCATAATAATTGTGCATACTAGTACATACTATATACGAGTATATACGGACTAGGGGTACGATTTTCAATAAGGACCTGACATAACTCTGGACAGAAAGAAGGCGCTATAAGTGATCAAATGGATTTAGCTTTTCAGTTAAATAGCTATTGCGTCTAAAGCATCATGGCTTTTTTCTATATTTCCCACAATCACCGCAATTTCTGTGAGATGTCTGAAATCGATTTATTTATCCTTTTTTAGAAAAGGTTATCAGCTTACGCATAATTTCGACAGAATTTACGCAGAATTTCGACGGCGTTTTGTACCCAGAATACAAACGAATTTCCAGTTGACTTTATCCACCCTAATCAAGCCTGTTGGAAGACTATTACAACAGATTATTTAGCAAAATATCGTACCCGAATTGCCACAGTCATATCTAATAAAACAAGCACGCTTTGGGCTCGTCAGCCGAAATTAAACGGTGACCGTGTCTGATAAGCGTGCACTATCAGATTGCAAAAGACTTTCAAAGGTTCACAAAATCACTCTAGGGCTATTCAATTTTTATTAATCGATAAATATCTTCACAACCGATAAACATCTCTCGAATATTTCCATTTAGTTGGATATGGAAAAAGGTTCCATGTTCAACAAAATTTTCACTTAAAAATTGGTTTCTTTATCAGACCGTTTAAAAGTCAGTGGACTGTGGTGATACGAGTTCGAACAAATTCTTCTAAGAGCATTTCAAAGATAAAATATTAAACTGACTAATAGGAATCTCTGAATAATTTTTTTTATTATTTCATTTGAGAGCGCGCCATTCTTATTTAGAAATAACACTTAACTCAATCATTCTGGGTTAAAGCATTAGTTTTGGGTTGGCGAAGACTTTTCGAAGATTTTGCAAAAGATATTCGAGAAATTCGTTGCTTATTTAGAACGGGTTGGTGGTGGATCCTCTTGCTGCAAAGCAAAAGGGACAAAGCATATTATTCCAACAATTTTTACTCTTTTTTAATTAAATTTTATTTAAATTTAAAGACGAAATGGAAAAAATAGAGAAAAACACAGACGAATTTCCCAAAGATAAAGACAAAGAAATGCCTTTATATTTTCAGGGAAGCAAGACAGACCATCACTATTTCTCAACTTCCTCATTTCCATTTTCTTCCTTCGTAACAACTAAATGAAATTAGGGAATAATTATTAAAGTACTCTTCAAAACTCCTACCAAATTCCGGAAGCAAGAGAAACTAAATACACCCAAAACATTCACCAAAAATTTTCCAGATGGCAATAGTTGTCTTTATTTAATTACGGACCGCAATTTTTCGGATGTTGTTGTCCTTTCATACGTATGCACTTCATCATAAGATGCGCATTAAATTAATCTGAAATCCATTCCTCTACACCCGGTGCAGTTGACCGGCATGTATACGATAGAACCTCGGTTGCATACAGAGAGACATCAAAGACCGGTTTACCAACTTTCGTCATGCTGTCAGTCGCTTTGGTTTAGGTGGCGAATAGTCCTGCAGCTCAGTTCTCTTGCAAGTCTCCCAAATGACCAAAAAAAACTTGACAAAAATATCATTGTCGTAAATCTTGTCGTCACGGCAATTTTACTAGAGGTGGCTCTAATATGCGTTGTCTGGTACACGAGAAGCTTCATCCACATTACGTTTGCGAGCGCAATGAACTCTCTTAATTCCACCCTGATTTTAATCTAGCCCCTCATTCGTTATGGAGGCAGTCCCCTTCTACTTCTTTGCGAAAGAAAAAATTTAAGCCTTAACAAAAGAACGAGATGTCTGTACAAAGTTATAAAAGATTTAAAACTCACAAAAAGAAAAAACATGAAATGATGAAGTTTGGCGAGGAAGATGAAAGGATGGACGAAAGGCAGTAGGACGAATTGCATTCCTGTACAGTTTTGTTCTTAAATATGACTTTCTCCCCTTCTCTCCCTCTGCAATGCGATTTCATTCGAATTCCATCTAAATTCCTGCCTTCACGGTTTATTGGTCTGAGTATCCCCTTCGGAGTATCCATAACTGTTTTTTGTCTGCCGTCATTTCGTATTAATAAATTAGTTGTCACGAGAGCAAAATCTGTCCATGGAATGAAAGAAGACCGAAACAATCGCCTCCGGAATTATGCATGTTATTTGCTTTTATGAATTCTGGCGGTTTTACAAAGTAAATAAACTGTTAATAAAAATTTTAGAAATATAAGATTTCTTTTTAAAAAATAGAAAGAACATGAAAATGAAAGGGGTCTCACAGTTCAAATTAGACAGACTCTTATGGATGTATGGAATGGCGAAAACAATTTCGGTTTACAGTTTAGAAACCCATAAAGAGATTATAAAAAACGCAGTAGAAAATATTTGGGTTTTCCAAGGGGCGCATGACAATTTCACATTTCAATGCGTGTGTACCAGTGAAAACATTTTATGTTGGGGTGTCGGAAAAATATTGGCCGAAGTAATCGCTTTTGCAGCGGTGAAGGCGCCAACATGGAGTGCTTGGAAATTATTAGAATTTACTACCTCAGTTCTTTCCCGATGGTCATAAGTTTACGCCAATTTGAATAATTTGGGTACCCCAAAAAGGTATGTGTTCCTTCATGGACAAGTTCAAGCCAGCGTATCCGCTGTTGGCTATTCCTGTATTAGTGATACAAGCACTAATCGTTGTAACGGAAATATCTCAACCAGAACAGCTTCAATTCAATATAATCCAATACATTAGATTTCAGGCCGTTCTCAGAAATTTTAGTTGTCGGTTATTATTTGATCAAAATCCTGACTGGTGCCCTTACGAAATCCAATTATTAAAGTCTCTTCCGACTACACTCTATTTAAACCTCTCTAGACCTTTAAACCTCTATTTACACCTAATTATGTTATGCTCTTATTGGAAAACTTTAATTTTAATTAATTTAAACAGACGTGGGGTAATTTTTGCTTCTCATGCCCACAAGTTTTAGGTGAACATCTTCTTCAACCTCAGAAGGCCCCGATTTAATACCCCTTTTATATAATCCCTTTCAAGAAATCCCGTTCCTTCCCACAAAAGTGTCTGTGATCTTATTGTGTCATTGCGGAGGAGAAAGTTTCTAAATACGCCTTCATAACTTCCTGATGCTGCCAATAATCAACAAACAAATTGTTAATGGCTCACCCCAAAAAATCTACGTAATCGGGCTAAATGTAAATTTACGACTGGTTAGAAAGGGGCCGAAAAGCCATAAATATAACTGGGTGGCACAGGATTAATAAAGCATAAAAGAGCAATACACAAGAGGCAAAAGAAAACCCAGATTCAATGGAATTTCCGATAATTTGCCAGAGACACGCAAGACTAATAAAACGCCAAGCCCTGAATTTTGGTTAAATTTATTATACTACAAAATAATATGGCTGGCTTAAGAATATAAGGCGTCATTCGTGTTTTCTGCTTATAAGCAAAATGAACTTCAATTATTTTGCAATTTTTCAATGCTTTTTATACGAGGGTGCGATTTTTCTAGCTTTTTCGTGAGTAACGGAAGTCAATAAAAGGAACACGTCGGAATCAAGGGAATTTTATTTTAGAGCTAAGCAAATCCTCTATTGATTTTACAAAAAAAATGTATTTAGGGCTTCAGATTCTGACTCAAATTTTCAATTCTTGCAACTCTATGGCAAAATTCATTTTCGGTCGTAACGACTGCGTTGCAAACAGCCCGTGTGTGTTTTTTCTTTCAATGAAGTGAAGCGATGATATGCTTTAAATCACTTATTGCTGAGATTTTTCCAATCTGGCGTTGTTTAAATGATGTTATGTACTTATTGGGAACTCTGCAATATGAAATTGATGGCAAAATAATATAATATTTTAGGATGGTTTTTTGTGCCTAGCTCCCTTGTAGGGTTGTCCCGTTTCTAAAATTCATATCTACCGCCGCAATATCGTCACCGAAAGAAGGGGAGAAAAGTAGGTGGACATAATGTCGTATTTGTTTAATCTGGCTCACTCTATTCAAATGCATTTAATACAATATTTGACGCAATCAACTTATATAATAAAATAATTCTATTTTATGTCTATATTAAGTCTTTAAATGAACTAATAAGACCTACAAGGAGTGTGTGTTGCTAATGACTTTTCAACGACCACATAAATCAAGTCACTTTGTCAGTCATTCAACCGAGCAGCTAACTCGCAGCCTATTAATTCCTTCGCGTTTTTATCCATTCTAACCTAACCATCCCCTTCGCTGCAGCGTGGCCCAAAAAACGCGATGGCACGCCCACCGCCATTTCCGGTTAATGTCAATGTTTTACCGTTAAATCTCCAAAAATAAATATTAAATGGATTTCTTAGAAATCCAAGAATCTTCAAATTTGTGCAGAAGGCAAGACAGAGGCTGGAGCCCTTTTTATTTTATTCACTTCATTCAAGTTCCTCGCAATACGTGTTATGTCTTTTCCTTCCAGATCGAGTCCCTTTTTCTGGTTTTTAATTTTCTTTCGTTTTACACTTTCAGTAGAAATCAGCACAAGGAATGAACAAAAACAATTTTAATTCTTAAGAATTCCACTTTTCTTATTCATTCTCTAAATCATCCTTCCGTGAGGTATCGTTGATTTTGTAATTCGTAGCGGTAACAGTCACTACTGGTTGCGTGGCTAAATCGACAGAGTAATTTATTCCTTTTCGCTAAGTAGAAAAATCAGAAGAAGAACGAACAAGTTCTTTCTTTATTTCCTGAAAGATTGAAAACTTTTCTGACGTTGTCGTCTTGTTCCTTTATGTTAATCGAAATGTCAGCTTTGGAAATTAGTTACTGAATTATGCAAGAGAAAAACTAATTTCTTTGCGAAGAATTCTATAAAAAATAAGAAAATATTTCATCAGTATTTTTAATACTCCTGTGGAAGTGAAAAGCAGTTTGAGGTTTGAGTAAATCTTTAACCATTCGCGAATGAATTGATTTACGGACGTTTGAGATTTTTCATTAATTTATTTCCGTACGATTAGACTTTTTGCAACATGTTTTATTAATGATTTTAAATAAAGTTAATCCCGTATTCTCGATATTTTTTAATCAACACCTTAATTAACAACTCTTAACATTTTGTTCATGTTGCAAACGTAACTAATTCGACGTCTGAATTCTTTTCTGATTTTTTTTTGAATCTCTTTTCTGGTACATCAGCTTTTAGTACGTTAACACTTTAATATGTGCCCTACTTCATTTAATCCTCTAACCGTTTGATTCCCTTTGTGATGTTTATACGCGTTTTCTAAATAGCCTTTTGTATATAAGTTTACCTTAATTACGCTAAACCCGTTAAAGTACGAATAGATTAACCTCTAGGAGACGCCACCGCACCCTAAACTTAGTCAATCAATTTCTTTCCCTTCGCTCATTTCTTTCGACCACAGATTTCTAATAATGTCTCTTTCTCTCTCTTAAAAATCAAAAATACCTCCTACACTTCATCCATCACCCTCAAAAGACTTCCGTTACCACCAGGTGCTGATGCTTGGATGCTGATGCAGTGAATTCGACTTCCTGTAGTTTATCGATTCATGGCGGTGATAGAAGAAGCGTTGAACAATGGTTTTCTATGTGAAAGAAAGACACGATAAATATCGTTCGAAAAGGATTTGCTTACAACCTTTCCTCCTTGAGCCAACATCTGAATGCGATATATAAACTTGACAGGGGGCAATACTACCCTTGGTGCCATTTTGTTAATAAAATATGTTGAAACGAAACAAAAAGGATAAAAGAGAAAGAAGAGGAAGTGATCTGAAATTATTGAAGAAAAAATTGAAATTTATCTCTTGTGTATTTTATGATTGGAATTCCTACCGGGAGGTGCCTTCTCTCTAAAACGATATTTATCGTGTCTTGTTTGTTTGTTTTTGGTGTAATTTAAAGACACTAAAAATCAATTTGTGTGCACGCTTTTGAAAGAACTTTTCGAAAAATAAAAGAAACTGAATTGAAAATTGAAATTCTTCGCTCATTAATTTCGATAATATCGGAAATTAAAGAAAAAATAAGGCAGGATACAAAGAAATGAGGAAAACGATCTGGAACAAAAGAATAAAATCGATATTTTCAAATACACGTACGTGAAAGTTCAAAATCGATTTTTAATTTATAGTTTCCTCAATCATTTCGCGAAGATTTCGGGAAGGAAGAAGGGCTGCAATGCAAGACATAAGATTTCGAGATGTCAGCACGCGATATGAATTAGATATTTCTCTATTTGGATCCTTTCAACAGATTTTAATTTGAGTTATCAATAATAGATTTCGAGTTAGCTCGTTTCGTAATGATGCTCAAACAGGGTCTCATTGATATTCACACACACCCTATAATGCGAATTATCTAGTATTCTATCATATTTTGGAATGGAATTTATCGGATGCTTATAAATCTTAAATCTAATCATTACTATTATAATTTTTTCTATAATGCTGATTCAATAAGAATGGTTGCCATTTCTGATATTTCGGCCTCTTCACAGTTTGGCAAACGCTTAATAAGATGTTTGTGTTCAAATGAGAAATTTATCATGTGTCTATTGGAAAATTCATACAGTATTTGTGTTTCCACACTTGTGAAAAAATGAGATCTCTTTAGTACTTCCCTGAAAAACACTAACCTTGTCTTCCATTTGGGCGTTGTCCAGAGATTAAGAGATAGGACACTGTCTCTATCACTCTATTTTTTGCAATATTTTGACCTCACAAACACTATACAAGAGATTTATAATATTGTTGTGCCTGTTTTCTACTCTCCACAATATTATAGTACATTATTATTGTTTTTGTCTTCCTTTAGATGGATGCTAGTCTGTATCAAGAGTATGTGCCGACGAAAAATTTGTACCTCTCTATGTGTTTGGGAAGGTTTTTATTCCAAATATACTCATTAATGTATATATTTCACGAAGCACAAACGCAAAATGCAAAATCATGCATATCCCACGACTGCGAAAAACCAACAGAAATATTTTAGGCGTTATGAAAATTATTAGTTATCTGAATTATTTGTTAACCCTTCGAAGAGCACACCCCATTGATTCGATGTACACAATATCGGCAAGATGGAGTCAGTAAAGCAGTAAAGTAAAGCAGTGATAGTGAATTACATACGTGTGCGTAGGAAGTGTCCTACCTCTTTATATCTGACGTTGCCATGTATTGAAAAACTCTTAAAATTACGCCTATTGGTTAACTCAAACCCCTTGCAGCGATATCTACCCTATTGCTATCTACGAGCCTTTAAAAGATAATACAACTTAATGTGTAATCAATATTGTCTAATGCCTCCGACCATAGTGATATTAATGCCTCAATAGGCGTTCTAAGGCAACGCACTGTCTGTCAGAAAATATTATGTATTTACCACAACACTACATTACCACTACCGCATATATATACGTATGTTAGCCAATTTTTGTCTTATACTTTATGAGATTTGTAATGAATTTAAGCGATTAATTTTGTCCACGATGACAGCAATTAATTAAAACAAATTGTTATTGTTGCACGCGTTGTAGATAGTCGTAGTTGTAGAACTGTTGTTGAATTTCTTGCTGGTACTAAAATTGAAAAATAATTAGTTCACGAGCTGGATCAGTTGAAGCTGGATTTCTCGACATCTATGCAATGCAACGATCCGCGTTTTGGCAAGCGCATCCAGAAGTAGGAGGAAAATATCAATGCTTAGGGAGAAAGGGATGTACTGGGTGAATTAAAATATACCAAGTAAACAGATGACATTTGCCAAGCAATTGTCTGCAAATTACATTTAATTAACATTTATTATTGGCCAATTAGTGATGGTCCGAGAAATAAGGCCCAGAGGGATAGAGGCTGAAGTAAAGGAGAGGACTTGCTAGGGTTATTGCCGTTACAATTTTATACGGTTAATTATGCATAACTATTTACAGTTCTAGTCAATTAATGCTTCGCTTGTAAACTAAAGTTTAATGAACATTTATGATTAACGGATAACACCCCGGGGTTTAAAATGTAAACTTATGCTCAAGCATATGACGATACTTTCGCAAAAGTCAAATTCTTAATTTAACTTCTTGATATTTATTCAACGCCTTCCCTTTCACTCTAGAGAAATTTCATTTCACTTCCAAAATACGGTTCAGTTTTAAAAGAATTTTTAAAAAACAATCCCTTTGAATGTAGAAGTTTGTAAGAGCTAACGGCATATGATTTAACAAGTTTGAAGAACTTTTAACTTCAATTTCTCTCCTAAGAGGCAGTGGCGTCACTGGTGAAAGGAGCAACTAAGTTATTGCTAAATATTTTTCAAATTCAATAGAAATGATTTCAATAAGAGACAAACGTCAACAAATCAACAACAATAAAATAATTCCCAACAGGCAAACAGAGAAAGAGATGACGAAAAAGTTTAAGAAAAAATATGGAACCCATTAAAATGCCAAATTTTTTAAGAGATAGGAAGAGGGAAAATGAGCAGTAGTTCATAGCTGTCAATGAAGAAATAGTTGAAATTATCTTCCGGGCTCCAAAAAACTCGTTGCACTCACAGAAACTCGCGCATTGTAAACTTACTTGCCAAAAATTAAAAGTTAAAACATTTTCCACATGAAAACTTACAGACAGAGGCAAAGACTCGAAGGAAAAATAGAAAGATAGATAGAAATACTTGTTCTGATGATCTTTATTGTATAAAACAATTTAAGAACTATCTATTGGAGAATGGCCCTTCGTACTCCGAAGTCACATCCTCCTGCAAAAAGGAAGTAATTTGTGCAGCCGCAGCATATACATAGTTACCAACTAGTTGAAAATCAGATGAAAGATGAAAGTTCAGAAGAAACTGAAATCGAAGTTTTTCAGTTCTGAAAGTGGAAGAAATTGATAAAGGGAAGATTTCTTAAAATACTAAATCGTTTTATTGAACGCAATGGATGGAAGAGTTGCTTCAAAAACATCGATACAGCCAATTTGTCAATTGAACTTTCGATTTGTTTAACCCAACCAAGAGTTTCAAGAGATCTGTTTCGAATTTTATTGAAATTTAATTGGAATCAGAAAATCCAATTGGAATTAGAAACCCTATTTGTTCGTTTTTTGAATACAGAAACTAATAAACGGAAGTTTAATCAACACGCCGCCACCCACACAGATACACACGCACACGCACATACAATTCATATATGCAATACATAACAAAACCACTCTAGTTGAAATCAAGAGTCTAACGTCATCCTTGGATTTGAAGTAACCCTTTCAAATACTAAAAGAAACACAACCAACCAAAAGCCACAAGAGCTCTCTTACGAAAAATTGAAAACTTAAGAAAATCTATTAAAATGAATGCGCGGTTGGTCTCGTTTGAAAGGAAGGAGATGAAGTTTATGAAAGTTATAAAAGAATTCACTGAAGCAGGAAGACAATTTGAAAACGTTTAGTCTATTGAAAAGGTACAAGAAACACACACACACACACACACAAGGACGAGAGCACTTGGAAGAAAAGTATTTACGAAACGACGTCGTTGGCGGTATAGGGCAAAGATTTGAAATCAATTTTTGAAATATAACTCGCAGAAATATTTACGAGATTTTGTTCTCCGACAGCTCAGATGGAACCAAGAAAAAAATAGAAACTATAAAAAATTGTTATAAAAATAGAAATTAAAAGATTTGATAATAATAATAAAGATAAATTGATAAAGATAAATTGATAATAAAGATATAATAAAAAAATTAAAGCTAAATATGAAATTCAAGATCGGACCAAAATTGAAGGCAACGGAAGGCGGTAAAGCGTTCGAAAGATTTAAAAAAAATAGTAAAGTTACTTTAAAAGGTATAATATTTTAAAAAAATTACAAAGTTAAAAAATAATTTCAAAGATATAAATAAGAAAATTAACGTTGTTTTTGTATCAATTTCAGTTTGAAACAAAAAAAATGATAAAATGAAATTGAAAAGAAATAAGAGAGTAGAATAACAAAACATAAACAAAGATATATTTAAAAGTATTTAAATATCAGGAAATATAAAAAATTTTTACGACATAATTCAGTATAAGAAAAAATTTTTCATTTAGGACAAAAAAAAGAGAATATGTAGAACTAAATTATAAAAAATATTTTAAAAACTAAGAAAAATAATAAATTAATAGGAAATTATAAAAAGCAATTAAAGAATCAAAACTGAAACTATAAGATTTCTTAGGTATAAAAAATTGTGAAAATTCTTAAGAAATATCTATTTATAAATAAATTAAGAAACAGTAAAAAACAGGACAAACTAAATTTTTAGACACTGTTTCTAAATATTTCAAATAATAATAAATTTCGAAAAAATTATAAAGAAAAAAAATATAAGAACATTAATCAAAGGAAAGACTTCTAAAGAATAATTGGAGACAATTTAATAAAAGTTTATAAAGTTTATGGCAATGGTAAATTTATTACGTATAACAAATTAAGAAAAGATTAAAAAAAGAATAGTTTTAAAGAAATTATAAAAAAATTTAATCAAAAATAAAAAGAATCAAAGAAAGCTTAATCATTCGAGAGATTTTTTAAAACCCAAAAATAATAAAAATTAAAAACAAATTACAAACATCAGAAGAAAATTACTGAAAATATTAAAGAAATAAGAAAAAATTAAACACAAATAAGAACCTCAAGAAAATGAGATAAATCCATAATTTGGGACCAAAATGCGGCAAAAGTTAAATCAAAGAAAGCAAAGCAAAACAGTTTCTCGAGATTTTACTAAATTAAATGAAAAACGATTGAACTAAATTAGAAATTTCTGTTATGATTTTTCACAACATCTCATCCATGCCAACAGAAAGAAAATTGGAAATAAATGAATGATAGTATGAACTCATTCAATAAGTGATGACTTGGTTTTGATAAATAAATCATTTCATTTTATGGAATTCATGTAAGAATATTTGCTGAACACTCAGATTACAAAGTTCGTAATGATTTTTGCAATTTCTGAAAAAGTAATTAATCGAACTTTTCTCAAATGACGAATCGATGTTTTCTTTTAAAATCTTTTCTTTCGTAATTTTTAATGACTTCCAAAAATATTTTGATATGTTTTCTAATATAATTATCCCTTCTCTTTATATTTTCCACTTTTATTTTGATAAGAAATGTCAAATTCTAGCTGTCAGAATATTACGATTCTTCAAAAGTTGTGCAAAAATATTCCTCAAACCGTTGATTTATTACTACCTTTTTTACATCTATTTCCCCTCCCTTCTCGGAAAGGGCGAAGACAGACAAACTCCTTTCAAGTTCGCCATTTTATTTGGCAATAAATTCTTTACAGTCTACGACAAAATCAACGATGACGTATCCTTTTCCAGATAACGAAGTAGTAAATCCGGCATAAGTTGAAAGATCATAACGAAGAGTGTCAAAGGTCGTTTAAGAGCATGTGCTTGTGATCGATGATAGTTCGTGGTGAGTGTATGCGTACGTGATGAGTGTATGTGTATGATTTATGTATATGAGTGTATGTGTAAGTGGTGGATTACATAGATTATCGAAAGCTTAAGGCAGTGTATTTACGTTTCGCCTCGTAACTCTGATATCCGTCCAGAACTATTGCGGGTATCGTAAGACTTCCCTGTTATAAAATTCAATCAGTGTTGCCAACGTATTATAAGATCATTTTTTGAAATACATGATAATTTCTTTCATTATTCCGCCAAATTATTTCATGATTTTATTTTGAAAAACATTTTTGTGATTTATTTTATTTTCCGATTTAATTTTTTTTAATTTTTCGACTGCTTGCTGAAACATTCAACAAATGTATGAACTAAGTGAGAAAATAATTTACAAATTCCGTTGACAAAAAGAAAAGTAAACATTTCAGAACTTTTCTGCATCCTCTAAAATTCTCTTCCCAAAAATACAAACAAAACCTTCAGTTTATAAACTATTGAATTTTTGCAGCTATTAAAAGAAGTCAAGTGTTGTCAAGCTTAATAAATTTTGTACAGTAAATTTAATCAACAAAATAATCCACATTATAGGCAAAATCCTCAGGACAACTTTCAAAGTTTTGCCGGAATCTATGGAGTAGCGTATACAATGAATGATCTCGCTCCAGGAACGCCGACAAGGCAAACTAGCACCATTACCATCAACGGGGTGAACCGTGGAAGCTCACACACACACATATACACACATATCCATATCCCGAAGGAAATTCTCTTGATTCAGGTTTCTTTGCCTTTTGGCTGCACACTAATGCGACAAAAGCAATAACTCAGACACGTGGTAACGCACTGCGGCAGTATTTCTGTTACCGTTTCAGGGTTAGCACCAAACTTTCTCTACAAAAACATTGTCATGGCTTTTTAAGCACCATAAATAAAAATTTACCTTTAAAACCGATAAATTTTCAAGTAATTAAACAAATAAAATCTAAATAAGCTAAGCCTTTCATGCATTCAAAATATATCGAACCCGCAGGCTTCATGATATTCCAGCCAAATGACAATCTCTGAAGGGCACGAGAAATCGGGGCAATACTAAAAGGTACAAGAAACCCCCTCATCAGATATTGAAATTGCACCCAAAAAGAACGATTACAAAAGTCAATTCAGAAACAAATTTGAACGTTATATTTCCACACTCACCCTCTCGAAACTCTTCACACCAACCATCCTAAAGGCGAGAGAAATAAAAAGAAGCTAAAAAAATTGCTCACATTTTTTTAGCTTTTAAAGAATAATCACGCCCACTGTGAAGACAAAAATTCAATAATCCTCAGCAATCATAATACGATCTTTTTGCTATTTCATTGTAGTTGTTGTTGTTGTCAGCGCTAAATGAAATGTGAAGGATAATCCAAATTGAGTAAATGTACCGAAGTACCTTTTTGCTGTTTATTTTGAATTCTCCTTTATTATTTGTACATTCGTTGACTTCGTCCGTTGCTGCTTTTTTCTACCCTTTATCCTTTTTTAACATTTTTGCTTTTACAACTTGTTTTTCTATTCACACTCAGGTGAGGATTATTTATAGCTCCTCGTCTGCAAAAAACGGTTCTGAGCAAGGTAAATGTCACCCTATAATCTACACACGCACGGGAGGGCCAGACTATGTAATAAATCAGAGGGTGAGATAGAAACTGATGAGGAATATGTATAGGTGTGTGTATTCATGTGTGTGCATAAGTATGTGTGCGTATGTATGTAGTTGCTCATTCACAACTTGGCGCCTAAAGTGGAGAGGTATTGAGGTGTATTAGCGGGTGGTTTTGTTCTAATTGTTTTTTTTTCTGAAATATTCAGGAATTAAAATGAAAATTAGTTAATTTAATGTTTAATTTCATTGTTTTAATACAAAAAAAAATTTTCCTTTGTAAATAAATTTAAAATAAAATCGTCTTGATTTAAACCTTTTTTCTAAATCTTTTTGATTTCAAATTTTTCACTGAAATTCAGATTATTTTGTTAAGAAGCTTTGGCAAAGCTTCGAAAATTCAATATCTTTTTAATTTCGAAATTCATATATTCAACATTTTAAATTTTTATAAAAAAATTGTTATATTTTTTGAATTCAGTATTTATTACTATAGATTTGTTATGTCCGAAGATCCTACTATTTAAAATTTTTAATAAAAACCTAAATTTTTTCAATATTTAAACTTTTTAATTATTAAATAAATTAATTTTTGTTAATATTATAAATTTTGAAGTTTTTATGATTTTGTAAATAACAAAAAAGATGTAAATGACAAACAATTTTGAAATTCTCTAATTTTTCAATTTTTTTAAACTTTCCGCTTTTTCTATCAAAAAATGGTTATAATTTTGGTAACTGTGCGTTGGAATTAATAAAGAACACACTCAATTATTGAAAATTTCATTTCAAAAAAAATATTAAGTTTCCTCTTATGTTTCCTAATTTTTGTTATTTGTTTTTAGTCTACTGTCATTACATTTTCCATCGTTTCATTTTAGTCTTTTAGCGTTTTGCTCCCCGATTTCCTTTGTCAGTGTTCTTTTTATTTCTGTTGTACAAAGTTTTTCTTCCTGTAAATTATTATCCTGCAACAACTTTTCCTCAATAGACATAACGTTACAGTGGCATAAATTGAACGAGTCATGATCAACATCAACGACCCAGTTGCATTTTATTATGCTCTCTCTTTCTCATTCTCCTTTCATGCAACTAATTCTAATCTTCTAACTCACTCCTCAATATTTAGAGCTCTTTGGAGGATCCCGTTTTACTTCCTTTTAATGATTTTGTGGTTTGTTGTGTTGTTGTTGTTTTTAAAGTTACCACATCTTCCTTTGTTTTTTTAATTTTTTGCTGCTTTATTTGTTTTTTGCTACGTTATTTTAAATGTTCGTAAATATATAATAGAAAGAAACGTGCGTTTAACGTCAGTTGTATTTAAAAAGGATTCAGTAACTAGTCCTTAACAATAAAAGCTACATCAATACGGAGAAGAATGGGAAAAAGTAGTGGAAGAAGAAATTCTTCCTCTTCTAGATAGACGAGGAAAAAGACAAAGCAAGAATGAAACGGAACTACTAGCAAAAGGATATTATGGTATACTCCTAGAAGCTCAAACCACGTACATGAGTTTTTAGTGTTTGGGTTTTAAACATTTTTGAGTTATCTGTAGAAAATAGACGTGCTGCGGTGGAAGTGTCGTTTGATAAGAAATTAAAGTTGAAAACGTGAGTCATCGAAGTTATCGCATGAAGAATGAAAACTTTTGTATATATTTGTAAGAACACTTTACAAAAGGACAAGTTGACGTAAAAGGATATGACGTATGATACGATAAGGAAATATGAATAGTTCTAAATAATATTTAAGAAAACCTCAAATCCTTTTGAAGTTTTATTTATGTTGGCAAATAACTTCGTTCGGATTGTTCTTCATGTTTCGATTTTTATTCACAAACGCTGCTATGCTAGCACCATCATCAAACAGAAACAAGATTAACAATCCGTACGAATTTATTTGCCACCCGAATGGTATCTTCATAACGACAAAAGGTCCACAATTTCCAAAAATTCATAAATAAATCATATGACGCAATATTCATAAATCCCATTGTAAAGTTCATAAAAGCTAAGTTACTATCACATTAGTCGTAGCCCCTTGGCAATAAAAGACGCAAATACCTTGAATCGAAAAATTGGTCCTTTCAACTTCCTTCACACATACACACACTCGAACACGGTATTTGGTATAAAGTTGTAGTCAGTGTCAAGAGGAAATCCTTAAAAGGGTTTAGATTCTCTTAGAAAATTGTTCAATCGTAGCAAAAAATACGAATGAAAAACATGTGCAAGTTACCGGAAGTCGGATCTGAAACACCGGCGGATGTTTTTGTTGACGGTAAAGTAAAAGAATTCAATTCATGGGATTCACAAGGACTTTACAGTGAAAGAATGAAATCACAAAAAATGCGCTTTACCCCTTAATTCTCTCTCTTACTTGTTTACTCTGCTACATTGGTTCTATTTGTCCTCACATACGATTGTCCCTTTTATATATCATTTCTAACCGGATATGTTGTTTTTTTTTTGAAAATTTTTATTCTTCGCTTATATTTAAAAAGTTGAAAACATCTGACAACTCTAACAAAAAGTTCATATTACGCTCAGGTAGCGACGGCTCATTTCGACGAAGCAACAAAATCATCACCAGTATCAAAAAAAACTGCTGTAATAAAATGAGGTAATATCCGCGTATTGTTTTTCTGGTAAAACCATTTTCATGAAGAAGCAGCCTACAATTCTTAACAAAAATTATATCACGAGAGGATCACGAGAAGCTTCACTAATATTTAAACATGAATGCGATTGGTTGTATGTTTGTCCTGCTAATAAAGGAATTTACATAATTTTATCTTATTATTGTGGTTCCAATCCTCCTCCACGCCATCCACCCCCACAACTTTCTCTCAATTCCGTGGTGGGAATCGCATATATCCCCAAATCAATATCAGTATAAACCCTTATTCACCAGCTTAGACAGTCACTGTGTCGTAAATCTTTCCAAAACATACACCTTGATCCCTCTCATCTGCGCGCTAAGGATATGGTTTTGGCTTATTTTGTTGGCTATAGAAAATACAGAACAATGCCGACTAGGCCATATTAGATTACATTCAGAACAATAACCAAAATACTGGAGGATTAAGTGCTTTCTAGCAAACCACATTGCAAATATTATTTCAACAAAAAACAACAACAACAAAAATAACGACACGAACCTGATAGCATTTTAGAGTGAGTCTACCGAAAAGCAGCAAGAGGTCACGTCTAACAAAGGTCGTGTTTCTTGGAACTTTTCTTTCCAAGACGATCTGTTTGGTGTTCGGTTTTTGGGTTGTTCGGCAGGTCGGTCGATTGGTCGGTATTTCCATTTAGTCTTAAAATCAACCAACCTAAATTGCGCACGTGCTTTATTTTGATATAAGCCTCTAAGTTTTGTTGACTTTTTAAAGTGGCTTTTTGACATTTTGTCCTTATAAATAAACGTTAGTTGCAGGTGAAAGAAAGTTTGAAAGGATGAGGTAAATTCCGTATCTCATAAAATTATCTTATTCTTAAATTACCTTCAATTTCCGAGGACTCTTCACAATAAAAACTATTAACTATTTAATTGTTATAGAATTTCTTAATTAATTATCGATGCTCTTCTCCTGTGAGGTGCTTTTATATAAAACTATTTTTCAGTTTACGTCGTCCTCAACCACTTCATTAAGTAATAAACATTGCTTCTCTAAACTCTCTACTGTCTGGTTCTACCGAAGAAACTCTTAAAATAATTTAAAAACCATCACTAATCAATTAAAACAAAAAAGCTGCTGCTTGAGCAGTTGGAATTTACGCCAAAAGTGAATATAAATATTTAATTTGGTTTTCAAACAATTCACTTTGTCTTCCTCCTTAGACTAACTACTGGCTATTACATCAGAATCACTACCCACAGCTACTCTTCTTTCGTTTCTTCAGCGAGCCTGAGAGTATGCAAACTTTCTGTAAAAGCTAAGAAAAGCACTTCAATAATAAAGCATTGGCAGACGGCCGCAGCATCGGCTTCGGCTACACCTCAAAGCTATTTTAGGCCAAAGCGAAGGGAAAATAGAAAGGAAAAATATTTCCATATAACCACTTTTCACCCATCCACCCTTATCCTACTTTTGGGATAATTTTTATTTATAAATCAGAGCGCTGGTGGTGCCACCTTCAAGTATTTCCCAAACAAGGAAAAAATATCAAAGAACAAGCGAAAGATGGAGGTAGCGCAAAATAAGCTTGATGAAAATGCAAAGTAGAGAATAAAAATTAAGTAAATGAAAACTAAAAAACCAAAAAAATCAAAGATAAATAGGAAAATCAAGCGAAAACCAAAAAAAATATTACAGAAACTACAAAAATTTAGACAACTAAGTAAATGAACATGCAAAAGAATAAAATAGGTTGAAAATCAAAGAAAATTCATAACTTAGATTTAATTCTTAAATTATTTTTAATTACGTGGTTTAAAACATAATATTAAAAAACTAGTTGAAAAGAATAAAATGTGGACCAAATTGAAATTGCAAAAATTAAAAACAAATTAGTAAAACAGTCTAACGATAAAATAATAAACTGTATCTTTAAAAATTAATTACAGAAATACCGCCCAGAGTACAATATAAATCCACAATTCATTCCAAATTGTTGTAAATAATAAATAACAAATAATTGATATTAATTGATAATATTAAGTTTAAAATAATATTGGAATATTTATAAATTTTTGTGTCGATTTTACAGTAATATCTGTAACCCTTAATGAGATATGACCAACTTATACGACTGGGCGGACCACGCCAACTTTTACAATTCCCGGAACGATATGACCACTCGTATGACATCACATTCAAAGGTCTCCAACCGTTTACGGAATATCGCTAAATGATATATAAGTGGGCGGATCACGCGCATTATTACAAGAAAATTTTACGTGGGCATTCTTACACTTAGATGACATAAACAAAATGTCATCTTAATATTTAAGCTGCCCCAGAAATATTAGATTTTAAACATATTATGATACAAGAAATAGGGTGACTCTGATCCGATCTTCACTAGCACTTCGTTTGTGATGGCAGGGGATATTCATTCCAAAGTCCACAACTATAGCTCTGTTCGTTCTCCCATAATCGTGATTTGAAAACAAAATGTAACACAAAGAAATGAAAAATAACCAAAAGTGAATCGAAGGAAAACTGTAATCGGAAAGTAAAGGAAAAACCAAACAATATATATAAACAAATATTATCACAAGAAAGCAAACTGGTAAAAAACTGAAATGCGGAAAATTCAATAATAAATAAAAAAATAAAACAATACCTTAAAAAATGGGTAGCAAAAACAAAAACGTAAATTAAAATTAAGCTAAAAAATAAATAACAACAAAAGCATAGCAAATTAATGCTACAAAATAAATTAATTGAAATTCAACAATTATTTGTTATAAAATTTTCAAAAACCTTCTGAGAAACAATTCCTTGCTTTGGTAAAAGTATGCAACATTTTTTGCCAACGATAAAGCCGCACAGCCGCGATGTCATATTCCCAACATGAGCAAATATTTTTATTATTTTAACCCCGAATTGCATGCAAGAAAACACCCTCGTTGTTATAATGTAACAATTGTCATTGTTGTTGTTGTTACTGCTTCTATTATTGTTCCTACTACTGTTTCTGCTACAGGTATTTCGGTTTAACACTCGCTGTTTTAATTAATTACTCTCTTATACTGGCCAAAGGTCATTTGTATTTCCTCATGTCTGCCCTTTTGTGGTAGTTTTCAGCCGGTCATAAAAGACCACAGACATAAAAAGAGAAAAATGTTACTTCTAGAGGTCCTTAACAGTAAGCGAGGATTGTAATAAATGGGTTTGGTTTTCATTAACACGATAAGACCTTTTCAAACCTGTGCAATCTCCTCATAAAAAACAATTGCCGACAACTTGCGTTATAGGAAAATTCCGCCCATTAAAACTCAGTAATTTCTCAATTTTTTCGCTTTCCTGTTTACTTTTGCGTTTCTGAAAACTGCTAACGACGCGTTGTCGGAATTTAAGTAAAAATTAAATTAAAAGTGTTTGATTATTCGACGAATCCCGGAAAAATGTTTACTTTGTGTCTGTGTTTGCAATACGGCTGTAATTGCTGCTGTTGTTCCGTTTTTGTTATTGCTTTTGCTGTTGTTGTAAAGAAACAGACCTACTCAGACCATCTTCATCAGTTTACAATTTCAAGTGCTGTCGTTTCCGTTGTTTAACTCTTAAACAGGTTAAATAATAGCCCGTTTCGACGTTGCGAGTCACGGGGGGAACCCATGCAAACACCCCTTCCAAGTTCGTTGGTTAGCGTTGAGACACATGGCCCTGAGGGAAATCAATTAGAAAGCAAAATTATTTCAATTATTTTATTTAAAGAAATTGTAAGGAGTGAAAGAAGACGGAATGACGACTGGAGGCAATATAGGAATCCGCGTAAATTAAATTAAAACGTACATTAATTTTATCATATCTTCCCTTTTGGAAACCCTTTCTTGGAATTTCATTAGTGTGGGCAAATTTTTTGTAAACTATTTAAACTTTTTTAACTTCATTGCTTTACAGCATCTCAGCAATCCATCAGAACAATAACTTCCAAGCAGAAGCTTTACGTTCTCATATTTTTTTCTCTACTAAATGAAGCCTGATAAAAATTTGTAACACCAAGAACAATAAGAAAACTTCAATCCGGAATAATCCATTTTCATCCCGGTTCGAGAATGAAGTGCACAAAACAATACAACGGAAAAATATAGAAATAGTAGGATAAGACGAACAGTAAACATAGAGCGAGAGGGAAAATGGGGGAGAGGAAACAGAAAAACAGAAAGAGAGAGATAGATACTTGTAATGTGCATCGTTTAACTTCACGTTACAATCGCACTGCTTACAAACGCATAGACCACAGTCGCAAAACACATACATTTAGACACACGAAGAGTCGACTGTTGCGCTATTGAAATTATTTGTTTGTTTGTTTGTTTATTCGCTTCTGTGTGTTTGTGTGTTCCTCCTGTCTGGTTGCTGCTCGAGGCTAGCCTTTAGTGTGACATACTTTTTGGCGCTAATTAGTGTTGGCCGAACACAATATAATCTTGAGTAAGCATTATTGCCTATGTGCACATATATGTATGTGTGTAAGTGTGTGTGCGTTTGTGTGTTTGTATTATCTGATGTGTACTCATGTGAATTGTAAATTATGTGTGAAGTTGGTTGCTTTAGGTCTTTTTCAAGTAACGAATATTTAATGTCGTCTTCTTCTTTTCCGTTTCTCTACTTCTCCTTATCAAAATCGGTTTACAGTCAATAAACATAAATTTCTAAATCAGGATAAGTTTCTATTTATCTTTTTAAAAGTGTTTTCCACCTACTTTTTATCTATTTTTTAATTTTTAAAGAAGGCCAAATTCCAACAATCTACAACTTCATTATTTATTCATTTCAATTTCATTAAGATTTTGTATGTTTTACTCAAATAAATTTGCCAACACAGACAACACAGGTTGGCTGTTAGTTCATTTATAAGTTGCTTGTACGTTTTTCATATTTGTTGATTTTTTTTAGTTCTCAATGTATTCTCATTATATTTTCGCACTCAATAGAATATTCAACGAGACTGGCGAGCACAGTGGCTTTTTATACAGAAGTGGCTTTTTTTAATGTTCGTACGTGTGTGGGCAAATATGGGTGTACGTTAACTCGGGCAAAAAGTCACTCGAAAGAACCAGACCATCACCAAATACATAAGAAGAACAGCAACAACAAAAATGGGGAAAACCAAGTGTAGCTATTTCAAAATTGTATACTTGAATTTTAATGATTCTGTAACCGCCGTAACTATGAATAACGGCATATACGCCGTATAAGAACTGGAGCGAAAATGGAAATTAATGAGCAACAACGAGTTATGTATTTAAAAGAAACCAACAATCAGCAGGAAACCGTACAACAAAAAGAAGAAATAGGTCACACTCAAAATGAACAATTAAAAACTTAGGAAATTTTTCAAAGGAATACAAACGATATAAGGAAAGAAATGGCAACAATTGCCAGAGAAAAATTATAAAAGCGCATGCAATAAATATAATAATAATAATTAATTATAAATATCAAAAATGTTTGTATTAGGTCCTAGTCGCTAATTTAATAGAATCATATTTCCTTTCCTTTCCTTTTCAAGATTCATTCGACAATCATAAAAGTTTAAAATTAACATTTCTGTAATGATCAATTGCCAAAAATATCGCATTCGTCTACCCACTCTATGTCTAAAATCAAGACACTATCGAAAACTCGCTGAAAACGCGACACAATAGAAACCAACGTTGTGTTATTTTGAATCAGAAAACGAACGGCGCTGAATGGCAAGGGCGGAAATTAATTCACAAACCCACACATGGCAATGAAACAAATGAATAGCAATAAATGCGCAAAATGTGATACAAAAAATTAGATCTAGTGAACAAACATTCGGAGAATGAATTTGAACGAGTGACACTAAAAAGCAGCGAAATTAACGATAGCGTTTTATTCATTATATTTATTATATGAAGGGTGTAAAACGAAAAGTTTTGTTGTTAGGATCGAAAAGAAACGATTCATGCTTTTAGTTCGTATAAAATTAAAATATTTCTTCGTTCCTCTCAATCATATTCTTAACATTCATTCTTAATTATATTGAACTGCAGTTCAAGCAGCGGCGATCTCGCGAATGCCTCTAGAACTAGTAGATAATTATGTACTCGCTGTTTGTTCAAGAATGCGCCGCTGATTAATTTCTGTAATATAGCCTTTATTTCCACTCGACACATCGCTACCATGCAATTATGTGGTCTAGAATAGGAGACGACTCCTATTTTGCGCTTGTTTAACTCGTACTGTTTCAGCCTCGCAAAATAACGCATACTTCCGAATATTTTTTCCTAAATGATAAATATTAAAAAGCAAAAGCAACTCAGGTGTTTAATTAAAATTATTTATGTACTTCCTCCCTTTCACTTTCCCACATTTACTCTGCTCGCCACATTTTCTTCCACTTACAAGTTTTTCAGATTATAAAACAAACTCTCATAGCTCTAATTGTATTAAAGTATAATAAAAGCACTAATATTGGCCATCTTGATACGTCTGTCAGTCGACTGGTAAGTGACCCGTAGAGAGTATATCGCGCTATACTTGGACGCCATTGAGTTCCTTTGTGTTGCACCCTTTTAGGCTTTTAATTGCTTTTCTTACAATCGACGCCAACACCGCCAAAAAGGTCGGGATCCTGGCGAAAGTTGCCCCAGCAGTATGCGGTTGCAAAACAACCCAAAGAGTATTTTGTTTGTATGGTAAGAGGCAACAACATCAGCTACAATAATAACTCAGAGAAACAGTAAAAGCAGAAAGTGAAACACAAAATGGCGTGCTATTTATTTGTTGAGCGCAATAGCGGAAAAAGTTCTGAAAAGTTTGCTTTGATTTGATGTTTTTTCTCGATACGATTGTTCGTTTCTCAGGTTTCTCGGGTTTTGAAGGAAGGTTGAAATTTTTCTTACCTGCTCTCCTGCTTACCTGCTTTGCTACTTTCTTCTTTCGTCTGTTGATTTAATATTGCTTTTATCAGAACGCTTTCATTGGCTGACTCAGTTGCGAAAAATGAATGTCAAACTTTTGTCAGATGAATGAATGAATTTTATTTTATCGCCTAAAGAATGTTTTCATGGGTAATGATTTTGGTTTCTTCCAACAATTCCAAACAATTGTTGCCGTTTTTCACATTATTCCCTTCTACCACCATATATTTTTCTTCATCTTTTCCTTGTGCGCCCCATCAGAGAGTGACAGATTGCCTGGAATTGTATAAAACAACAACAGATGAGGCAATCGTGTGGCGGGGCAAAGGGGGCGGAGAACTGCAATGAAGCCCAAAACAATTTAAGTTTGAATTTATTTGAAAAGTGATATTCTTAAATCGTGTTAAAAAACAAAAAGTTTTCTTTTCAAAAAAAAATTATTTTAATTCAAATTCTGATAAATTTTAGTAGAAAAACGAAAATCGATGTTCTTCTCAAGCTTTAAATAATTTTTCTGCAATTTGGACTTTTTGTTTTCTTTGAAACATTTTAAAATGGCTCTAAAGTTGTTTAAAAATTTATAAAGACAATCTTGTAAAATAAAATTGGAAATATAAAAAAGAATTAAATTCGCTAAAAATGTACTAAATTTGGCCTTTAAAAATATTTAACAAAAGATAATTTTATAGAAAATTATTGGAAACCTCAATAATCAGAAGGGAGATAAACATAGTCCCAAACAAAAAAATTCTTAAAACTCTCGAATAACAAAATCCCAAAACGACAAAGTCGCGGACGACAAAATGCCGAAACGACAAAAAACCGAAATAACAAAATCCGACAACCACAGAAAAACCCGAATTAGCGCCTGATGCTTACCAAAAGAAATCGTTATGCGAGGACAATGTATACAAGAATACTGCGAGGACAGAAATTGGCTTACCAAGGGCTGCAATGCACGCCGCGGCCGAAAGCCGCCAAATGCAAGCAGTTGGTTTACTAGAAATGAAGCGATAGAGACATTCTGTTTAATGAGACTTGGAAGATTGTTGTTTCATTAACTGCTTCAGTTAAATTAAATTAAAAATTGTTTGGTTAAATTAAATACTCATATACTCGGAACGAAAGAATGTTTGACAAATAGAATTAAAAATAAAGAAACGAAATATGAAAGAAAATAAGAAAAATAAGAAACGAAATATGAAAGCTAATAAGGATAGAGTATCTTGGCACACAAAACTTTAATTTGACAATAATGAAGCTTTAATTTTTTAGGCGAGAAAACCAATCATTCCATTGGTTCTATTTCATTTTGAATTAATTTTTATTAGCAGCCATGTTTTCCCCTTATTTTAGACCGTACAGTACTTTCATTTAATTTTACGTAATTTTGAGTGAATTTTTGTAACTAATCCCGTTAGTCTCATTCGTTCCATTTTAGACTCTATGGTAAATTGAACAAATATACCGAAAATGAATTTAATTTAAAAATGGTATTTATTTATAACTTAAAATAATATTTTCTTTTGTATTCATCGAAAACTCTTCCCTTTTCTCTAAGTTCTGCCAATTTCCAGAGTTCCTCACATCCTAAGGATGTCCATTCTGTAAAGTTTCTCATTTTCTGAAGAAACAACGAGTACGTCGGTATACCATTCTCGTCATCGTCATTATCATTGTCATCGCCATCATCTACCATCGTAAACAAACATCCCGTGTATTTAGCACAATTGCTCCATGCAGTATGCTCTTCGCTCCAGCATCCTTGAGTCCTTGGTTTAGTTTCTTTCTCTTTTTTATAGAAAAACAATTCACTTTCTTAGTGGTTTCCACTTCTCGTTGCCTGGTCAGGTTGGTTTCGCTAAGGAAATAGAAAATGTGGCTCTAGCAACTGGAAGGTGTGGTTTAAGGAGCACGTGGGTACGTGGGCGGGTGTTGGTGACATCATTTTCGAAGGCGACTTATTTGAATTGATTGTTGTTTTAATTAATCAAGTATTTATTAAATATACACTCGCTTCCAAATTGACTAATGGTAACATACTTCAAGAGCATATTCTGGTTAAAAGATAAAGACGACCAATAATTAAGAAACCTTAAATAAAACATATATATATATATATATATATATATATATATATATATATATATATATATATATATATATATATATATATATATATATATATATATATATATATATATATATATATATATATATATATATATATATATATATATATATATATATATATATATATATATATATATATATATATATATATATATATATATATATATATATATATATATATATATATATATATATATATATATATATATATATATATATATATATATATATATATATATATATATATATATATATATATATATATATATATATATATATATATATATATATATATATATATATATATATATATATATATATATATATATATATATATATATATATATATATATATATATATATATATATATATATATATATATATATATATATATATATATATATATATATATATATATATATATATATATATATATATATATATATATATATATATATATATATATATATATATATATATATATATATATATATATATATATATATATATATATATATATATATATATATATATATATATATATATATATATATATATATATATATATATATATATATATATATATATATATATATATATATATATATATATATATATATATATATATATATATATATATATATATATATATATATATATATATATATATATATATATATATATATATATATATATATATATATATATATATATATATATATATATATATATATATATATATATATATATATATATATATATATATATATATATATATATATATATGTGGAATAACTGGGCCATTTTTTGTTTCTTTTACTAAATGGGTATACCATTTGGGCGAAGGAATATGCATAACAATTAAATATGGGGTACAATTATATTAAAATCAATTAAATTATTCGATCCCTTCAATCCAAACTTGTGATACATTTACATTTACTATTGCCTATTTTTTTTAATAGCGAGAATATTATCTTGCCGGTAACACTATTTATTAATCTATGACCTAACCTAACCTTAACATAATCATAACCTAACATAACCTTAACCGAACCCACTTGAAAAAGTATCAGTAATCTAAATATAAATAATCACCAATGTGATGATTTGATTTACTTTGATCTTGAAAGTGTAGAAATCATTACCACCCAAGGTTCCCTTGTCTGCAATGTTGAAGGTACCGCGGGTGGTGCCTTGCGTCGGTGGCACAAAAATATGCCCCAATGAATCGTCATGGCTTAAACAGGGCTTATCCGTTAACGTACATCTGCGAAAACTCTTATTATGAAAATGGAAGGAAAAAATCGACAATAATTTCTAATAAATACCGACGTATAATGAACTCCATTAGGATAAAGTGTTAATCACTGGACTGCACCAATTTGGTTTTAAAGATCTTAGAAAACTCTCAAAATGATGTGTGTATTGAAATACACAATTTTTATTGTTCCTATAATTGTTATTGTAATTGTTATTGTTCTGGAAATGGTGCA
Organism: Physocephala rufipes; assembly: GCA_963966595.1. NCBI lineage: Eukaryota > Metazoa > Arthropoda > Insecta > Diptera > Conopidae > Physocephala > Physocephala rufipes. The sequence goes on along the minus strand of OZ016504.1, from coordinate 6,818,564 downwards.
TGCCATTAAATCCCGACACAGTTTATTTCTGAACAAATGCAAAACAATAAGAAAACTCGAGTCAAAGTCATCTGACTCGAGTCAAAGCCGTCTCCTTCGAAATTAAATGAAGTGAGATTAGACAACATTATAGTAGTATAGTAGTCAATAAATTGACTACATCTGGTCAAACTAAACTGAACCGAAAACAAAGCTAAGCCAAACCAAAAATCATATTATGAACCATTTGGTTTACCATTGGTAAACGATCAACGAAAATACGTCTGGAGTTGTGGTAGTTTTATATTTAAAATATTTATAAAAATAAATTCTAGAAAAACTTTACTTTTTAAAAGTAACAACCCATTTTAAATGGAAATTTTATGTAAATTAACTTGAATTTAAAACAAAAAACTTAAGGATAACAAAAGCTTTCCCACCGAAAAAGGATCAGAAAAGACACCACCTTAATATTTTACATTTGGTTTTTCTAAGAAAACGTGACTTTTGCTGTGAATCATACTGCCGCTAACATGTCAAAGATAGAGGGAGAGAGAGTATGTGTAAGTGTAAGTACATTATTTGTAAGATTGTGTATCGTATGAAGGATACTGAAGTTCATGTAAATTGTCTATTTCCTTGTAGCTCGTTCCAGCTCCTGTCTATTATTTATTTTAAAGGCTTAGAAAATTGCTTGCCTTTTTCAAAAATGTATAATACGTTTTTAAAGAGCCATCCATTACAAACAATAAAAAAATTTAAGTCTACATAGAAAAATAGAAAAAAGGCCATACATCCATCTCCTTCACTTCGCACCTAAAGATCCGATTGACCTTTTTATGTCGTTAAATTATAAAAACGATTGGTTTTGACACGAAAAATAGAAATTCAGATGGATATCAAGAACAAACACGCTCGTAAACAATGTCTAACAGGACGTAAAGTATGACAGGATAAAATTAATACTACCTGAAAAAGAAGGAAGGAAAGAAACCTAAGGATGTAATAACAAATAGCAGGGGAAAGAAAATATCAAATTATTGAAATAGATTTAGAGAGATATATTTTGAAGAGAAACAGGAAAAACTTGGTGATAAAATAAATACAGTGGGAAAAAGCAGCAATTTTGGCTTTCACGTAACCTTTCAAACCCTATTTGCTTCGTTTAACCTATCTTTTCTGCCTTACACTTGATGTTTTTAAAAGCCAAACTCAGAGACGACAAACCAAAATATTGTGTTTGCATTAAACTGTTAATAAAATTGTGTTTGGTTTTTTTGCGTGTCAATGAAATATGGTAAACGTAAAGGCATAAATTCACCCAAACAAAAAATGTTGCATACTTCCGGGTGCGGAAAATAATTTGCGTTAGTTTTCTAAAGTCAAAAACCGAATCATTATTGATATTACTATCGAAAAATTTACCGTCAGCGTCTTCTATAATACTCCAAATTTTCTTTAACGACTCAGTAAATAATCTGTAGAGACCGTGGTATCTATTTGAGCGACTGGTACATAAATACATTCGATTGTATTGTACTAATGGCTTTTTAGTCTTGGCTAATTTGTCGAATAGATGTTTTAGTAAGCCGAACAAACTTATTTGTCAAACTAGTAATATTTTCTTACATTTTTTTAAATTTCTAAACCTTCAAACAAATCCAAATGGTGAAGAATTAGGTTATTCATAACTCGAGATTAACAACAACATAAGTCCGCTAATATTTTCATTCATGCCACTTAACACTCTTTTATCACTTTTTCTCAGATTTTCCACGAAAATCTTTTATAAATCGACTCTGAGAAAAAGAACCGGGGCACCAAGATCTAAATATATATCCAGAAAACAAAAGTCATCTTAAAAACTGTTATTATTTTTATCATTATTCATCAAAAGGTTTAGAAGATTTATGAAGACTTATTATTTATTCATCAAATTAAGTGTGCTTGGACTAATTATTCAGTGAGTTTTCATAAAGTAAAATATCAGATGAGTTTAAAGTATTAAGGCCAAACTCTGCAGGAAGCCTTTATCCTGCAAATCATCTTCGAAAAACAAGGGACCAAGGTCTTACGATACGATGATTGGTGTCGGATACTCTTCGTTTGTTTTTCCGCTTATGACCACACGTACGATTTCACATTAATATAAATTCTATAATTTTTAAAGAGGAGTGTGGAATTTTCCCCTCCTAATCAATTCCCCTTAATCGCTCGTTCGCTCGTTGGTATGGTTCATGTATTTTAACCGCCCTGCCCACTCTTTGGCTACCCGTATTAGCGTCATGCATTGCTTATGCAAATTGAAAAATCAATTTTCCATCCTTGCAGTTATTTTGCGGTATATCGCCTCCCTTCTTTCCTCTTTTTTCTTGTGCATTTCTAAAATATAAAACAACAAAATGAACATCGCATAATAATTCATACCCGCTGCAGTCTCCCCGAATGATCAAATGATACACCCATCAAAATACTCTCAGAGGGTCAGATTTAGAGGAGCATCGAAAACGACAGCCGTGATTTATGTTGCGCACACAAAACGGAAATGCAATTTACACTCAACGCCATTTTGAATTTGAAATTTAAATCAAATGTCAAGAGCTGTTAACTGACCGAATGAACGAGAAATAATAAAAGAGACGGAGGACGATGACGGAGGAGATGACGGAGGAAAGGACTCTATAGGTTGGTAAGTAGAGAGCGGTATCGGCAACGGGAGAGAGAGGCGAATGAGGAAGTTAGCGGGTAGTAGTTACGGAAGTTAGGGAACTAAAGCAAGTAAGAGATGAAAAAACGATGAAGCATTATAGCGCCATCGATAAAAAAGCCATTGGAATTATTTGCAGATTTTTATTTGTTTGCGGTTCAGTCTCCCATCGATTTTCTTGTCATGTAAGAACAATTGTAAATGTCAGCCGAAGAAGATTGATGAACAGTGACAACACTTCGATGCCTTTATCATATTCTAGTGGGAATGGTGTGAATCGCTTCATAGAGAGAAATACAAGACCTAAAGCATTACCAGATACTTTGCCTCGGAGTATGTCGGAGAGCGGGTAGGTTGGATGGTGAATGAATTGAATGAATTGACTAGCGGGAATGAATCATGAACCGCCAAACCTTGGTGACTTGTTTCCACCAGCAACAAACATGGACATTTCATAGTTCGATTAAACTCAGTGCGGAAATTAAGAGGCAACAACAAACCAATTCTTATCAATTCTGATTGGATAAAAATTAATAGAACGGGACTTAGAAAAGAGTGGAAGGAAAGGGGAACATAGAAATGAACAGAGAAGAAGCCATCTGTTACGAAAATATACGATTAATTTGCGGCAACCTTTCAATATCTGAGGCACTTTTTCAAATTTAAATCGACAGAATAAATTACTTTCAAGATTGATGGACAGAAATAAATTGGGACCGAGACCATATGGGACTCTTCTCCTAAAAATTCATAATCTTATCGGGCGGGTTGGGCACTATGTATTCGGTCGGGGCTTATGAAGCCTAATTAGGAAACCTTATGATGATCCTTTTGAAAGCATAAATAAAGCAAAAACGAAAGGCAACTTAAACACGAAACTCCGGGATTTGAGGGCCACAGTTGTGGACAATTCTATAATCAGCTTAACTGGTTGTTGGTTTTTAAAGCATTTCCATAATATTTGGTGTCGACTTCTCGAATAAATCCATTCCTACGAGTGTGACATTATGTCAGTGTAAGAGATATCGTTCACATGACAAATACGTGCGAGCACACATATATAAAAGCTGCATATATAAAGCTGCAGCCTTTGTGGGTTTGCAACGGTCTTTGAACTTCCGCCATCCCTTCTCTCCTCCTTCCCACAGCTCCTCTCCGTTCAAAAAACATTTCCACAACATCCATCGAACGTCACATGTGGCACTTTTCCGTTACCGTTGGTCATGTCAGCAGTAGTATCAATGACTTCTAATGATCACCGTCTCTCTACCAGCGTCAAGACAGCAAATGGTTGTATTAATGCGATCTTCGAAGATTAATCTTTAATTCTATTCTTTTCTTGTCATCTTATGCCCCTCTAACACAATTCTAAGTAATATCTTTGGAATTTTTAATTTCAATTCATCAAATATTTATCGGCTATTCCAGAAGTCACACGTGTTTACATTTGAGTGTAGGAATGTGTGTGTGTGTTTTTGCGTCCAATGTCGTTTATATGATTTATTGTCGCTCGACTGACTGGTGTCACTCATTGCCATTCGTTGTCGTTCAGTGTCATTCGGTGTTGTTATTCGATGGTATTCGTTATTCTTTAATTTAAGAGAGCAACGAACACGTTTTTTAATTGTCTTGGATTAACGGTTTAACCCGAAAGCGCATAAAGATAGCGTAGTCAACATATAAACATTTTTTACAGTTTTATGCAAAATATTAAAAAAATCTTCCCGCCTCTTATTCGTCTTATTATTTTTCCACTATGTGCAATTACTAAAGGCCACCACCATTGAAATTACATTTTTTTTACTTAAAACTTTTAAAACGCAAACTTTTCAAGAATTTTTTGGGAATTTTTTTCACAAAGACTTTGCTGCAGACAGTAGGAGTAAAACTTCCAAACAAACCGCAATGCAGTCTGACAAACACGAAAGTACCCTGGAGAGTTCAACTACAAGCAGAAGACAAAGAAGAAGAGGAAGACAAAGATACAGACGTAAAGAGACTTGCAACCCTGGAATTTTACATAGTCACGGAAATATCGTGAACAGCGAAAGAAGCAACAGCAGCAAAAACAGCAGCAACAGCAGCGACCAAAGCAATAGAAGGATTTATTGCTGTCGGGAGCACAACAAAAGCCAATCCAGGCAGACTTTCTGACAAGTGGGATCAAAAACACACACATTTCTAGTTACTCCGTAAAAAGGAGCAACTGATATTCTGTGACGAAGGGAAAGTACTGGAGGATAGAAAATTGATAGAAAATTGTTTATAAAAAACCAAATTACAGCAAATTCACCGAATCCATTCAGATATGTCAAGAGAGTCCTCCTTAGTGCTTGAAAATTGCAATGAGTTCAATATTTCCAAAACATTCCTGAAATGAACGGATCAAAATGAATGATATAGCAAAATACAGGGTGTTCGCCATAATAATTGTCAACATAAATTGCTCACAAATAGCTATAGTTAACGGGCCGACAATTCTAGGCCCCTTTCCTCGTTGAGTCTTAAATATTTAGGGGCAAAACCTTAACCCATGATTGTCTAACAACTCACACAGTCTACTGATTGCTTCACAGCCAGTCACACACTCGCTATACCTAATTGTTACCAAGCCTGTATGTCAAATTTTTTATATGACTACTTCTTTGTCTGTGTTTTCATGTTCATTCCTTCATGCGAATGTTTGGTTGTTGTCTCCTCCTCCAAAAATGAAGTATAAAGACCCTTAGTATAGATTATTAACCCTCCTAGAATATTATTTTATGCCCCTCAAACACATTCGAAAAAAATTATGTAAACTCAAATAATCGATCTGCTCACCGCAATAATTTTACTGGAATTGTATTTTTTAATTTGTTTTTAGTCTCTTCTGAAATGTTCTGATAAAAAAATAAATAACGACCCCGGCCCAAAAATTTCATTTGTATATTATTTTCTTCAACGTATTTTACAAGCCCAGCCTCAACATGCATTAATAATGTTCATCGTGTTTTCAGTTTTAAAAAAAATAACAAAAATAACGAAAATCCATTCAAAGCACTGAAGGAAATAGTCGGGCGTAATGGTCTGTCCGTATCATGTTTACATTTGTACCAAAGAAAAGGAAAGAATTCCAACATACGCCCCTCTAGAGACCTGCCTTAATTAATACTGTTTTAATTAAAAAAATGTTTAGTGTTGTTTGTTTTTTTTAATGACATTTTATTATTACTCTGGATGACAGAGATGCATGATGCATAATTCACCATCGCATAATACCGCATATCAATGCAGAGGAACAGTGGTATATATTAGCAAAAATACACCCAAAATGGATTGGATAAAATATTTTGGTTGAACACATTACTTAAATTGCAATTAATTATAGCTAGCCATTCTAACAAAAAATATATTTTTGTTCAATGATTTGAATCGTTAATTATGTATTTTGAATTTAATTTATATGAAAATAAGTGCAAGAATAATCAATATGCAAAATGTTTGATATTTCCTAATTTTGTTTACTAACGTATTTTTCAATTTTTGGTTTCATTTCTCTAATTTACAAAATTAATAAATAAAGAAATTTTATTAAAAATTAGTTTTTCAAATAATTAATAAAATCTAAAAAATCTTTAATAATAAAATTAATAAATTCAGTTTTATTTTTAGTTCTTTAAAATGCATTTAATATTATCTAATCTATTACGTTTTCTACACTAGAGTGTAATCCATAAATTTAAAGTGAATGTTATTTAAATTCAAATTCACAATTTTCATATTTTTTCTCACCTTTTTTTGATTTTACAAAGTTAATAATTTTAAAATAAATTATAATACTAATTTTATTAATTTTTAATTATTATTTATTGTATAAATGAAACCCACTGATATAAGCAATGAATCATAATCCGTAAAGATGAAATAACTTTTGCGATTTATTTAAAACCAACAAATTTAATACAAATTTTTAGTAAATCTTAAATTTTTATTTTTTATTAAGCTTATAGGTTTTAACTTCCTAATTAATAAAACCAATAATTTTGATCTGTTTTAAAAAATTATTTATTATTCTTGTTATTTAATTTCAGTTTTATTTAATGTAATGTTAATTTTAATTTAAATTTTACATTTAGAAAATTATTTTTTATTTTGAATTTTATTTAAAACGAAAAATGAACTAAAAGTATTTTAAATAAAATACAAAATAAAAAAGATTTTTTTAATGTACACAAGTTCTCTAAAAACTTACAAATTTTAATTAAAATTAATTTACCAAAAACAATGCAAAAACTCAATTTATTTTTGTACGAATTACGAAATTATTTTCGAAAACCTTTGAAAAATCTTAATTTCAAATTTTAAAAAATTATAAAGATTTAATCTAAAAATTTGAAGAAGAATTTGAGAGTCTTGGAGAGTTTTATTATCGATTTTAAAATTTATCGTTCGCTCGCTAGAGATTATGTAAACAAAATACTCTTGTTCTTGTTCTTCTGCTTCTTCTTCTATTGTGCTTGTTTATGGTAGCGTTGCTATTTCTCGTGCTGTTTTTGTTGCTACAATTTCACTTTTATTTAATTTTCACAAAGAACTCTCAATATTGCAAGATTTTGCAATCTGTGCGGCAACATATAAACATATGTTCATCCATCATTTAGTCTATTAGTAGTCAATATTTTTATGTAAAAATTTATCACTAGTTCTGGAAAAATATCCAAATGTACAACGTATTTTTCATTTTATGCGAGTGAAACAAACGTCGTATTTTAATTTATTTTAATAAGTTATTAAGCTGATCCCGAAATCTTCGAAAGTACTTCAGAGATATCTTAAATTTTATTCTAAAGAAAATTTTAGATCTTGTAATTAAGTAAAATTAAAATAATACCAAATATTAAAATTAAATTTGTAGCTCACAATTGTTTTGCAAATAAAAAAAAATTATTTTTGTTATTGGGTTTTCCTTGCTGAATTGCTGAAAAATAAGGAGACTTCGTTAAATTAATCATCAGCGGGTTTCGTATCTTGTGCAAACTTGCGACCAATCATAAACTGTTCAACTAAGTTTTCAGGAAATGTGCTAAAATAACCCCAAGCTGACCAGCCATCGCTGTCTAAGTATTGACCGCAACCTTGCTAGAATTGGATAGTCCGTGAACGAACTGGTTCAATTTAACTATTTCCAAGCGTAAGCTATATGGACTAATTCATTATTTAAAGATTATATAGCTCCTATAGTTCTTGATTAAAAAAAATCTTCAGATAAAAGGCCACCAATCGCACACCACAATTTTCGCATATCTCACGCCAATTGAGCAAGCAAACAAGCTGTATTTCCCATACAACAAACAAACTAAAAGGAATATCTATAAAAGAAATATATATTGAATTAAAAGAACTGTGTTTTGAATAAAAAGATGTGAGCTAGCACGAGTTGGACGGCACCATAGAGCCACACTCGATAACAAAAGAAAGAAAAAGATATATTCTCTGTTATGAAGTAGAAGAACGAAAGAACTATGTAATGATCTAATAACTTGTTCACATAAAAAATAAACCTGGGTTTATGGTTTCGAACATCGGTCAGCTGGTCGAGTATTCACGTACAATAACCCACGTTTGCTTTGTCAATGTGCGCAGCCTTTCAATCAATTATCACTCACACACACAAAAACGTACACGCACACACAAAAGGTCACTCATAATATGATATAAATTTAAAGACGACAACTTGAATGCTTGACTGGCTCATTTTCAAATGAATCCTTTTCTTCATTCCTTAGATTTTGAAAAAGTTTTGATTTTTTAATATTTTAATTTTTTCAATTCAATCTTTAAAATTTATTCAATTTCTTTTACTCCTTTTTATTTTAATTTCCATTCTTTTAAGTTTTTTAAATTGTTCAATTGAATTTGGTTAGTTTTTATTTTAAGTTTAGATTTGGATTTCATTAATTTTTCTGTCATCGTTTTAAACTATTTCTGAGCTTTGGTGTAAAGTTGTTTTTTAATTTGTATTTCACTTCATATTTTAGGGTACGGCTTTATATAAAATGTATATATAATTTTTAAATCCATCATCATCTAATCTTTAATTTTAATTGGCTTTAACAATTTTTAACCTGGGTCTAACAGTTATTCGATATTATCCTTTATTTCCGAAATACTAACTTATTACATTTTTTTAATTTAACCCTTAATATAATTTTCAACATATAATTTTAATTTTGATTCGAATTTTATGTATCTAATTTTTTCGAATTTAATTTTTCTTTTGAGGAGAAGTAATTAAATGTTATTCAATAGTTTAAACTCTTTTTCTTCCTTTTTGAGATTCATAAAATTTTTTAATTCTTTGTGTCTTATTCCCGTCATATTGTCTTAAAATAAAGCAGGTGTTAAAGTTTAAAGTCGATAAAGGGATAACCATCAAAAAACAATGAATATTTTACCGTCGCAAAAACTCAATAATTCTTTGGCAAGAATTTCCACAAAAAAACAAACAACAATTTTTAATATTGTAAATTTCATTTGTAAAATTTTTTATAACATCGCCGTTATTTTTATACAAGAAGCCTTCGAGCAGGCAGTAGCGTGTTCGATAATCGATAAAAAACGTACACAAATAATGAAAATAGCAGCAACTTTTGTATGATAGGTGGTGACCATATACATCGGGCTCCCAATAGTCTGCACCTAAAAAAACAACGAATTTGAAAGGATTAAAAATAAAAGCAAAACATATCAGAATATTTTGTAAATAAAATAAACGACGCGGTTATTTTCCATTCAAGTATAAAATAAGGGATGGTATGCGGAAGAGGGAATTCCATCCCGCAAGTAAGGTGTATATATATGTATGTGCGTCCGCACGCAGCTTAGTCCAATCCATCTGTGTGGGCGTGTGTTCTTGCACTTTTTGCAATCAGTGCCGAAGCCGTGTTAAAGTAATTAATTAACTAATTTTTCAGGACGCTTAGATATCACACTTCTTACCGCACACCGCACTTCTCATGGTTACCCTGGCTGTAATTTAAATTAAATTTTCATTGAATTTATTTTTGCTGACAGAATATTTAATAGAACTTCTATGAAATAAAGAGAATCGCAGTGAAATATTGCTAAGGTTATGTTAGATCCTTATTAAAAACAAGATTCTTTTACAACCTGATGAAACATATTGCAGCGATATAATTCCTAAACCACAAACCACAACCAAAAAGTTACAACACTGCTTAATTAAGACGTCATTCTTATACAACCAAGCCTACCGGAAGTGAGTTCTATTTACTCTAAAAATTATGTAACGAGTTGCTTCTAAAGGAAGAAAATTATAGAAATAAACGAGAATAAGACATAAAAATTTAATAGTTATTGCAAACCGCAAAACCGACATTAATATGAAAAATATGTACACATGAAAACATATAGGAACATTCCCCGCCTTACCCCACCTTACAAACAAAGCTATTCAACAATAGTCGACAGGCTGATGCACTTTTTCATTTATATCTCGCAGTCACTATCAAAACAATTTCTGGAACCGGCAACAAATTAACACATAAAGACAAGGCATCCTAATACAAATACAAAAACACAGAGTTGAACCGATGAACCCACCGACAGACCGATAGACAGATACACACGGAACCAAATTGAACAGAAGTCCACTCTAAACGGAAATGAAAAATGGTTGCAAAGAGAGGGTGTGATAAAACAAGGCAAGAGACAAAGAGAATAGGATGACATTACGAGCGCACACTCACCCACACACTCACACACACCCTACACATAAATACGCTATTAACTCTTACCTCCTCTTCCAAAGAGACTTGACGGCTCGAATGAGTATTTATAGTTGTAAATGTGGGAGTGTGTATGCCGTTGTCTCTATGTGAACCATGTACGCCATTTGTTTACATTTCCTCAAACCCCAAATGCAATTTTCTACAATTTTTAACGATGTTTTTATTATTTCGCAATGTACTAAAAAACAGCAATTGCTGTAGCCGCACAGCCCCTTCTTCCATGCTAACCACTACGTATTAAAAACGAAAAAAAGGGGAATTACTCCAGACCAAAGAGCTTTACAAGATGTTTTGTAGCAAAAATGCAACAAAAGCTTAGAATGAATAGGATGTCGTGGGGAGGTGGCTTCGAGGCAATAGCAAAATGGTAATAGTAGACCTTACATTAGTAAAGCGACCAGTTAGCCTCCCAATGGGTATGGTTTCTGTAATAAAGATATCAATAAGAACTCTACCAGACCAAACATGACTTTACCGGAGCACAACCGCTAAAATTTGCAATAATTGCCAATTGCCGAGGGGAATGGAAAACAAGTGATCTCAGCTCGAATTCCGATACCTATAATTTATAACCTATAACTTTTACATCGAATGTTACGGCAGCAAAATGAAGCAAATTCATCCGCCGACTTAGTCAAATTCAGAAACTTTTAACAGATTGAAAATTTCAATAATCCGCACACTCTATAGCTGAAAAAAACACAGATATTGCTCAATAAATTGGTGTAGCCAAATCACGAAAAGGTGTCAAGTCTGCATTACCACGAAGCTGTGAAAATGTTATGTGCCTAATGGAAAAGCGATTGTCTTAACAATATTCTCACGTTTTCAGCGGAACACTCTGCACAAGTTGTCTGCACGTGTTACAAAATATATTAAAATTTAAGGAATTCTGAATACCCGATGCATTAAAGGAAGCATGGCAGGTACAGGAAGTTATATATATCCTTGCTCAGAAGCACCTCCTGGTTCGATTGACCATTTACGACTTAGTCTATCTGTCTGCCTGTTCCTCTGTAAAAGCCGAATTACAAAAGAACGAATAAAGCCATCGCTTAGAAATTTTATGAATATTCTCACATACACAAAGTATGTGAAAATTGCCTACATTTTATATCGCATAATGTTTAAAATCGAATATTTCTGGAACGGCTTAAAATATTAAAAATAAATATTGTGTGAGAATATAAAATATTGTTATAAAACCAATCGTAGTCTTCCCCTAATGCAGAAGTTAGCGATACCTCGTAAACGGTTGGAGATATTTGAATAAAATTATACGAGCGATCATAACGTCATTCTGAAAACTGCTTATTATATTTAAGTTATATTTATATTTAAATTCATATTGCGGATGATAGGGTGCATGTGGTTCGGCCAGGACGGAGAAAGCGTTCTCATTTATTTTATATTAAAACTGAAGATTATGGGATATGAATAAATTGGTTTATTAAAGTTAATTTTAAATTGTAAAGCTTTCTTCTGTTGTTTGTGCTTTTGTTTCTTTATAAGTATTGATTATTTTATATAATTGCAGATTTGTCTTTTATAACTATACGAATAACAACCATAAAGTTTGCTAAGAGCATTTCCTTGACAGCCTTCAATAAATTACTCTCCTTCTTCTTCTCTCCAAAGCTCGATCATCAACCAAAGTATTATTTAATTTTACAAATAAATAAAGTCTTGACAAGTCAACACATACACTACAAATATTTATGCATGCGTGCATCCAGACGGGCCCACATATACCCAGAAACTCTACCACTGAGGCAGACGTCGAGCCCATTGAGACAAATTTTTGGTTTTCTTATTGATACAGACATCAAAATTGTACAAACTGTCGACAATAAACAAAAGGAAACATGAAAATAATAATAGAAAACAAGACCATAAAATAGTTGTGACAATACATACAGAAAACATCTAAGCACTTCCTCTTTCTCTCTATCTCTATCTCTCTCTGTCTATGTGTCTCTTTCTCTCTTTCTTCCTCATTCTCTCCCAATTTAACAATGCACGTGAGATGTACTGAATTCATGTTTGGGCTGCATTTATGTGTATTTATACGTGCTAATTCGTGCGTCATAGGTTGATATGCCCATGAGAGCATTCCCAAGACAACACCAACAATAACAACAATAGTAATAATAATTGATACTGACAATGAATGCGCAATTAAAGCAGCAATTGTTACCGGCAATTGTCATCATCTTCGAAGACGTCACAAATGTTGACAAGTGAGGCATATCATGCGCTCCAGACACTTTTATGAATCTCTGGTTTCTTCCACAGGGCTCATTCATAAAACCAACATCACAGCATTTTAAATTCTTCATTTATGTATTTCACCCTGAAGAAATTTGCTCGTAAAAATTTAATAAAAGATTGCTAAATCTTATGACCAAAAAGTTATTAAATTTCACTGAAACAAATTATTGGATTATATTCCACCCAATCCTATCTCTCACCTCCTTCATTATCACATTCTCATTAACACTTATTTTCTCTACTTTCAGTTCTCGACTGTCAAGTCAGTGACTGGGGTCAATGGAGCGACTGTGACAAAAGCTGCGGTACCGGAATGATGTCGCGTGTTCGTAAAGTATTGCAGCCGGCACAAAATGGCGGAAAGCATTGTCCGTCGCTGATGCAAAAGCGTGGATGTCAAGGTTTCCGGTGTCACGGGCATCGCGATAAGAAAATCTTGCGTGGTAAGTCAAAATAACAAAAGCAACAGTATGCAATATCCCAGGCATCAATTAGTAACCAGATTAGTTACCAATTTGTCCTTCTGTGTCTGTTTTCAAATTTTTTCTACTACTTTTCAATTTTTCTACTAATTTTCTAATATTTTAAAGACGTTTATTTTTATTTTGTTCCACCTACATAATCATAAATTTATGACAAGTCTCGATTATCTTTTGTAAAATGTCCACACGCGGCAAACGAAATAAAGCACAAAAGAAAGAATTAGTTACAACAACAATCATTATAATGACACCAAGAATAAGCAATAGAAATTTGGGAATTTGGGGAAATTTGGGAAAATTGTTTATACTTTCTCATAAATTAATCGCCGCCGAATTCGTCAACTGCGCTAATTTTTCTTTCTTAATTTTTTAACCCGCATTTACAGTTTTTCGTCCTATATATATTATAAATTGATTACACGACGCAATTTTTTTATAATAAATGGAACAAAAAACAGAAAGCAAGAGAATATAGAAATATTTGATTAAAATTGGTTAAAATTTTGTTAAAAATCAGAGAGAATTTACCTAATATTTGTATGTCTTTACACTCGGAGAAATATTTTCCCAGAATTTATCTCAAATGCTCCAAAATTTTTAAAAATTCTCTAAATTGATAGGGAACAGTTTCGACAGTTTATTCTTCAAATTTTCAAAAATGTCAAAATGTCATTCAAGACAAAATTAAACTCTTACTTATTTTTGTCTACGACATACTAACGACAAACTTTTTTCTACGTTCTGTTAAAACCATCTGGGAGACAGGTTTGTCGTCTTGCATTTTAATAAATCTGAAGTACATTATGAAAAAAATACCACGAAGAAAAAAGAAAACGAAAAAGAAAAAGAAAGAAAGAAATCGGGAGGCAGTGTGGGAGGAGGATAGGGAGAGAGAAGAAAACGACTTGAGACAAAATGACACTATTCTTATATAATGTAACTACGTCAAACTAATCGCTCTCAATAGTATTTATCTAAAAGAAAGAACATTTAGAGAATCATCAAGAAAATGTTTCCTAAAAAATTATCATGCTTCAGATACGTCAAAGGGACGAAAATAAAAGTCAAGAGGAGTATATCTGCATCTAAAAGGATAATAACGTTAAGTATATGCAGATGAAAAAAGCTAAATAATTTCTCAGGATAAACAAGTTGAAGGATAATTAAATAAACTTGAAAAACATTGAAAGGAAAACCAAAATAAATTCTGAACAATTTATTACTATTTTCATTTATTAAGTATTTATTAATTTCAGTTTACTTTAAATTTAAAAACTAAAATTAAAATGATATTATATTTATAAATTTAAACCTAAGCGACTGAATTCAATTTTAAAATAACACCCAAACGCCCTCCGCTATTTCCCTGACCTTTCCTGATCATGTTTCATATAATTAACTGATAAAACCGAACGAAGTTGAACAGAATGAAAAAGGAAGGGAGTAAGGAAGGAGAAGAAGAAGCAAACCGTAAATGTATGATTTATTTTCCGTTTGCTTGCTTGCGCTTCTGCACGTGTAGTTTTTTGGCAAAGACATGGGTACGTTTTTAATAATGAATTTATTTAAATAAGAAAGAAAAAGAAAGTGTTTTGTGAAAATTAATATGGTACTGCTTTTTAACACGTACTCGGGCAAAAAAGAGAAAACACATGATCAGAAAAATGCATTAAAAAATACAGACTGCATAGCGCAAAAACACAAAGGCGCACACACACGCACAACATCCAACCACACAACCGATCGCACTCATATTATTGAAAATTCGCATAGTGGATTGTTTTTTTGATGATGATTTTAAATGAGTTTCGTTGACCCCCGTGGTTGGGTCACACAAGTACCTAGCATTCATATGTATTTGGTAATTGGTGTGGATTCAGAGCTTCACAAGCCATTTGAAGTTGTCGTTGTATCGGAATGAAATCGAATTCACAGGATTCTACAAAAGCATAAGTAGAGAACCTTTCTGATTTAATCGTTTCGCCTTCTTAAATTCAACCAAAAAATATTTTCAACAATTCGCCGATTCTTGCAATAAATGCTATATGAATATATGTCTTTAAACTATCATACACGAGTGTATGTGTCTGTTTTTTATTCATGTATTCTATAAATGTTTCTAAAACAGAGCGTCATTGTTTAGAGCCACGCGCACCTCCTCCATGTAAACGAATAAACAAACAAACAGGCAAACACACAACAAACAAAAAATTGTACAAACAAACATTTAAGCAAACAAACAAACAAACACTCTCTTCAACAAGCGCGTAATTGAAACTCATTAGCAGTCATCGAAGAAATATGCATTTGTACGCAAGCAAGATGGAGGTAGGTATGATTCTGCCAAAGCGCATGTTTGTGTGCAAGTGTGTGGATGTGCATATGAGTGAATGGCGTATGACGTACGCGCGTAGATGTTAATTATATTCTCTAATTATCAGGATCGTAATAGAATTTATTAACACGGCCCAAACTATATGAAAGCGTTTGTGTTAGTGTGCATTGATTGCAAAAAATACTTTTGTTCTTTAATTCCCCATATACCCCTCTCTTCGCATCAATAACTTTTCTTCATATTTAAACAAATTTATTTCCTTATCACTTCAATTACTTCCCAAAATTAGTTAATCAATATTTAAAAATCAATTAAAAAGTTAATCATAAAATTTTCAAATGAAGATTTGTTTTATCATCTTCTGTCATCAATCTTTAAAAGAAAAATTGCCGAGAATAAAAATTTTAAATTTTAATTTAATGCTTTAGATGCTGGCCTTTCTTTGCTCCCATAAAAATATCCTTACTCATTTTATAGCACAAAAACAATAACACAAACAACAACGACAACACCGCTAACGATGTGAGTCGTAACGACCTTCAGTATCATTATTTTGAAATCATATTTTATAAATATTATCTCGAAACGGTCTTAACTGAAGATGACATTTTTAATAGGCAGCGAACGAAAGGGTGACTTTTTCTCCCTCGTAGATGGCTGAAACACTTTAAACTATGGTTAACAATGGCAACAACAACAACAATGGCAACAACCAACACAACAATAACGATGCACTTAACTTTAGAGGAAAGTAACGGTGATATAATACCGTAATAATAATAGTCACCACCAGCCACAATACTTTAAGAAGAAATTTAATACGAACGGATACATAAATTCTAATTGAGTCAAAATGACTTAAAGCATAGAGTAAGAAATAACTTACTTACTCTATGCTTAAAGTGAGATAAAATTATATAGACGAAATATGAGCCAGCCAGAAAAACGAAAAAATTGTGACTCTAGATTAGGCGAGCGAACATTAAAGGCTTCAGTAAAAAGAAAAGGAGAAAGTAAAGAGGAAAGAAGAAAAAGAAAGTAAAGAGGAGAGAAGAGTAATTTAAGTAGATTACTGGTACTTGATAAAGCACGATTTCTTTCGAAATGCTTCCCCATGTACTTGGGCGTATGTCGTCACAGGGAGTCTTCTGGTGGAAGCAACAATCAGTATCTTTGGATTAAATAATTTCTTTGAGAAAAAAATTAATACCTATCTTCTTACCTTCGTTTAATTTATGAACTATTTTCCTAAAAACAAAACATATTATGAAAATTAAAAGCTTTTCCTAGAACAAATAATTTTTCGAACTAAAAAATAACAGCTTTTACAAAAACACACGTAGGCGATTTTAAAGATAAACGGCTATGGTACGACTATTCCATTAGGTTTCATAAAAGTATTTTAAAAAAGTTTATATCTTGGGACTGTTCAGCACATATTGCACGCACATCAAGGTGTGTAAACGGATTCGGGAAAATAACGAAAAAGTTGCCAGTGCAAATATATTTTTTGTTAATTTCTCTTGCATTGTTTTTCTAGTTTTCTAAACCTTGTCTGGTGTCTTTTGCCTAGGCATAAATTAAATCGAAAGATTGGTATTGCAATAATAATTGTTTAGTAATATTTTAAGTGCGAATAAATGAATTATGGCAGTCCCTTTCACAGCGCTCCTTTTCCTTTGGTATTGAATAGTCTATTTGAGTAAATTCGAATCTATTTTAACTTCAAACAAGTAAGAACGCTCTTCCACTTTCCACAATTATATTCACTTGAAGGATGACGTTATAGCAACTGGTAATTGTATTTAAATATCTCCAACTGTTTACGAGATATCGCTAACATCTGCATCAGTGGGCAATCCAAGCCGTTTCAGATGTATTCGATTTTAGACATTTTGTGTTATAAAAAATAGGCATGATACTGGTCCTTTATGTCCCTTTTACAATAGCACATATTTTGTGATGACAGATAATATTATAACCTGAACAGTCGGAGAGATGGACAGACGGAGAGGCAAACAAACGGACAAACAAACAAACAAACGTCATTACAAACGGAAGATCAAAGTTAATACACCCTTCACCCTTCGTGTGTAGGCGATCAAACTATAATTTTCCAAGTCCATTTTTTGAATAAACAAATCAATTAATTAAACATATTAAGATATAATTGACTTTATTTTTTATTTCTCTTTCTTCTAACGCATCCGCAGAAATGGCACTTCTGTTGCCCGCCGCTTTGTCACGTAATCGTCACGCAAACGACAGCAGCGATATTCGACGTAATCTACGAGCACGTTACAGAGATTCGTATCGGCATAATCGGGAGCACGAGTAAGTATCGAATGAATGAGATAATAATTACGATGGTGATGATTAAGTTGAACGAAACGTATTTTCGTAGAAGAAAATGTTGAGGAAATTATTGGATTGCTGGAAGAGGTTTTAAAGAAAAGTCTTTAAGTTTTAATAAATCATAGAAAGAAATTTTAGTTTTCATGCAAATCATTACTGCACTTTAAGAATTTAAAAAGATAAACAAATTAAAGTTAAAGAAAGGGACGAAAAACTGCGCACTGACTACAAACAAATTAACTTTGCAAATTCTCAGTTTTTTTGCTTCTGTTTCAACTTTGGTTATATCCCAGCCTGCTTCAACTTTTGTCTAACTCTTTCGTAAGACTTATGTTGTTCCTTCTTATTCAGTTCATCACGTTGAACCGCCTGTTTATCATTCAATTGCAAAATATGAAGAACTCATCAAATTAAGTAGTCGTCGTTACTACCACGAACACAATGTCATCGTGACTTACACACACACAAACACATCTATACACACATAGACAAAATTTCTTGTTTGTACTTGAGAACGCTTTACGGAGTTGTGACCCTTTTCATTCGTTTATGTCTTTATCGTTTCAAACATTCGACATCTTTTAAGTTCGTTTAACTTCCTCTTTCCGTTATTGGAAAGTCTTCAACCAACATTCCCTGCAATATTTCTATACTGCAAACCACAAAGACCGAAGAGAGAAAGAGGGAGATAGCGAGACAGAGAAAAGGAAAGGAAGAAACAAAACTAAAATAAGAAAAATTCAAAAAATTAAGTAAAAAAAATAAAAATTTAATAAATAAAGAAAAGAATAAATATAAATTAGAAAAAAACAAAAATAATATAAAACTACATAAAAGTAAACTAAATAAAAAATAAAAAATCATCCCCAAGCGAAAACAGTTCTGTTCGAAACAAAATATGTAAACTAAGAAAAGCGCTTAAAAAGATAAGACAAAAAAGATTGTGAATCAAGGCTGAGGACGTGAGTCGATTTTAAACTCCATCCGTTGTGATCGCTCGTTGTGATTCGAATCCTACATTTCAAATTCCTTAGGAAATGACATTTAAACATACGGATCAGATCCCTATCTAGTAGTTTTTGTTTTTTGGGTCCGCTTTTTCATAATTCGGATTGTATTCCTTTTATCTTTTTTTATTTTCTCTCAATTTATTTTAATTTTACAGAAAGAAAAGAGATCCTTTTAATATTTCGTCCAAACTGAAGTTAGGAATATTTAATATTTCGTCCAAACTGAAGTCAGACTTCTCAACCTCGTCCTTTTTTAATTTTTACTTCTTTCCATATCGAATAGCCCAAAATTAGTACGAGAAAGGATAATATTTTTTAGAAAAAAGAATTGTTACGTAGACACTTATTCCATTATCCTTGCAAAGCATTTTCTATAGTTAACAAAGTTATCGATGTACTAAGCTTACTTCCTAATTTGCTTATCTTCGGGCAAGATACGAATTTTTTTCTTCTCGGAACAATTCTAGTAATATGCTTTTGTTTATCCCATATTTCAATATTTCAATTATTTCTAATTTGCATTTATTCCGACGCATATATTAAATAAAATATCCAATTTGCATTTATTTCTCTTTTTGTTTTAAAATAGAACGTATTATTGTCAACTAACATAATTTCATTTTTATATTAAATAACGAAAAACTCAGTATTCAATCTTCATTTTAAAAGACGCAAGATCATAAAAACACCAGGAAAATCAAATCATGATTTTTCAAATGAAATAAAAAAACGTAAACTCTGCATAACAAATTAAAGAGTGAGAGGTCGGAAAGCTTCGCGATAGCAATTAATGAAAAGAATGAAAAAATCGAAATAATTTTTTTTCGGTTTCATGTTTTTTCTTCAGTTGCTTTCCACCATTATTCTTACCTTAATATTTACTTGTACCAAAACCATCAGATCAAAGAACAAAAGAATCTTTTCAAAATGTTGCCAGCGGGACTTTTTTAATTATTTGACCAATGAAGTGGATATTTTCCAAAACAAATAAAACAAAAAAAAAATACAAGACCATTAGTATCAGCCAACAAAACATGGATCATCCTTCCCTTCACCTCTTCATCACGTTTTCCAAACTATTTATTTACTACCTTTTATTTTTTAGGACCTTCTTTACTGCTTTTTAAAAAGACAAACAATTTTTTGCGTGTGACGTTGTCAACATCATTTTACAATAAAAGCTCAGCTGTCATCAACACAAAATGACAACGAAATGAAAACAACAGCAACGAAAAACGAAAGCACAATAAAAAAGATTAAGGAAAAGTGATATAAACAGCGTTAAACAAACGCTATGGCGGAAAAATGTTTGATAAAGCACAGAAGAACATTTTCAAAAACCGTCGGTATTCGCAAACCAGTCATCTTTCAGTGATGGAAATGCATTAAACGAAGTTGAAGTGTCGTAAATATTCTGCAGTTTAACGACTATACAGAAGGCCACAATGCCTCTGGGGGGCTTATGAAACTTTAGAAAACTATAAAATTAAAAATGGAAATAGAAGCTATTAAATGCTTTTCGAAAAGTCCCCTTGCATATTTTCACGCTACAAAAGTAATATTTTATGAAGTAGTAAAAATAGAGAATTTAACGACACTTGAAATTAAAGATTTCAATTTCCCATGTTATATAAGAAATCTCGAAGCCACTACAACAACAACAATATTAACTAAATATTAACCTTTACTTGATAAACCTACTTTTAAGACCGATTGATCATAGTTGCGTTGTTTAATCAAAGGAAGCAGGCTAACCTAAAAGTATGCAATATATAATTCACCCTCCAAATTCCTCACTTATTAATGTCCCCTAAGTAAATGTAAATAAATCACTTAGTAAAATTAAAATTCAAGATAATGCAGCTAACAATAAAATAGATACAAATATTTGCTTTGAACGTCGTAGCAACAGATGACAAATAGACAACTATAGAGCAAGAATAAGAAAAAGAAGTAGAAACAATAATTCGATAGGCGTTTGCTACGATTACGAAACAACCTTTGAGTTAAAGAAAAGAAATTCAGTTTATTTTGAAATCGAGGATACCCATCAAGCAAAAACATTGGTCTCTTAAAGGCAAACAAATATCCCGCTGACTACCAAAATATTCTGCTGGCAAACATCCTCCAGGCTTTATAAAGTTTTTAATGAAATCTATTGACCTCCTCATCATTTTTTTCTACTAAATTTTTTTTCTATCAATTCTACCAAAACAATTCTACCAAAGAAATCCTTGACCCATCCCTCCCAAATCTGTTTCACATTCCTCAAAAAGTTTGTTTTCTTGCCGAGGCTTAATTTATATTAAAATAAGCATTATTAAAATAAAATAAATTAATGTCGGTATTGCTCCACGAGTCCGTGGTATTGATTTCAAGAGCTCTAGAAGTCCTTAAGAAACTATAGTCGAAGGAAAAGTCTTAAATTATGAAAGAGTTAAATAACTCGTGAATAGAAAAATCTACTTATTTTTCAAAAGCAACAACAGAAATTATTTTTCCCACAAATAAAATGTATTCCAAAATTTATCTGCTTTGAATGGATTCCTCTTTCCACCTTCAAACAATCTCTTGTCTTTAACATAATATTTTTCTTGTGTCCTCTGCAGTTGGTTATCCTCTACTTCTTTCCTTTTTGGCAACTTTCCCCTTCGGTGGTCTCTCTTCTTGTTTACGACCTGATTTGCACTCTAACCGCTGTGGTTTGTGGTACCTTTTTTCTACTCTACTATTACTTATCCATTTGTCTGTTTACCAACACATTTCCCTCTTATCTGCTCCTCACCACTTGTCCATTCCTTTAGCTATACTCTCCTCATTTCTATGCAACGATAAAGAGCCAGCGATATCTGCTACATCCTTCTGTAACAAACAACACCACAAATGCGACGCCTGAAAATATGCTTCTATGCAATTAATTTACATTTTTTTATTTACATTGTAAATATAAAGGCGCTAGGGAGCATTACAATGTCGTCGTCAAGTGTGTCTCAAGCGTTAAATGTGGTTCTTTTATGAGTTCAGTTTCGGGAATAGACGATATGTAGTAGCTAGGTTACCGTTGACAGTTTCGAGCGTAACAAATTTATTTTAAGGTTATATAAAAGAGAAAATAAAGTATATTGCAATTCATTTATGATTATCAAAATTTATAGCGAGCGCTTTTTGCAAATTATTGGCGAAAAGGAGGAAATGTTTTGTATAAATGAATGCATAAAAAATTTTGTATGCGATAAAATTTTCAGTAAAAGAGAAAACCTTTAAATATATGCTTTAAATAAATGTTTTAAACATTTTAAAGAAACCAGCTAGAATTGCTTTAAACCTTCCTTCTTTTATGATTTTTTATTAGGAGAAGCAAGACTGAGTGTCTTCATAAAATTTGAGAGTACGTTTAAAATTATACAACAAAATATTAGAATGCTTAAATTTGTATTAGTGCTTCTACCATAATTTTTATCTATTACTGCTGATTTTGCACCACTTTTCCATAATTAAATTAACAAACACATTTTTTAATGAAGTATAACAGTTTTAAATAATTTGCAGGAATTTAGGACTATGCACTTTCATAACAAGTATTCATGAATACCCCGAATACCTCCAGGTTCCTCCATTCATTTCATTATTCCCTCCTGTCTAGACACTGGTTTCAAATAATCCGTTCCAAATCCAACAACAACCATGTTGGCAACAATCGCATACAAAATGAAAATGACACTCACGTCTGTGTGTTTAGAGAGCTAGAACTTACTAGAATAATCATCATTGTTATCATTGTTTCGTCTTGACAAGAGAAACAAAGATAACAATGGCAATAATGCTCGTAATGACGGGAATGTAATATTAATTGACGTTTCAAAGCAAATAACGTAAACAGTTCAAAGAATAATTTTAGCTGCCTGCCAGTACGCTTTCCATTCTCTTCTCTCCAGTTAGCTAATAGTGAACAAATTGATTTGATTTATCCGGCCTTTAGTGAGACCAGTAGTTAGTTAATATTTATGCTACTCACATTCGCCTGACAGTTCCTACTACTCCCGTTCCTTCTACGAGGGGTTTTCTACTATTTTGGTTCGTAAATATTATATTTTTCTATTAGGTGCACAATTGTTATGGTTATGGAAATGCTCATATTCATTGCGTAATTATTCAATTATTCAATATTTTACGCAACACGAGGTATGATACGAGTAGTGCATGACTCAGTCAGCTCTATTTTCAGTTCATTTATTGGAGTATTTAGACAGGATCTTCTATAGTAATCAGCCGAAAAGTATGCTCTAGGTTTTATGTGTTTAGGTTTTCTTTAGTGTTCACTTCACCTTCCCCACACTGAGATTTTTAAGTGGTTTTCAATAGATTTCAAAAGATATGGGTACCTTGAATTTGTCTCATTTTGACATTTTTCTTTTTAGCCTTTCCATTCCGGAAAGGACAAAAGTAAATGAAACGGCTTCCCTGAATGACTTTGGCATCTATCGCAATTTGTTAAACCAAATTTTTTTCTTTTCCTCTGACTTAATTATGTTATATTAACACATTTTTCAAATAATACGTTGTAGTCCTAATTATATACAAATTGTTATTTTTATTTACATTGCATAACTATTTCAATTCTCTTCAACTTCTTTTTGTCAATCTCACACTTGTCAGAACGATTTGAATTTTATTAGGATCCCTTATAGAAATTATTATAAAACCTGCTTCAATTTATGTTAAATACCAGAAATTGTAAAAGTTTACAGATTAGTCTAGAGAAATCATTTTATGCATCAGCCTAAAAGTATGTCTATTATCAATTCATGTCAAATTGAGAGCAAAACCGCTACTCCCGAAAACCAAAATCTTCCTGTTCCGCCGCCCCAAATCACAATTGATGGTAGTTATGAATACACGATGATTTTATTTAATAATACTGTCATTATTTGTTGCGATAAATAAATAATTTGGAATGTTTTTACAGCCTCGAAATACCCTCATTTGTATAGCAATTTACTCTACTCTCTAACTCTCTTTTGCCACTCCCACGCAATACAATCAACTGGGAGTCATCATCGTTTAGACTTTCATTATCTTCATCCTTGCAAAAATTGGTGTCTTCGAAAACTGACTGTCCCACAGATATATTTTTCTCAATATTCGCTTCTGATATTCTCCGTTCATCGAACGGCTCAACATGTTCGTCTAGTTTAGGAAGCGGGGGTTTCGCCAGAAATGTACTCAACGCAATAGTCTGATTATTAGCGTAACCTGGGAATACATCGTCACATCTAGCGCGCTCAATTCCGATATTTCGAAAATCGGTTTTTATAGCTTGAAGGACGCTCAAGCATTTTCGAAAACTAGGACGCTCCACCGGATCTGTTTTCCAGGCTTGCTGCATCAGGGAAAAACTGCGAGATGTGTCATTGAAATTAATTTCTACTTAAACATTAACAAATAATATTTACAGTTTGTCAGGACAATTGTCTGGTTGTTCCAGCCGACCTCCCTTCTTCACAAAATGCAAAACATCCAAATTATTCCGCGCCGCATACGGTTGTTGTCCCAACGTCAAAATTTCCCAACAGAGTACTCCGAAAGCCCACACGTCAGATTGCGTGCTAAATACTCCATCGACTAGACTTTCGGGTGACATCCAGCGTACCGGCAGCAGACCCTCTCCCTCTTTCCGATAGTAATCACTCTTATAAAGTTCACGTGTCAATCCAAAGTCACCAATTTTTACAATCCTTTTAATGGGATCTCGCGATGATACCAAACAATTTCGACAAGCCAAATCTCGGTGGACGAAATGCATGTTCTCGAGGTAGGAGCAACCCGTTGCCACATCAATGCACATCGCAATTAGATCCCTAAGGCGTAAAGTGGGTATCGGGCGCTATAAGTAATCGAAATTCTTCCTCTATCAAAATTTCTTCCAATTGATCTTTTTGGCTGAGTTTAAAAACTCACTAATGAATTTGGCCGTGATTCTCGCAATGTACTTAACAAATCACCTCCCTCCATGTGCTCCATAATAATTGATATAGACTCAGAGTCACAGCATACCCCAATCAAGCGAACGATGTTTTCATGCTTAAAGTTGCTCATTAGTTGGGCTTCCTGCAGAAGTTCGGCAAATTCATTGGACCCTTTGCGAAGACTCTAAATCAAAGAAAATAGGTCACGTACAAAAATAATAACTTTATTAACACACCATCTATCGACCTTAGTTACCTTTATAGCAACCTTTTCAGGCTCTTCCCCATCCTCATGTTTAACTAAACCCTCATAGACCTCACCAAATGCACCACTACCAATAAAATTCAACAGAGTGATCTGATTCCAGCTTACATGAGGTAAAAGGGCAATATCAGCATCACTTAATGGTCCTCCAGTATACAGGGTCGAGTGGCTAGCAACAGATAGGGCTCGATTTCGGGAAGCTAATATCAATTGTTGTTGCTGTTGTTGGTGCATGGTAGAAAAACTACGCCAGCTAGTAGGATGACTTTTCTCTAAAAGTTTCTTAGCACGCAGGCGACGATTTTGAACTGTAGAGATACGGTCGGGTAATATAGAGACAGAAAGAAAAGAGAGAAAGAGGAACTAGACGTTCATTCTCAATGGACTTGCAATCTACTCACTTGCTCGGAAAACAACCAGCAAAAGAACGCAAGCCGAAACGATTACGGCTGGCGCTATAATCGCTAGTACTAACGAGCTGCGCTTCTCAGGCGAAACAAATGGTTCAGATACCCGCTCACTCTCCTCGCTATATGGTCCCCAACCATAAGGTTCATTGCGAGCGCGTACACGAAACATAAGTAAACGCATCGTGTGTAAATCACGGACTATACAACTCAGGGCAGACGTTCGACAAAAAACAAGCCATTTATCCTCGAGTGGTTCTGGTTCTTCTACCCAAGGCAACTGATTGAGCCAATCGTAGGACTGATTTGCAAACGAATACGATCCATTGGCATGACGACGAATGCGTTTCGGTGTAGGATTGCGAGATTGTAAGGCTTCCAAATGATACTCGATGATCGGGGCTCCATTATTTTCTGCTGCA
Source organism: Physocephala rufipes (assembly GCA_963966595.1). Lineage (NCBI taxonomy): Eukaryota > Metazoa > Arthropoda > Insecta > Diptera > Conopidae > Physocephala > Physocephala rufipes. The sequence goes on along the minus strand of OZ016504.1, from coordinate 6,792,575 downwards.
GCCCAGAATACTTTAAATATCTCACCAGTAATGTGCTCAACCTCAGGACGTCCAGGTTTACTAGGTTTATCGCCAAGGGTTTCAAAGATAAATATTTCTTCTCCACCAGATTTTTCCGGCCAACGATATGAGCGTTTGACCCCATCATAAAATATCTGAAGAGCGAATTGGTAACGGGTGTGAGGGATTAGATCTGCGATTACAATTAATGCGGAATTATTGGTGATGTCGATAACGCATTCTGCAGGGGCCTCTGAAACCGACTCTGAAACGAACGAATTTATGGGTCGGTATAGCAACAATGTGCGATTAATATTCCCTGCGGGCAACCAATTTAGCGTTAAGTTATACGCGGTAGCCATCACTAATTCTAATTTTCGTGGCTGATCAAAAGTCTGAACGGCAACCGTACGTGTGGCATTGAATTTGCCTTTTGTGGAATAGACTCCCAGCCATAGCGTATACGAGGAACCCGGTAACATATTGGTCATAATGAAGAAATTTTCATTATTTTGAAATGCTATGTGTGCCGCCGTATTTTCGTCTGGAGACTTCCAATGTAATTCATACCATACACGATCGCAATTCAATTCCTCCGGCTCCGTCCACTGTACCTCAATCTCAGTTGGACTGATTGCTTGGACACTGAAATTTCGCGGCATTGACGGCGTCCCCACTGCAGTCTGTATAATAAATTCAGGGACGTGCAGAGGGGCAAAGCCAAGTTTCTGTTGATAGTACGCAAAAATCCTTAGCTGCACGGTATAGTTCGTAAAGGCCTTGAGTTGAGTAATATTGACGAGTTTTTCATGCTGACTAGTATTTAAATGAACTTCCTGATTATCGTTAAACACTGTAACTAAATAGCGTACCCCGGGAACTGGCAGCCAACAACCCCCACCTGTTCTCACAGTCGGCAATTTTAGAACAATTCGGTTTTCCTCCGCCTCTAAAGCCTGTATTCTTAATAAATTAGTGGCGTTTGTTGGAACTACGCTTGGTAAGAGACATTCTCTGGCTGGATACTCCTGATAGTTATAAGTTATAATCTCACGCACGTCTTCTATCTGCACTTTATATTCTTGGCGTTGCTTACGCACGTTATACGCCCTAACAGTGCCATTATGTAAGGCATAAATATAACCGTTGTCGCGTCCAACATTCAGCAGCTCCCCAAAACCCGAAAAATTCAATTTCAATGGCATACACAGCTGACGTTTCACATCGTATGCGCAAAGGTTTCCTTCAATATCCACCAGATTCACCTTTTCTATATCGGGACTTAAGGATCCTTCGAACATACTGCGAAATTTTTTATTATTCAGATAATGGGTTATTGAACCATCACTTAAATTACGTCCTATGAAATCCGCACCCTGTTCCTCCATGCCCTGTTCAAACTCTAGCCACAATAAAGTCTGCAAGAACGGCTGCATGACTAACTGTCGAACCGTTTTGCCGTTTTCAGTCGTATGTAACTTCCTTCCCGTCATTACGCGACCCTCATACAAGCACAAATCCAGTCCATATATTGTTACCGACTTATTATTTATTTCTGCCCAGTAGACTCGGCGAGCAATCCAATCAACTGTTAACGCTAACACTTCTGCTCGCATTCGTGCTAACTTTATTGGGGTTGAGCCAGGAACAAATGTTAGCAACTCTACATTTTCGTTTACCCACAGCAACCTTTGCTCACTTTGTATCATAGTCAAATGTTCCACAGCACTTGTAGTGTGCACCAAAATTCTACTCCTATTTAAATCCATATCCAACTCGGCAATATATTCGTTATTGGCGAACACTAGCATAGGCACTGCCTGAACTTCTGGGTTGATGTGAATAGAATGAATGGCTGTATGATCGCCACTGCGACTGCGGCGCCCAGGTATAAATGCCTGCACCTGGAACGTGTAGGTCTGACCTACGAGCAACTCTCCAAAACTGGCTTCCAAAAACTGTTGCTCGCGACTCGAATTGTGCAACCTTTCTGCCATAAGTTCTTCTCCCAACCAGCAATAAACTTTATAACCCACTGGATTACTAACATTATCTGGGGGGTTCCAACGTACAAGCGCACTTATATTCGGTAGCGATAATAGAGGTTGTGGAGTGGCACGTATAAAGACACGTAGATGCCTAGGTTGTGTGGGTTCCGCAGCAGGGGTGCACAACTGGGCACTTACCGTACTACTGGCGCACCAAGGCGTATGCGTGGTAATTGAGACCTCTAAATGCAAAAGGGGGCTTTGAAACTCATTAATTCGCAGAAGTGGTTCGGTTGTGCTCAAAGTATAAAAACGGGAAAGTTGGCCGCTTTCGTCAGAAAATTGTAGCAATACTCTATAGAAGACCGTATAATTATCGGCCGCAGTGACAGGGGACCATTTAATGCTGAAATCATCCCAGTAGCTCCCTTCATCGATGCGTATAGTACGAGCATCGACGGCATCTGGTATTACGGTGGGATCCATGTATGGCACGTAGGGTGATTTTAATTGTACAGCATATGGAGGTCCCAAAGAAGATGGAATGTCGAGCACAGCTCTGTGTGATAAGTTCTCAACTCGAGCAAAGACCACATAACTGGAAGAAATCCAAGATAAAAATATAGAATCATCGAATGTATTTTCAAGATTTATAGCCTTACCTTTCCCCTTTAGCATTACCCTCACTAGCTTGCAACCACATTAGGCTCTCGATTTCTGGTATAAATTTAAGAGACCCTTCTACAACCTTTCCATCCAAAAGCACCTCCTGTAAATTTTGGGGACTTTTCCATTGCGCAATATTAAACCAATAGAGTTTCATATCATTTTCTTGTTGTGCGACAATCCAGAAGAGCAACTGCTTCTCGAGATTCAGTGCGAAGCTGGATATTGTTTCCCCGAAACCATTGACATGAAAATATTCTATTTCACGCGAAGAAGCTGATTCAACAACGTCTCCAGCTAGTAACCGTCTGCATAGTCGGTTACTCGTCGAGTAGTAAATAAAACCACGATATGAATCGATAACGATTTCTTTCGTGTCAAATATAGGCAGCATCTCGATATCGCTACCATCCAGATAGGCGCGAAGGACTATATTGCGTTGCTTGTCGATCCAATAGATTTTCATTGCCCGCCAATCATAAGCTACACCGGTAATTGGAGCATTTGCTACTCGAGGGCGAAATAAACAATTCAACTCCGGGTTCATTATATTCGCACAAAGAAGTGTTTTGTTAGCCAAATAAAAGATAGTGCTGTTCAACTGTAAAAAATCATTAATCGCAAGGTTTGTCTCGTTTGGCTCTATCTCAAAAAGCAATTTCGGTTGTTCACTCAATAATGTCGTCTCATATATTCCTTTCGGGGCGGCCCATATCAGTCTATGTTCACCCCGTGGCCATGTACGCGCCTCCACTACCTCAGACCATTCACTGTCAGTCGCCAGCGATCCTCCCAGACGACGGCTTTCGGCTCGGACACGTATCCTATACAAATTATCAGGTTGCAACTGCTCGATCTCGAAGTGCTGACTGCGAATATTACGAATATTAAAAGCGCTATTGCTAGCCATATCCATTAGTTCCAATTCATATTGCCATTGCTGCCAGGCGTGCGACGTTTGAAACGGATACCGCATGGGTAACTGCCAGCTAACTTTAGCTCGGTTCGAAGTTAACAAAACCTGTACATGCTCGGGCCTCCCCGATGGGTGTGGATGGGGTTGCCAGTTATAGGAAGGCAATGGCGCCAATGGTTTTATTTTATAACACCAACTGATGTTTTCACCAATAGGCCAAATTTCGGGCTCATTACTACCCGCTTTTGAATGTATTAAATGTGTGCCATTCGTTACATAAGAATTCAAACCCTTTAAGCTTAAACCAAAACTCTGCCAAATACCCAACGAGCCAGAGTTTCTTAGGATATTGCCAGCAGCACTTGGACCAAACACATGCTTCGTAAAATAATGCTGAAAGGAACCGTCGAAACTTAATTCCAATAACATTTGTCCAGTGCCGTCGCAGATAATTAGCAAATTTCTGCTAAAATCGATCGAAAAACTAGTCAGATTTACATTCTTTATGACCACTTCGTGGACCTTTGTGGCCAAATTCAAACGCTGTAGAACGCCTTCAGCTTGCAACATAAAAAGCCAGCCATTTATCGGATCGATCTCTAGTTGTTTTATTGGAGAGGTTATATTTTTTGTTATCGTATTCATATCATTTCCATCCAGATCGGTACAGACCACGGACCAAAGCCTGTCGTTGGTCTGAGGTAATCGAAAGGAATGAGTGGTTAAAAATATGCATTAAAGATTGTTAAAGAACAAAGGCTATATTACCTCGCCTGCTAAATAAAGCTTCAGGTTCAACCAGTCCATGCTTATTTTTGCCGGTTTGAAGTCGATTCCGCTTCTATTTAGGTATAAAACCTCCCTCTCACTTAGCCTATCCAGGTGAGCACTAGAAAAAATGTTCTTGATCATAACGTTTTTATATAAAATATCAATTCCCCACACCTAAAAAGACCTCCCTCTGCATCAACGACAAAAATTCGGTTCGTGCTTAATTGCATCGAGAAATCTCTGATCGATTCATGGCTACGATATACCAGCTGGGTATCCACCAGCGGTTCCAAACTTTTCACCTCGATGGTATGTTCCCCGATCAAGATAACTCTACTCAAATTTGCATCTTCCATTTCACCGGGGGATGCTAACTTTGTCGTAACATTCACCTGAGTTTCCGGACCACAACCCTCAGCATTTGTCATACATAACCTCAAAGTATAATTCGTGAGAGGCTTCAGATCAGCCAAAATGTACTGCTCTTGTTTCTCGCTTAATAACTAAATGGGAGAAATGAGAAGATCAGTCCAAATCCGATATTTCATTTAATCATCATGTACTTCTTCCAGGATTATATTTCCTTCCGAATTCTCTACAATCAATTTGTAGCCCTTTAGAGGACCGTTGGTTAAATCACCCGGTTTCCAATATAAAGCTATATGAGACTCATCTAATGAAATTACATGTTCTATAACGGGTCTTGAGAGGGGAGGCCCTTCTGCTGGAGTATGAAAGATATCGGTTGGTGGCGAATATAAGACGTCCTCTTCATTTTCGCCGAACAATAACACAAAACGAAACTGAAATTACAGAAAAATTGTATATTCACCTCGTATAAATTATTCCTAAAAAAACGCGCATTTTGGGCGTTACTTAAATATCATACATTAAAACCTCTTAATAGGAAAATGAAACTCAACATGTGTTTTTTGAATGAAACCCAGCATGAGCATTATTTTGATCGAATATAAAACCTATTTTAAAAAGGATCATACTATCTCCCTCATTTAAGAGTTATTTATAGAAAATCATTAAGTGTCATTTCGCAAATTTTGTAACTTTAATTAGAAATTCGAAAATTGAACTCACCCTGTAACTAGTGTATGGCAATAATCCATCGAGTATGTCACAACTAAAATCCTCACCGCAATTGTAATGGGCCAAATAGCACCACTGTTGAGCCCTCGGCTTATTTAACTCCATGAACGATTCATCTCTAATATCTCCATATATATTCGCCTCCATCCCTTCCCCCTCGCGTCTATCATTAACTATCGAATACTGAATATTAAACGGTCTGATACTGGAACGTAATATTTTTTCTGCCAAATCGATGGACCATTGCAGCGTTAACGTGCAGCAGCTCTCAACATCGTGCAGCAATTGCGGTCGTGAGCTACTCACGATAGTGGCCTCCATTGCCAAACGTTGTAGATGCCAATATTGCCGTTGGGCCATTTCACAGGCAGTTATACACGGTAAATCGTAAGGGAAAAATTGCAATGAAGACTTGTGGGATGAATAACAGAGAAACAGAGAGAGAGAGAAAGGTACAGAAAGAGAGATAGTATCATTGTAGTGTGAAAGTAGTTATTAAGTTGCAGATGCACACTCACACAAGCTTCCTGGCAAGGCTCATATTCCTGCAAGGCGCGCCACCAATTCTGACAACCCTTTGTGCACTGACTCATGAGAAAGAGGTGAAGCATTTAAATAAGAAAAAAAAACGGCAAAATGGTACAATTAATGTCAGTTGAATGTCATTTGACCAATTCTCACAGGTTTTAAATTAAATGCAAAGAATCGCAAACGAAAAAAAAACAAATAGAGCATTCAAACAAAAGAGATTGAAACCATGAGAATAAAAAAAATAAACGTAGTATTACCACAGTACCAACGACAAGTCAAAGCCAAAAAGGATCAAATTTCAATGTAAAACCAAAACGTGAGGAATAACTTAAAGAGAACGCAATGTATCTCTTTTTTGTTACAACAAAACTTTTGAAAAGGAAAATAAATTTTAAAAACCGAGAGTGAGAAAAATATAAAAGTTAAATAAAATTTCTTAATAATGACGAATATAAGAAAAAAAATTAATTTTCAAGCAAAATTGGATCGTGTTAATTTTTAAAATATTTTAGTTTTCCATTGCAATAATTTCAATTAATTCACAAAACTTACCCTTGAAAAGAAACATTTTTCATCATCGTCAGTGCCCTTGGGACATTTGATACCGAATTCATCCAAAAACGAACCATCCTGAAAGAAATAAATTTCAATTTTCCAAATTAATTCTAAAAAGAGAAGAAAAGAAGTCTTCCCAAGAAGAAAATGCACCAATATTCATAATATTTTCGGTGGACCCTCTAATGGCTGCCAGTAAAAATATTCTAAAGTTGTTTTGATTACATTCTTTTACTTTTAGAACAGACCGTTTGTGAATTTTAATTAAATAAATATTTATTTCTTGGTAATCATCTATGTCGGAGATTCACTATTTGAAACTATTTATTTGAGAATAATAAAATTGCTAATTGAATATTCAACAAAATATATATGTTACTGCATGCAACTACGACATACAAGTAAACATAAACAAGTTCACCTAATTTATCACTTTCTTTGGAAACCCTCTTAATAATTTTTGTTAAAGTAATTTAAAGTTGGTGACAATATGTCCTTTAAGAATACAATTTCAAACAGTTTTTAAAGATTTAAAAACCTTAAAACGTTTTAAGAAATTGTTGATTAAGTAAGTTGTAGATTATTCTGTTTACGACATGTGTTCAATGTATTCTCAGTATCTATGTAACTTACTAATAATATAAATAAATTAGTCAATTATCTTAATTTCACTCTAAATATATATAAAATTTAATACCACTAGTTTGTGAGTTATATTTCCTTAACGACAATTGAAACGGTTGACTCCTGAGAAGTACATGCCAGGTGAGGTTGTCCAGCTTTGTAGCGAAAATTTCTCAATTATGTAGTAAATTTTTACTAGAAATAAAACCTAAATAGAAGTTTATCAATAATACCTTGGAGGTAATCAGAAATTCATGCAATGGCATGCGAAGGGCGCTGAACTCCCTCAAGAATGACCATAGTGTTTAGGAATTCAAAGGAAACCTTACTCACGAAATACACTAAACACACACGAGAAAAAATTAAGCAACCATACAATAATCCAGATCTGGACGCTATTGATTTTATTTGCTTTCAAACACTGGACACGCTATGTTGAGGGCTATTAATGCTCATAAGGGAGGCAATAATGCTTTCCAAAAAGCAAGGAAAACTTTTTGTCAAATACTAAAATTTTTATACTCTCGTGTAACCAATATTTTGGGATTAAAGAGGATTATTTGGAAAAAATAGTATTAATATTCAATGCAAAAAAATTTTCTCAACGCAACGTAACGAGAATATATTGAACGGTCAGCCAATTTTTATTTTTTTTTTGGATCTATTTAGGAGTATACTAATTAAATCCTTTCATCGATTAAACTATAGTCGATTATCTTTAACAGCCACCTATAAAAAATCGAACGAAGTAAAATCGTAACATTGCTGGATCTCTTTTTTTTTTGTTTGAAACAAACCCATTCGAAGAGTTACTCCAAGCGTACGATAGGCCTTACGCTGCTTTAACCCGCCTCTGCGTGGATTTGGTATTCTCATTAATTAAAAACTCAGGCAGAAGAATTTCAGAAGATAATGAAAAATTCTTTAGAGAAAATGGCGATGGCAATCAAGCGTTTAATTATGTTTTAAGCAGCGTAACGGTCACGATTTATGACACGATTATATCAACTACAATAAAAAATTTTCACTGAAGATAGAATGAGTAAAATTAATAGAGTGAATAAAATAAACAAAGCTAGAATTAATTTGTAAGAGCTGAGCATTTTAAAAATAAATTCAGAGCACGAGGACAAATAACAAACTAAACAATTTTTGTCATACGATATGACTCTAGGAGTGATAGAAGTGGGGGATATTATTTGTTGTTCGAATTCTAAGTCTTGCATTGTTTTGAGAATAAAGCGTTATAGTTTTAATTGTTTTTTATAGTTTAGTCAAATTACGAGGACAGAGCATTGTTGGTAGCGCTCGTCACTGACAACTAACAAACATTCATCATCATCATCACCACCATCATCACCATCAATCACAATAAGATGTTTAACACAAACATAAAAAGGCGAAAATAAAAAAAGCTAACGATTAAATTCATAGCATGCCCTACGCTTCCTCTCCACCCCCTCCCTTTAACAATATTATTGTTATTACACGCTTATTTTGCAACACAATAAAATATTCGCGACGTCTACCAACACAATTTGCTATGACACAGTTTATTGTGCAGTTAATTTATTATGGTACAATTTATTGTACAGTCTACAGTGTCCCGCGCGAACGATATCACCTCCATATCGGGGTGTATGTAAGGCGTCAAAGCATTTATTGCCCTGCCACTGATTTGCACACGCGCCAACAATTGGCAACACCGTCAGCCCAGCCATCATCACTTTTTCACACTGACATCAATACACAATTAAATATAATTTTAATTTAATTCAATTTAAATAAATTTAATTCTAGCAACTGCATTTATTGTATTATCATATCGCAAAATGCAATCAGATCAGGCGACGACCCGTTCATAGAGCGTTTATTTCTCAACAGATGAATCCTCTTTTCAAAAAATATTTTAAGAATGCTTTGATAAAATTTGACAAGAAAATAAAGATGCAGTGGATTACCAATAGAAATAAATCGAAATTCAGAATAAAAAAAATAATGAATGCAAGAAAGTCTTGACTATAAACAAATTTCTGACTTCAAAAAGAATTTGACTTTGAACAAATTCTTGCGTCATTTGTCAATTTACACTGAGAAAACCGAACCGAAGACTGATTGAAAAATACGCGACAACTCGTAATAATTAAACTATTTTTTATTAAAACTTATTGAAAGGCAGCTTTAACCCTGCTATAAATATAAAATTTATACCCTACCCTATTTTGCACACTACGAATAACATTTATACATTTTCTTGCTAACAGGAAGCTCTTTCTCAGAAAACACCTTCTCTGTAAACTTTGGCCCTTTATTGACAAAAACAAAAAAGGACACAAATAATTTCCCGCTATGGCTACAAGAAATAATGCTCAACAGAAGAATAATACTATACCAGAAGTTCATTTTAAGACAATTTCTTCATTGCAAACGATTCAAATAAGGTCCAAACAAAACAAATTAACAGTCAAATTAAATAAAACGATCATTGCAAACAAATGTCGTTTTAGATGTTCTTCTCAAGCAAAAGTAATCAATAAAGCTTAAACAAATTGCAAGTCTGCCCAACTAGCATTTTTAAGACGTTAATACTCAACTATGTCCCTTCACCTTCTTCTTATTCCTTTTTTCCCTCGAACAAATATTAAAGGAAGATTAAAATAAACTTTACAAAAGGGCGCTAAAAATTTATGTGATAAAAGTTGTTCTGATTTTCATTTAAATCCTCTTTAACTTCAATATAGTTGTTACATCTTAATTCTTTTTGACTCCTTAAGACCCTCCAAATAAAATTACTTTCTTCCTTTTCTGAAAAATTTACATTCTTCATAATTCTCGCCTTCAGCTCTTTATTGTCGGTAAACCTTTTCCCATGTATGTCTTTCTTGATATTTGACAACAAGTAATAATCACTAGGGGCAAGATCCAAATTGCGGTTAGTTTCTTCGAAACCACTTTTTCGAACCACAACGACCCTTTCATTCCCTTCTAGTGAATTCCAAGTCGTTGTGACAATGGCTGAAGAAGTGAGTTCGAATTTCTTAGAAAGCCGGTACCCTCATTATGTCACTGCGTGGTTTTCAATTTAATTTCAGGGTCATAATGATGAACATACACTTCATTTCCAATTTAATTTCAAATACTTGATAGATCCCCACTACAGAGCTCTAAAAGCTCTCTCTCTCTCTCTCTCTCTTCAGGAAACCATCACGGGCTATATCGAATTATATGAAACGGTTACAAAATTCATCTATAGCCTTAAATGCGTCAACTAATGAAGTAATGGGTCCAATTACACAAATTAATGATATATCATTAATAATATTTTTATATAAATTTCCTATATCTTTTAAGAATACTTTTCATTGCACAGTGCTGAATTTTTGGGAAAGTATTTTATAAATTTCCCGCATTTAAAATCATATTTTGGATTTAAGCTGCTTCGACTTGACATTATTTTGAGCGTTATTTAATCACAGATTGCTTTCGCAGTTATTCGATATTATGATTATTTTTTATGGAAGCGCTCAGTGTTGTTGTTCTTGTTTTTTATGCTTTTATAATTGTTCAACACAACTATCAATGTCACCAACAAACCGCCAAACGGCAACGCTAAGTGAATGAATGAATAAATGAATTAAAGAATTGATCATAAAATTTCAATTCCTTCGTTCCTACGAGAGTGAGAATAATAAAATAAATGACAAAAATAAAAAAAAACTAGTGCAAGAGCAAAGAAATTAAGATCATTTAAGAATTAATTGATGAACTGAGCAAAGTGCATTTGACGAAATGGTAAGAAATCGTAAATTGCGGCAAACGGAGGGCCAGCCAAATTGTTTACCTTTTTCTTATAAATGCTTTTATTATTTTAGAAGAATTTCGGGAAACGTGATCTTGAAAGAATAATTAGAGTTGAATTAAAATGTACTCCCATTTCTAGGGTTGCCTTTGCCTCCTTTTATTTTAGGATTTAAAATGTACTTAACGATTATTGCTCATTATAATTTTATGACGGCATTATAGCAATTCACAATTGTTTTGATCTAAGTAATCTCAAAAAATAATAACAACTTCTTCCCTTATTAGAATTCGCTTGAATAAAATTTCAAATTCTAAAATGCTAATTATTTTTGGCGTTTTAAAACATCGTTGTGCCACCAATCAACCTCTGTCCATTATTATTTGAAATGCAAAAACAAAAAAAACAACACTAGAAAAAAGATAATAATTAATAGCTTAACACGTGCTTGTAACTCACCTCGTCCGTGCAGCGTTGCACGCACGACGCTGTGACGTTGTTTACATTCGCTGCGATATTTTCCGCAGTGAAGTCAAAAGAGTTGCCAACAACGAATTCTTCACCGTCATCGGAAGTAAAAGATGTTGAGCCATTAAAAGCGATTCTTTTATGCGAAACAGTTGTTGCTAGTGTTTGTGATGTCGTCGCTGTTGGTGTTATTGTTGTTGTTGGCGCTAAAGTTGTCGTGGTTGCAATAATCGTTTGTAAAAGTTCACCAGTGCAACGAGCACAAATGCCGAACGACAATAACAGCAATAACAACAACGCATTCTGCAAGACATTAGAAAACATCGAAATTGTCGGAAATCGTATAAAAATTAAGGCATTATCGGGCCTCTCTTTAGGTAACCATGCTGAAGAAGGGGGTGAATACGATGATGTAGACGATGATACAATTGATGGATACATAATTTTTTCTTTTATCATTCAATTTAGTTTTTAGAAATGTTTTATCACAATCATTGCAATTTTTCAAATTTTGTTGAATAAGTTTTGTTCTTAGTGTTCTTTGATTGATTATTTCCTTAATTATTCATATTAATTTTTGTAATTATTTGACCATTTTATTTCTTCCGAAATTTTTTTAAATTAGAACTAATTTTTTTATTTTTAAAATTATTTTGCCATTACGATTCAATTTCCAATTTTTTCCGAAGCATCTTAATTGAATTTTGAAATTTCTTGCTTTAAATATTCTAGTATTTTTTTTAAATTGTTCTCTAATAAATTTTCAATTTATAATTGCCATTAATTATTTATATAATTTGATATTAATTATTCATAGTTTTATTAAATGTTATAAAGATTTTAATATTTAGTAGATTTCTTGAAATATTTCATTATAATTAATTCAATTATTTTTAAAAGAATCGCTGAACAATCCCCTTTAATAATTTCACTAATGAATTATTTTAATTATTTCATTATTTTATTTACATTTTTCCAAACAATCCTTAAATCTCTAAAAATTTCCTTTTTACTTTTCACAGTAAACATGTTTTTAAAGTAAGTAAATAATAATTTTCTGTTTAACTATCGCATTAATTAATTGAAAAATGTTTTAATTATCCCATACAATTTTCGAAATAAAATGAAAATTTAAAAAAATTTTTTTTAATCCCTGTATTTTCTAAAAAATCGCCAGGCTTAACTTTTTTAGGTCAGCCAATTTTGCATTTGAATAAATAATTAGTGGAATATTATTTATAATTTCGTTTACATGATCACATTATTTTCTTCCAAAATTTCTTAAAATTATGTATTAATTTCTTTTAGCTATTTTACATTTTTTAAAATAAACTATTCTCACCTAATTTTCTTAATTATCTCCGAAAAATTTCACACTCAAGTAATAAATTAATTACTTCTATTAATTTGTTCTATCTTCATTCGAAATTTATTGAAATTTTCAAATTTTTATCTTTACTGATCCTATTGTTTTTTTCGCTTAAGACTTTAACTAATAAAATTTTATTATTTTAGTTTTTTAGTTTCTAATTTAATTTAATCCCTGATGGATATTTAGGATCCGTTATTATGTTCTAGTAATTTTAAATAGAAAAATTGCGTATAAGATTAAATTCTCATTTACTTCATTTTAGATTCTTTTAAATTTTGTTAAACTTTTGTTATTCTTCTTTTTAAATTGAATTTTCAGTTCGTTTATTCACAGTGCACACTTTTAATTGCGCGTAAAAGGAATTTAATTGATCTTGAAGGAATCTTAATGCAAGATATTTTAGAAAACTGACAGTCAGTCATCAACAAACTATCAAATTGTCCAATAATTTTTTTTTCAGCAGAGCCTTTAACGACCGTTTGCTATTGTCCTGTTTGACTAATAAAACAAAATTCCTTGCAGCTTATTGCATTTTTATTGGTTTTCTGTCCTCAGTTAAGCTTTTATTGGTTGTTCTTCTGTTGATTTGCTGTTGATTTGCTGTTGATCTGCTGTTGAGCTGCTGTTGATCACTTGTCAAAATCGATGTTTAAATTATTATTATTTATTATAATATCTCTCGGATATTTTCCACTTACAAAAGGTTTTTAATTTTATTATCGTACACGCAGAAAAAAGATTAAACAAGTTTTCATCGTTTTCTCGGAGGCTGAAGTCGTTAACGATACACCAATAACCGCATTTAAAAGATTTTAATTATTTATAATGAAACTGTTAATAAAAAGTTGAAAAAATTAAATTTAACAACACGATTAACTTGTTTTTATTTTCATTAAATTTTATCTTTAACGAAATAGGCGAGACGATACGTGACGAGACGAGACGTGACGATTATTTTATTTTGTTACGTTATGATTTTTAATGCACCTTTTACTTTACTTCATTGATATTTAGTACTGATAGTATTATTAGTGAATAATACTAATATCACTCCATTCGTTTTTCATTAATTCTCGTCATGAATTCTTCATAAGTCATCAATTAATTTATCAATTTGTCGATTAATTTACTGATTTGTCATTGCATGCCGGCGTATCTGCGACAAGTTGAGAAATTTTTATTCTCGTGTTTGTCGTTTGATCATCGATCACTATTCCACTCTCAACTGCGTTTAAATCTCAACTGAATAAATTTTAGAGTTAAGTTCAGCTGGAGACCACCAAGCATTGCGCTACAGTGCCTTATTTTTTTAAAAACAGAGCATTTAGCTCATAGTTACTCTAAGTTACGAGATTGAGAAAACACTGAGAAAACAACGCGGCTATAATAAACACTAATTGATCATAAAATATAAATCAATATAAATTAAAGGTTCGATATAATAAAATTGCTTTGAAATTAATATTAGTAATGTATATAAGCAATCCCTAAGGTATAAATAGAAAGCATAGGCAACTTTAAGTTATTTCAAACAATTAAATTAAAACTAATAGAAATAACAATTTCAAAAAGTAATTAAAATAAATAAAAGCTACGCTAAATAATTAATTATGATCAAATAATAATCAAGTAATAATAAATAATAATAGTCAAATAATAAAGAGTAATCAAGTTTTCATTAAAATTTATTTTCATTTTATAGAATTTTTGCTGAGTTTATTAATTTAGATCTAAAATTTAATGTAGATTTTCTAAAAAATTTATTGAAATTTTAATAAGTAAACAAAATTATTAATAAGCGTGTTGATTAAATATACAATTTTGATTAAGTTTCTGTTTTAATCTATTAACATAATCTATTAACATAAAATAAACAAAATTTTTTTAATAAATTTTTGCAGTGTACCATCGTTTATTACAAAACTATCAACATCTTCAGGTTACTCTTCGCCATGCTTTAATTACACTTCCGTTTTTTTTTTTTTTTGTTTTTACCATTAGTCAAAATGCTATTCAGAATATAAATGAATGAAGAAGGAGGCTGCTGGCATAAAATAAAAGCACTTACTAAAAGATAAGTCGACAATGGCAACACCTGTTAAAATGTATTACTCAAATACATTCTGAGTCGATAAAGCAGGGCAAATAGCAACGAGCGAGATTCTTGAAACGTAACAAAAATTAACTAAAATTTTGATTTTGGAGCCTGCCTAAAAGTACGCAATGGTTTTTACATGTTTCGTTGTAGAGACGTGTTCTCAATTTAGAAAAGTTGCGACACAGGGGTGTCAATTAGGCTAATTTCATTGAAGCTGTTTGATGGAAATTGTTATGAATGTAATAAAATGCAGTACAATACAATGCAAAAAGCTGAAACAGTAAGAAAGGGTTACAAAGTAGCTTTTTGAAAGCATCATTGAGAAAATCTGTATTTAATTTGATACGGTTTTAAGATTAATTATTAAAGGGAAGATTGACATGCTTGCTCCCGACATTAAAAATAGCGGAATAGAATTTAAACTCAAAGAAATAACTTAAACTAAAATAAGCCTACAAACCGGAAAAACTAAATTTGGGAATAATTAGCCTGAAAATTAAATTACAGTCACGGATTATCCTCTATGAGTTGGTGTGATTTTTTTATCAAAATGATTTTTTATTTATAAATTTATCAAAACAATAAATGTTACATAACTTCCTGCCAAAATATATATAAAAAACTTTGGACTGTTAAATCCGAGATTCCAAAAAAGAATTCCATGAACTACAAAAAGTTGGATGGAGATCTAAGATCGGCTATTTTGGGACCCGAGGTAGGAAAATGCCTCTTAAATGAAAACAACGTCGTACCGACTGCCATGAAGCGCGAGTCAATTCCTTCTGAGAAAGGCTTAGAGCTTAACATAGGACCTGTTAAGTCTGCAGGCTTTTTCTATTTTCTATCCCTATTTTCAGTATAACCTTGACATAAAAAGCCTGGTAGACCAGACCAAAGTCTAAGAAAGTCGATTTTAAAATTAATTATAAACAAGACTTCACGAAATAGCAAATTATTTTTAAGAGATATTTCTGCTCATTCTGAAATGATGAGCATTTTTAGAGAGAAGGGGGTGGAATCTTACTCTTCCACACCTAAAAAACTGAAAAAGAAAAGTTTAGTTTTGCGAGGACTTTTTCATAAAACTGACATTTTGGATATAAAAAACGAAATTTCAAATATTGTTCCTGACACCACAGAGAACATAGTGAAGTTTCAAACTACTTTCCCTAAAAAGAATAATCTTGATACGAGCTTGTTCTTGGTCACTGTTCTTCCGAGTAAAAATTTTTCCCAAATTATAAAAATTAAATATACTTTAAACCAAGTGGTAACATGGGAATACCCAAAAGCTAGCTCAAAAGAAGTACAATGCTGGCGTTGCCAACATTGGGGCCATTACTCTAAAAACTGCAGTGGTCCTTTCGATTGCGTCAAATGCACCAAAAATATAAATCGGGAAAATGTGAAGTTGAATCCAATTCTGACGTGGTTCCCTTCTGCCTAAACTGTAACCAGAATAACCTGCAGAATTAATTGGAAGTTTGCTTTGCAATCCAAAATTATCGATTAGGTCAAAGTTATTAATTTATAAAGTCCGGTTTTGATTATGGGTTCCCGGTTTGGTTTAACATTTCTCCAAGTTTCATAAAGGATTTAGAGAACCTAGAGAAGATTTTAAGAAATTGCATTGTAAAGCACTTTGAAACTCCTACTAAAACAATCTCAAACAAATTTGCTTATCAAAATTCATGCATCATCCTCCTTTATTATTGTCTCGTCCGTTTAAAGAAAATTTATCAAAGATACCTTACCATTCAACACATTAATCAATGATCTAGTAGGAGTTCAATCTGACTTCAGCTGGCCAAATACTGTTTACCTTTCACCTTTTGGGGTTTTAAAGGAAAACATCCCTCCGTATCCTCCTTGTATGGCGATACCTTACTTTTATGAAAAAGTAACCCTTTTATCACATCGAGGCTAAATGTTTAGCATAATTTTAGTATAAGTTCGTTTCTGTGTTAGTTTTTAAGTTATTTTCTTTTTCTCTTTTCTGTTTTTTTTCCTTAATTTTTTAAATCTAAGCACAATTTTTTATAAAGTAGTTTAATTCTTCTTCTTACGATAGTGCCGGGAGCAAGCACGTTAACTTCTTCATTTCTTGTAATTAAACTAGAAAATCTTATTTTAAACATGTTGTTATTTACCAAGACTGTCGTTAAAGTAATACGTTATAGTTTTAACAGTACTTGTATAAATTTTCGTCGTATTAGATGCATATTCTTTTGTTACAATAAAATGTTTCAGTAAAAAAAATATAATTTTAGGTAGTTTATTGATTCGTATTCATTAATCTTTTAAATAAAAAACATTATCAGAAATTTTCTAATCAAATAACAAAAGTGTAAGATAAGAATAAAATTGAAACACCAGACAAGCATTTCATAAATAAACTAAACCTTTTATATTTCTCTTATTTGAGCAGCCCCAATTTCCTTTACCAATATTCATTTTAAATAAAAATATTCGATAATTAATGCTGTTAAAAAAAGTTGTGTTTGTGGAAGAGCAGGAAACAACCGGAAATGTATCACTCCTTGAAAATGTTCAATTTTGCTCCTTTTCCTTTCGAAATTAGCTCGATTGAAATAAATTCAGTGAATAGACGGCTGCGAAATTCTAATATATCCGTTTCCGATTCCGGTTCCGTTTTCCATTCGAAGGGCTGACAAATTAGCGCTCTTATTTTCGCTCTGATTCAAATAGCGGATGAACTGCCTAGGAGGAAATGTTATCAAATATCTCTAAATACCTCTGAATAAAGTTTAA
Organism: Physocephala rufipes; assembly: GCA_963966595.1. Taxonomy (NCBI): domain Eukaryota; kingdom Metazoa; phylum Arthropoda; class Insecta; order Diptera; family Conopidae; genus Physocephala; species Physocephala rufipes. The sequence continues at coordinate 6,774,914 of OZ016504.1, read as the reverse complement.
TAACATTTACAATATTTGGAGGAAATTTTAAGAATTCAAATTTAAGTTTTAGAATATTGAAAGTAAATATTATCCGCTTCTCTCTCTTTCTCTTTATTGCATTCATTCCATTCGTTAAACTCAAACCCAAATATTCTTCCCCATTCTCCTTTTCCTCCTTCCTCCGTTTCTTCCTGCTACTCAGTCGTTTCCTGTTGTCCTTTCTTCTATCCTTTCATGTATTCCCTGCCTTTATTTTATAAGCAAATATAATATCTACTTTACTGGTCGTTGCGCCTGAAAGTATGCTTGAGTAAACGTTAAATATGGATAGAATTAGAGGAGTTTGTACTGAAAACTCAATTTGGAATTATACAACACAATAACAACCACAAACGACAGAAACAACAGAAACAACAACAAACACTCAATAACAAAAACAAATAGGTCTGGCCGAAATTTCGAATTTTTGATTTTAGCAATTTCCTAAAGCTGATGATGATGATAAAGTAAAAGTAAAATCAATAGAGGAAGGAGAATGATAAAGATAAGAAGGAGACGAAGACGACCAGATAGAAAAATACATAAATTGAAAATTGTATTCAATTTAATTTCAATTTAGAATTAAAAACTAGGAAGGAGAGCATTCTGGAAAATACTTTTTTTCCCATCTCAGGATACAATATTTATGTTTTCAATGAATGAATATCTATATAAATATTACAAATTTCGTAATCTTTTCAGTACTATGTGGTTTTTTCCATAAAAAATTACTCACCTCACTTTCTTTTGTCTTTACTAAAATTCGTTTCTATCCTTTTGCAGGTATTGCGTTGAATTCGAAGTTTTAAAAGCTTCAAAGGCTTGTTTTAAGTTGCCGCCCTATAATCAAATGTTGGAAGGTAAGAGAAAGGAAATGGATAGGAAAGGGTGGGGAATGAACGAAGGAAGTTTACAGTTTTATATATTTTGTCCTTACTTTAGAAAACTTGCTGACAATATGTTGTTGTTCTGCTTCTGCTTTCTATTCTTCAACAGGTGATCGAATCACTGTACGTTGTGACTTGGAAGCACTTATTCAGGACACGAACGCCCCCTCCATCGACACAAGGGCACACTCCAGCTCGCGTCATCACGTTTTAAATAAATTCAAGCACACTCTACGATTGACAAGCACAAAAACAACATCTACAACAAAAGAAGCATCGGCAGTAACGACCGCAACAACATCTATGGCCTCCGCCGGAAATAACACTGGCGATTACCGTAAAACTAAAATTACTAATAATTCAGCCATATCAGAAGATGATGCCGGTAAAAATAATAAAAATGACGATAATGATAATGGTAATGAAGATGATAGCAATAACAATGATAACGATGAATCCAACGCTGACAGCGATGACGAAGAGAATTTGGTTGATGACAGTGATGAAAATTATGATTACGAACGGAAGCCTGCTATTAGAACAACACCCAAAACCACCACAACTACCACGACCACCACCACGACCACTACGCCCGACCCAAGCGAAACAGCAAAAACAGCATCGTCTGCAGACGCAACGACGCTAAATTACCATTGTCGTGGTGAAGGCCTGCCAGGACGATCAACGCGTTGGAGTGCTTTAGCGGCGCCTTCTTGTCGCGGCAAATGGTTGCGCCTAACCATTGGCCCACCAAAGAAGTGCATACATTCACAATTCATTTTTGTTTAGATGGGCCCAGTGGGCACGGGAGTACTACCCGCCCAAGCAAAAAAAAACTAAAATTTCGTTTTTAGTTTTGAGCTCGGATTGAAATCAAAGCAGTGTCCTCCTTCCGAGCAGAAATTTTAATGTGGTGAGGTGACTAAGTGGAAGGAGTGCTAAAAATTGTATGGGATGGGACGGAACAGTAAAATTTAAATTAATTCAAAATTTTGAGAAAAACGACGCTATTTTTTCAATTTTGAACATCGCAACTTTTATGGTTTAATCGAAAATGAAGTTTCTTTTAACGATTAAATTTAGAATTAAAAAAGCGAAAATCGTTTCCAAGAACTGATATTTCAGTTTATTTCTAAAATAAAAATTTATGATTAAGCATTAAAAATTTGAACTTCATTTAATATCGATAAAAAGCATATATTTAATCACTTCATTCAAAATAAATAATTTTTAATACGTTTTATTTAATTTTTAAGTTCGAATAATATACTTTTAACTCTAATTACTATTAGTTTTTATTAATTTTGTTGTTTTTTAATTTTGAATATTTTTCAGACTGGCATTTTTATTATTTTTATTAACTTTTATTTAATTTATTGGCTTTCTTTATGTTTGTTTGCTGTTTCTATTTTCATTATTTTCGTTATTTTTTAACATTTCTATTATTTTTACTAGTTTTGTAGTTTTCATTATTTTTATTATTTTTATTATTGTTATTATTTTTATGAATATTTCTCAATATTTTTAATACTTCTTTTTTCATTAATTTTATAATTTTCATTATATTTATGGGTTTTATCTCCGAAACATTTTTATAATTATATTTTTAAAATATTTATTTTTACAAATTTTTTCCATATTTCTTCTTGCTTTTTTGCTTTCTTTTTGTTTTTAGTATATATATATTTTCTTTATTTTCGTTATTATTATTATTTTTAATTTTTATTTTAATTGTTTTTAATTTAATTATGTTCATTATTTCTATTAATTTCAATACTTTTATACTTTTATTATTTCAACTGTTTTTATTATGACTATTAGTTTTATAACTATTTTATTTTTAGTGTTCTTTTTTTAAATATGTTTATATTAGTTTGCTTAGGTTAACTGTTTAATTTTTTTTAATTTTAATGTTTATTTCTATTACTGATATTTTTATAATTTTCATAATTTTTTTATTACTCTTATTAATTATAATATTAATATTTTTTAGATTTCTTTTTATTTTTATTTGTTCCGTTTCTTTTATATTATTTCCTAATATTTTTATTTGTTCCGTTACTTTTATTATTTTTTAAAATACTTTTTATATTTTAAAACATATTAATTTTATTAATATTTTTACGTTTGTTTAATTCTACTATATATATATATATATATATATATATATATATATATATATATATATATATATATATATATATATATATATATATATATATATATATATATATATATATATATATATATATATATATATATATATATATATATATATATATATATATATATATATATATATATATATATATATATATATATATATATATATATATATATATATATATATATATATATATATATATATATATATATATATATATATATATATATATATATATATATATATATATATATATATATATATATATATATATATATATATATATATATATATATATATATATATATATATATATATATATATATATATATATATATATATATATATATATATATATATATATATATATATATATATATATATATATATATATATATATATATATATATATATATATATATATATATATATATATATATATATATATATATATATATATATATATATATATATATATATATATATATATATATATATATATATATATATATATATATATATATATATATATATATATATATATATATATATATATATATATATATATATATATATATATATATATATATATATATATATATATATATATATATATATATATATATATATATATATATATATATATATATATATATATATATATATATATATATATATATATATATATATATATATATTACTGTTTTTTATCTTTTTTATTATTATTATATTAAATATTTTTATTATTTTTATTATTGCATGTTTTTATACTTATTTTAAATTATATTGTCGTCTGAGGTCTTTTCTTTTATATTAATTAATATATAATACATAATATATTTTCTATTATATTAAATAATTGTTCGTAACGATACAAATCGTAAAAACTTAATAAATATAAAAACGTAATTGCACCCATTTAAACACGAAATTATGTCAAACGTTTATTTGAAGTCATTTTAGACCTTCTCATATTTATCACACGACATCATAATAATCATCATTTCAATAATAATAATTTTGCATAACATTATTCAATTAAATAAGGATCAATTAATCGAAGTACGATTTAATTATAATTAAATTTAACAATTATTAATAATATCATGCAATAATATCTTCAAAATTCCAGAAACACACCACCAAATAAATCATTGCTAGATTTTTAGTTAACAAAAGTAAAAATATTAAACTCGAACATGATACACTCTTCTCAGATCCACTTAATATAAAGAATAAATTCGTATATATGAATTATATCTAGTATAAGTAAATGTAAACCATAAAAAGGATCATTTATAAAAAACTAATAAAGCAAAATCCAACAACAAAAGCAAAAACAAAAGTAAACAAAAGTTAAAATTGTAAAATTTTCTGTTTTATGTATGAAAACAGAATTAAATAAAGAAGCTTTTAAAAAGCCAAAAACTTTTTTAATACCTTCCTAAGGTTTATTATTGTAAATATTATTATCCTTCGAACGGCTTCGTCCCGCATTATCCGAAAATAACCGGACACCAGAGAGTAAAAATTCCATAAAACAGCAATACTCCCAGTCGCCTTTCAACTTTTTAAAATGCCTACAATTGGCAAAACGCAACAAACAGTAGCATCAAACAGTTGAAAGGCAACTGAAAATGGATAGACAAGACGAAACGGTGACCATTGGAATACTTTTCTAAAGAGAGTCTGCACCAGCATCTGGCGATTTAATACGGGAGTGAGGAGCTGCAAATTATTCCCCAATATTTTGACACCAGATTAAAATAGAATTTTTCAATTATCTTCCAAATTTTATTCAAGAATTGTTTCGAACATTTTTGCTATGTCCGTGACGGCAATGACGATAATTTAGCGACAGACAAAATCTTTCTCACCCTCACTCTCTCTCTCTCTCTCTCTCACGAGTGCGCGGAACAAACAAACAAATAATTCCAACTGTGATAACGTATGCAAAACTTATGCGATGAAACACCGACCGATATTCCTCCAGGGAGAGGGCCGGATATTCTTTTGGCGTCTTCTCTAACCCGGGAGAAGAAAAAAAGCGTGAGACTGTGCTAGTACAGGGAAGAAGAATAAAAAGAATAAATTGGAGGAAGCAAAAGAGAATCATTTGCGAATTCAAAACAAAGTTGTCACGCCAACGACGAGATTTTGTGTAAATCTACTGTCTCTTTTTACGCTTTGCTTTGCTATTTTTGGTGTGCTTTTATACAACGAACTCTACAAAATACAAGCATAATCAGCAGAAATTTTATTAATTTTTAAATTTTTTTTAAACTGAGCTTTAGATTCGGAGACATCCAGCATTAACATTGACGACTTGATCAGTCTGAGTCCAAATATTAATAAAATCTGTCCACTCGATCAATTCGCTGCGATCAGTCTCACTGATAATAACCGATTGTTATTGAAAACGTTTGGTAAACTCCTTATCAAAAAAAAATTAATAAAAAAATATTAAAAAAAAGAAAAATTATAAAAATGAAAAAATTAAAATATTTTAAATAACATCCTTTAAACCCATTTTTTCCAAATAAAATATAATTAGAAACAAGTGAGCAAGTAATCAATTGGTCATTTGATTTAATTTTAAATCCCGTCGGGATTTGGGAACCCCTTCCCGAAAAAATAACTAAAATATTTGCTGAAAAATGCATTTCTTTAGGGTTTGGCAAAATTTTGAGAAAATATTATTAAACAGCCTCACACTCCTGTCGATTATAGCACTGCCACAAGTGCGGACCAAACCCTACTATAGAGGTAACCGGATTCCAAGCCAGACATCTATTCAATAATGTTATTGGAATTCTTTAAATTTTCAAAATTTCCAGACCCTTTCGAGGACATGCATTGTACGGATGGATTATCGGGTCGGAAGTTATTGATCGGTGATGCCTTCACGCGTCCCGGTCATTGCGTCCGTGTGCAGTGTTTGGGCAATCTGAGTATTTGGGAGGACAGGTAATCGAGAATTTGTGTCAGAAAAACAAAAAGTTTACTATATAATTCTCTCTTCCCGACAACTTCCCCCTCCGCCCTCTCCTGTAACAGATGTCAAGTTCCTCAACTGGAAGGTAATTGCACCCGTCTACCACCAGCAAATGAATATCTCGACTATCCGAAATGCTGCCCGTTATATCAGTGCCATCTCTATGAGACAAGTAAAGCCGGTGAAACGAGAGAAACTCGTACTTATGATCATTATGGTAATCTGAAAAGGACTCATATAACGCAAATTTTTGTTATAACCCAGCCTGTAGAAGGCGGTCATCCGGTACCAGGAAACGGGATAAAAACGCAATTTGAAATCTAGAGCTCTTTCAAGTTCAGATTTCTATTCAATTCAGCTTAAATTGAGGCCATTTTTAAATATATTTATATAGTAGATAAGACATATTTAAAAAGGTAATGCAAGACGACGGGAAGAGGTTAAATTATTATATAACATAAATCGGGATGAAGTTACACAATTTGCATAAAAGTGTAATACCAGTTTTGTAAAATAATACAGCTGTTTCAATGCTTGTAACATTAATAACATCTGACAATTTCAAGTAACAGCTAACCGATTGCGAACATATTCCAATATGATTCCTGATAACTTTAAAAAGCACCCAAGACAGCAGAACGTGTTTTATTTATAAGTTAAGAAAACGTTTATAGTCCAATACGAGTCAGGCTAAATACGATGAAACAAAAGTACGTGTTTTATGGTCTTGTTTCGCTTGGTGTGCGCTAGTGTAAGGGCGATTTAATGTTTAGCTCTTTTTGGAAAAATATTAGGTTTTTATATTTTTCCATTATTCATATTCTTACACGTTTCCCATTTTTCATAAATTTTGGCATTTCGAAATATTCAAGCCGTTACTAATCTCTCCATTTCAACCACCACCATTTTTCTGTTTTGTCTAATGTAGTTTGTACTACACCGCAGGAAAGTGCAGAGTTATCGTCAACGCTCTCATTTTAAAGCGCACCTGCTGCAGCCGGTGTGCGAAGACCGCATACAATGCCTCGCAATACGGAGAGGATTTCTCTCTATCTAGCGAACTATTATCTTGTTTTGTTCCCGTCGATATGTGGTACCTTATGAAAAGCGAGGCATAATCCCTACATGATGTTCCCTTTAAATGAAATAAATATTTATTTTCACTGACTGATATTGACAGTAATTTGTCGTATATCACCCTGATGTAATCCCAAAACCCACTGTGGAGATTCATACATTACCCTTCATAAGCTGTGGTCATTAATGAACTGGGGTGTCGGATCATTAAAAGCAACAGTGGGATTTTTTTTTGCAATTTGTGATTTTTTTTTGCGTTAAAAACGCAAATAAAATGTTAATAACGCAATTTTTTTTCAACAGCAGAAACTACACAAAAATTAAATTTGTTATTATTGCTTCTGTGCAACAAAGTAATGTTCGTAAGTTGTCCCAAAATTCTGATCTGCAAAATATAATTAAACACTTTTTTTGCAAAGACGCATTTCAACACTCAGAAGTATTTTGATTGTGGCGCCATCTTTCGCGCTTTTGGCTTGCATGCATATTTCAAACGCGTGAAGTTGGTTGCATTCAGATCAGAGAGAATTTTTACAATTTCCCCATAACCTGGATAAAAACTTTAATATAACCTGCGTGTCATTTGTAAAAGCAAAATCTATCTTAATCATTAATAAACATAGCTATACTTTCTTTTAAACGAAAGAATGTACCTAACTTCAATGATTGCTCTCATTGCAGCCAACCCCTAGGAATCAAAACTTTAACGTGGTTTCTTCTGAAAGGACAGCAACAACAACAAAAACACAAAGAATAAGAAGCAACTTAACGAAACTTCAAGCAAGCAGAAGACCACGAATTTTGCAACGGTTTCGTTGAATTTTAGTTTAGCATCGGCATTTGAGATTCCTGCATTAAGCGAGTTTAGTTGTCGTTTTTGGGATAACTGTGTCGTGCGTGGAATCAAGTTTTCATTTTGATTATATTAAAATTTATTTTGCAAACAATAGTTACCAGCCACCCAAACGGCAACCGGCGACTGTCATTCAGAGAACCGACGTTTCTGTGCATAATATTCCGGCATTCTGAGCTGAAAGTAAGTGCGAATAATAATGCAATATGAAATTTCCCTGGCCCAACGAACGATAAATTGGTTCAACAACGCCGGTGATGGGCGAGGGTGATGAAGGCCTATCGATAAAAGCGCGTAAAACTATAATTTCACGAACAAAAAGATTGGAAGAAAATAATTCTTTCAAGCAACATTTATTTCATTTTGTCAGTATGGCGGCGTTGTCTGCACGTACGCACACACACCCTGCCTCAGCACACCGTAGCGTCATTACTTCAAAAGGTTGATTTTAATAGACTAGCAGTCTATAGGTCGAGAACGAGACAAGAACCATGTGTTCTATCTTTTTAGCGGTGGTGCTTTTGAGCAATAGTTCTCTATCAGAATGACGTACCGGCGCAATTCTCTTTTAAATCTTTTTAAAAGTAATTTTATCAGAATATTCATAGAAATTTTAATCCAAAAATTCATGGAAAAATTATTTTGAGGTTAGTCATAATCAAGCATCCCTGCATTCATTCTCTCGACTACAATTACGATTGTCAGTACAATGAGTTCATAAGTCGTTCTGACAACGCAGAGAAATGACATTTGCAGCGATTGCTTTGATTTGTGGGAAAACTATTGAAGAAAAGACCTGTCTTCGAATCCAAGATTTTGTGTAATTCAACCTCACGACGTGATCGACCTGGATTAAGTTCAATATTTTTAGACAAAATTTGGCACGAGTTTAACGGTCATTATAATAACCTTAAGGAAATCAATATTACTCAATGCGTTTCCGATATCCTTGACACTATAAAAATTTTTATTTGCATTTTTCACTAGTATAAAAAAATACCCACAACTTTTTTAAGTGCCAGAAATATGGTAAAAAAGACACGATATATCACAAAACAAAAAAGAAAGACATTTCCACTTCTGAATTACTTATATCTCTTCCATTGAAACGAGAAGAAGGAGAGGATCATGACCAGGATTGACAATTGGCGTTTTGCCAATTTTTCAATTTTTTGTTAAAATGTGAGCAACTTTCATTCCTTAATTCGATTCTCATAAGTTGCTTTTAAAGGAAGACTAGACATATAATAAATACAGCTGCTGTTTTGAGTGGTTTTCTTGCCTTTTCCTTTCCAAAATTGTTTTAGCAACAGGAGTGTATCATCAACGCAAGGATATTTTTTCACAGTGCTCTCTCTTTTTCTCTCTCCCTCTCACTCTTATTTCTCATTTCCTTCGTAGCATAAATTTATACCACTTATCCTTTTCACTTTATTTAATTATTAAGGCTTCTTCAGGAAAGATCGGTGGCTTTTACTTTTTTGCAGGAGAAAAATCGAATTATTTTTTAATTTCGTTTCTAAATATTTCTTCATTTCTTAGTCATTTTTTTCAATTGTATTTAATCTTATCTACGATAATTTAGATAGTCTTAAATATCAAAATTTTCAATTATTTAAAGCTTTCCTTCTCTGTTTTAATCATATTTTCAAAACAAGCAAATTTTCACAATTCTTCACCTATATATTTTCAGCCTTTGACTAATAAAAAAAATGGCGCAAGAAGCTGATATGCCCACATTCAAATGCGTTCTGGTCGGTGACGGTGGCACCGGTAAAACCACATTTGTCAAACGTCATATGACTGGAGAATTTGAAAAGAAATATGTTGCCACTCTCGGTGTTGAAGTTCATCCTTTAGTTTTTCACACTAATCGTGGTCCCATTCGCTTCAATGTTTGGGATACAGCTGGTCAGGAAAAATTTGGCGGTCTGCGCGATGGTTATTATATTCAGGGACAATGTGCTATCATCATGTTTGATGTCACGTCACGTGTCACATACAAAAATGTGCCGAATTGGCATCGAGATTTGGTGAGGGTATGCGAAAATATTCCCATTGTATTATGCGGTAACAAAGCCGATAATAAAGATCGTAAGGTGAAGGCCAAGAGTATTGTATTCCACAGAAAAAAGAACTTGCAGGTAAACAGTATGAGAATGAGAAAAGGGAGCGTAATATTTTATTTGAAATTCTTTGAAATTGACAATTGCTTTGTTTATTTTTTAGTACTATGACATCTCAGCCAAATCGAATTATAATTTTGAAAAACCCTTCCTCTGGTTGGCTCGTAAACTGGTGGGTGATCCTAATCTTGAATTTGTAGCTATGCCCGCACTTCTACCCCCAGAGGTTAAAATGGACAAGGATTGGCAATTGCAAATCGAGAAAGACTTGCTGGAGGCACAAGATACTGCTTTGCCTGAAGAAGATGAAGATCTGTAAATTAATTTATCCTGCAAAAAACAACAACAAAAAAACGATATCCTCAATTTAAATTTATTTTCAAACAAAACATAAATACAAAAATTCACGAAAGTAATGAAAATCTAATTCTGCTGCTGCTGCCACTGAAAACGTCGTCATTGTTGTCACCCTTCCACAAGATAGAAATTCATACAGGAGTGAAGCAAAAAACCCATAATCGTTAGATCAACAATTAATTTAAAACGAAGTATGATATGCTAAACTAATAAAAAAAAATCGATAAATAAACGACAAAGGATTTTTTAATAAAGTCGCTTTCTATTTCCTCTAATTTCATAAGTTCATCTAGTTGAATGTCGAAATCATACAAAAAACTTAAATATTAGAAGAAAACAACTAAATTCTAAAAAAGAATTTCAGATGACGATCTTCAGTTTAATACGCCTATTTTTTAGCTGTTCAGCTCTCAAAAGCATTGTGGTTTGTGGGTATGGTGGGGTCGGTTATATGAGCATAAGTGCCGCCTCACCGTGCATGCTTGAATTGCTCTAAGGAAACAAGTGCAGGGTGTTTCACTTAGGATAAAATTCAGAACTCATAGCTTTGTGAGGTAAAAAGAAATGGTGAACGTCAACTATTTGCATCTTTCCTTCTGAATTATAGGGAAATTTTCCACAAATATTTTGAAATTATGAAATGAATTCATTTGGAAACATTTCGTTAATCCTTGTAGAGCCATGAATTTGCTACATGCAATTTCTCTATAAAGTATTCAATTTTGATGCAATATTCTGAAGAATTGTTCAAAAACTGACCTAAATATCGAGAATTGTATTAGCTTAATTATGGGAAAAATCAAGTTTTGTGGGTGAAAGTGGTTAAAAACCAGTTTTCGAAGTAAATTTTAAAAAGATAAAAGGTAAAAGATTTCTTGCGAGGAATTCACCCTCGAAGTGAATTCGTAATACTAAAATTGTCATTAATAGTACGTTTACACCGATATAATAAAATCGGTATAATCGATAAAATAAAACCGATAAAATCACACATTTCGGCTTCAAGTCCCAAATGCGAATGTGAACGAAAACAACAACAAACCCATCCAAATTTTCAAACCACGAAGAATGCGAATTATTCGCATTCCAGGTAAACGCGAAGGAAATACCAATAATACACACTGTTTTTTCTATTAAACGCAGCTTTCCCCAAATTTACGCCTGAAATCATGCCTCGAAGTATCAAAAATTGTCAAACAAAAAATCAGAAGCAGGCAATTAAATTATTCCCCGAAATTCTCAAAAGCGTATCATGGCCCTGACGATAGATCTGGACATGGAACATTCCAAAATTGAAAATTGCCACAACATTTTCCATATGCACAATTGTGCATTGTCTCTATTATGCGCATGCGTAATTCTAATTTTTATGTTCACAAATGCAAAATTTTTGGGCTCAGTAAAACAGCTGTTTAGCTATCAAACAGAAAACGAATCTTAAACTTATTCGTTTTACTTTTTTTTTATCTTAAACTTATTCGTTTATTTGTCATTAGTGATTCGCATTTTAGATCGGTGTAAACGTACTATGAAAAAGCTATAAATTTTTCGAAAATTGTCTTTTTAATTGAAAATTTTCAAAACGGAAGAAATGTAACACATTTCGTTACATTTTGGACTTTATGTTACATGTTATGACGGCTCAATCATTTTAAAACTGTTCGATCATAGCAAACAATTTGATAAAAGTAATTTAAGGCCTAAAACCAAATTTGTAGTCCTGATTCCTTTCAAAATTTATTTAATTTCTTTAAGCTACTTAAAATTTGCGCGTATCCTTTTTTATGCCCTTAAGACTTATGTGATGATATTGAAACTTGCTCTATAAAAAAATCCGAGATTTACAACTAAATCTAAATCAATTTGAAACTTCTCAGCATTTGACGCAACAGGCTGGAAAAACTCCTGTGTAACGATTTTTATTAGCGCATGTAATCGGATATTTGGAACAACTGAAATTTAAAAGATTTCATAATTTTAATCTCAATTATAATCTTTAATCACAATTCGATCAACCACTTACTCTTCTACTTCAGTTTTAAACGTCTCGGTGCAAATAGCACGTTTGACACATCTCCCATCAGCGCTAAAATCGACATAATCTTCACCCCTTTTGGCATATGGTAAATATTTTAGAAAGACCGTGTCACCTTGGGAATTATGATAACCGCAAACGGGTTCGGAGACTATCAAATATAAAAATTTATAAATTGTTAAATTATTAATCTCAGTAACGCATCCATTAAATCACAACCTCATAAATACAAGATACTTAACTTTTTCAAACTTTATCTAAAAAATTGTTTTATATATTTGATATCTCCGCTTTACCGGACGTAAATTTGAAATAAAATTTTATACAATTTATAAACTTCTATTACAAATTGTTCAAAAAGTGCTTTCGTTTTTTTTCTAGTAGTTTAACAGAATCTTTTTCTAGAGTTTTAAAAGAATCACTACAAAATTTCTCATTTCTTTATTCATTAAAATTTATCTGAAAATGCTGGAAATGTATTTAAAATCGATAAAGAAAAAAATAGCAGTATTGATATCGATGCAAATTGTAGACAATCAAACGCATCATTACGTGTAGATTAAATTTATTCCAAACATTCGAAATTTTTTTGTTCTGTGAAACGCCTTTTGAAGATAAACTGGTTCCATTTCTTACAAAGGAAATTATGAAATAACATCGAGCAACCCTTATCAGTTGACCCTACCTGCATCCACCATAACAAATGATACGCCCGCGACTACTAAGGAAATTATAAAAATTGTAGAAATTTTCATTTTATAAAAAAATTTAATAATTTTCAAAGATCTCAAATAGTCAAATTGATTTCAACGTTGCAATGGCGAGGTGTGTACTAAACTTGTGGCTTTCAGCGATTTTGCTATTTATACTGGAGAGGCTTACAGACTGCTTAACCTGCCGAGCTCATGCCCTACACTCTCTTATGATTCGAAATACGCAGATACCGGTAGATGCGATTAGATCACTCTTTTAATTTTTTCGCATTATCCAGAAGATGCCGCACATGAAGAGAGATTGCAATCTCAAAGCATGCATGTCAGTGTCTTTCTTCAATTAATTTAGTACTCCGTCTCTGCGAGGAAGTATGACATAATCACCAAACCAAATTAAATTGAAATTCAGCGTCACAATAACAAGGCTGCGAATGGAGGAACTCATTGAAATTATTCTTAAAAAATTTTGATAACATTTGACCTTCATTCAGTGGCGCGCGTATTGAAGGGGCCAGCCAAATAGTAAGGGGGGTGTTCAATGTTTTCTCGATGCCGAAGTGATCAATCATAATGCAGGATAGTTGACAAATTACATCATTAGTACCGCTATTTATACGTGTATATATAAATTTCTTTAGAATTGTGATAATTCATTTTCGCCTTAGCACTCCTCAATAAAATTTCGGATGACTGACGCCTTAGAAAATCGTGAGTATCGGATGTTGGAAATCTGCGGTAAAATTCAATCGAATTGGTTTTTGGGGCGAAATGTTTCACCGTTGTGACCCTAAAAGTGGGCGGGACTTCATGCAGTGACACAAAATTCAAACTCGCGAAGGATGTTGTGCAAAAGTGGGATTTAACCTGACTATTCTTTGTTAATAAATTTAAAAAGAGGTTTCCTTAACAAACGATAACCCAATGATTAAAATCTCGAAGTCTCCAGTATTGTTTTTATAGAGAAAGCAACATCTATTTTACCAACCAAATGAGATAAATGTACCCAGTTTTAACACATTGTATTAAACAATAAAAAATATTAGTTATAGAAATTTTTCTTCATACCTATGCCGAGAATATATTGAACGTCCTCCTAATATAATCTCAAGATCAGTAATGAAATTATGAAAATTTTATTGAAAGTGATATTATTTGAGCGAGTATAATCTTGTTAGATCTTTGATTTGCTAGATCGTCAAAATTTTTCAGATTATAAACCAATATTTCATTTAAATTAGAAGAGATTAATAACAAATTTCAACAATCCGTGATTTTTTTTTTTGTTAATGTTTGAACATTTATTTCTTGTTTAAATTTATGCAAACATTTGCATTTTCCCCTCAAGTAGTGAATGAAGCCCATACTGAGAATATATCGAACACTCTTTGTAGATTTATATATATATAATTCGTTTACTATTCATTGAGGTGGATTTAATTTGTTGAATCAAAAACAAGTTTCATTAATGAAGTTCAAATATAATTATTATCTGCTTCACAGCCTAGTCTTGGACAGCATTCAGGAAATGGAAAACGTATATCGGAGACTATATTGCAGGTTTCATTGGGCATCAAATTGTGGCGACCACAACTAAAAAGAGTAGAAGTTTGTAAAAAAAATAAAAATAAATATATAAATTTAAATTATAAATTGAGAAAGAAATATAAATTGATAAAAAAATAAAACTAAAAATAGAAATAACGAGAATATAAATTGAAATAATATAACTATAAATTTATATTATTTCTATTTATATCGTTAGAAAAATGCAAATTTAAAAAGTAGAAATTGCTGTTTTGGAACCAATAGGGTCTTCGTTACCCCCGAACCCCTTTTCCCTTTATCAGAACGTACTATTCTATCTCTAAGACATAATCCGTTCTACAGTAGACCGAAACGCATTGACCATCAATATTAACCGGTTTTATCGATTGGGTTTTTGGTATGGGTTGTTGTAATTCTTCGTAATAACATTGGCCAGGATAATCTAAATTTTAGTAGAAGCTCAATTAAAAAATCCATTTAAAGATGAAAAAAGTAATAATATAATTTCGATTTACCCGGATGTACCGCGTTACCACGATACCGTAAATCGGCCAAACTCAACGATAATAAAGCAAACGCACAAAAAGAATAAACTATTTTCTTATGCATTTCTTTCGATATTTTTAACGTGTTCCTTTTTATACGCTACGAATGTGAAAACAATATCGATTTAACAAAATAAAATACGTTATAGAGATTCGTTTAAACTTTCGACTCCTCTCGTGTAAATTATGAGTTTTCTCGACTCGGGTTTTAATTTGCGACTGAACAGTCTTTAATTAATTGCTCTTTCTTATATAGAGATATATATATTTTTTTCCATTGTTCAAACGTTTTGTTGTTGGTTGCTGAAAAATGAAATCTTCTAGGTTCAATTAAGTTTCAGTGATATGCTTACTATTTTCTAGAATACGAAATGATAGTCTCTCTTTTTTTGTGCAATCATAAACGTCTGTTTAGTCTCCGAGCGACGCAAAAAATTTACTTAAATTCGTGTAATAAAACAATGAAAAAACTACTTAAGAGCAAATTAAGAATATCGTATAAATTGTAATAAACAAATAAATCCCGAAAGTGAGTAAAGTAAGATAAATGGGGAAAAAAATTTTATTATAAAAAATTTACATTGATAAAATAAATAAATATACCAGGAAAAATTTTGAGGGTCAAAAATGTAATGAGGTCTGAAATCCTTTAAAATTTTTAATTACTGAATTATCATTCGTGTTGTTTCTTATTTGTACTTATCCTCCAATTTTTCAATAGAAGTTAAAATCGTTTCAGATGTAGTTTGGAAGTGTTTAAATGTTGGAACGATCATTTTGTTATACCGTAAGAAATTGTTAAATATAATTGAACAGTCATCGAAAGTTATTCAGAAAATATGACTTTTCAGTTTTATCAAAATGTCAAACTGATCGTAAAACAATATTCCGAAGTGTTGACACGGTACTAAGAAAAAAGTGACACCTGCGTGACACGTTCAATGTATTCTTGTTGTTGGAGCGAGTTTTTAATTGTGGGTACTTGGTCTAGCTGTGGAAGTGGGGGGTAGGGTAATTTCCTATCAATTATTCTCAATCGAATTCTTGTTGGGGGATGAAATTTTCAGTCATCATTATGACCCGAAAAGTAGATGTTTATGCAAAGGCATAAGTAGGGCACTCACCTCCGTAAGGAATTCAAACTCGTTTTTTTAGTTATGGTCACAGTATTTTGGATCATAAATAGAAGTGGTTTTGTTAATTAAGTTTGAAATTGGTAAAACACCCTGCGGCCCAGATCGACCTTATGGTGCTTATTATTTGTTTACAAATGTCAAATAATTTTGGTAGGGAAAACGATTTAACGATTTACCGATAGTCATTTATCAGAGAGGTCGGGCATTTTGCAAGATATAGAAAATATCTAAACGAATCAAAACTAATGATTATACGGATTGTGTTGAAAAATAAAAATAATATCAGTGACACAAATGATATCTCTCCTGTCAACACCAAGATTACATTGAACGTGACACGACATCAAAGTATTAATATCTCCGAAAACTTTTAAGGAGATAGGAGGAAATACTATTTTTAAATGAAAAGTTATCTGACACCTAATGCGTTTAATCATCGAAATTTTCCTAATTCTAAAACCAAAAATCGTTAAATGTGATGGAGAAACGGTATGACATCTAATTATCGTCATGATAATGATAATGATAATGATATTTCAGAAAAATCAAATATAATTCAGAAATCAATAAATGTAATAACTAAATGTATTAGTTTATTTTCCAGTTATTTCAAATATTCAGAATATATTTATCAGAACTCTTTAAGTGTAACGCAGAATAACAACAAAATTATAATTGTATTCCAAAAAAGAGATAGAGAAGAAAATATTCCTTTACCTCAATCTCCTTATAGTCAGCTAATTTCCTTCATTCCCAACTCATTTTCATTATTCAAATTAAAAATCTCAAATGTTAATCTCAAATATAATATTTATCTTGCTCTGACAATTTTAGCGTTATCTGCCGATAACTTGGCCTAGAGAAATAAAATTAAATACGCATTTCTTCTATAAACAAATGAATGTAATGATAATTACGTTTCCGATACAGATCAAAATATGATAATATATACTAAATTTGACCTAGAATGATATTTTCACAAAATATATATAAATACATCAATTTTTATTTAGTCTTTATTGTAGATTTTATTGTAAGCGTTCATTGTGATTGCGCCGCATTGTTCGTGTTATTTTATTTTAAAAAAATAATTGTTTTAAAAAATATAACTGCATATTCATTAATTTATTTATAAACTAAGGAGAAATTAATATGAATATGAAATGATTCTTAATAAAATATTATACCACTTACAATGTATTACAACAATTTGTTACAACAATTTATTAAAAACATTCGATTAACTTGGCTGTGAGAATTTATTTGTTTTCTACAAATAACATTAACAGATTACTTTACAGCTAAATCTCATTCATGCGAATTTTGTTCTCGAACTGCATATAATTCAAAAACTTTATGACGTGTTGGCAAAATAGCAAGGCTCCAGTATACAAATTTTACAATAACAAATCCAACTCTAGTTTTTGTAAATCAATTAAAAGAAATTTGATTGAAAAATGATCTTGTGGAATTTCATGATGTTGGGTTTTATTTTATTAAGCACGTTTTTCATATCCGGCGATACTTTTACTACTCAATACTACGGAAACACAAAACACGAAGGTGCGTGAAGCAGTGTTTATCCAAATTTAACAAAATCTTTCACTGATTTTATTCATTCGTCTTTTTTCCTTTCTTATAGTATTACCGGATCACTGCTACTACGAAGACTTGGATCTAGCTGTCGCCGTCAATGATACCATGCGACCGATAAATATTAAAGACAAATGCATCGAGATTTATTGCCGAGATGACTTTGTGTTAACAATTAAACAGTTAAATTGCTTTATTTAATATTTATCATGATAGAGAAAAGTGAAGAGTTTTGTGTATCAAGGCCTTACTTTTTGACAACCTGAAATAGCTTGCTTCTCTAATTATTTAACTAATTGTATTCTAAGTGTATAAAGGCTCTTCAAGATTTTACAGCTAAGCAAAAAATTAAAAATTTATTCTTCACAAACGTTAAATCAATTTGCTTATTTCCACTTTATGTCGTGTCGAAGATAATAATCTGTTTGTATTTTTTTTTTCTATTTCTTCTTGAAATATTATATAATTACATAAAAAAATTCCTTTCAGCTGTGATCGCATCATGTTACCTCATGGCTGCCGCCTCACCACCTACGATTATTCTAAGGCGTACCCGAACTGTTGCCACAGACTTATTTGCCAATGACGATAATAAATTTGCTTAATTTTTAATATTATAAAATGATTATCGAATGTTTACTCTTATTAAAAAGAGTAAAAAAAATAAATGAAACAAGAATATTTAAATTTTATTTAATTGTTCGTTTATGCAAATAATAACTATTTACCATAGACACTGTGCGCAAATTTTAATTGAATTTTTAAAAATTCAATCGATATCTGTTAATTGAAATTTTAATTTTGCCGGATCTGTACGTAATAATTTATATTAGAAAACTAAATATTTCCATAGGTTAAATAAATGTAACTAAAATTCAATGAATTTGGTCGACGGAAGAGAAACCGTTAAAGAAAAATTTAACTAATGCATCTTCCTTAATATCTAGTTAAATTTAACAAAAATTCAAGAAAAATCCCTTTAGGGAGCTGTCATTTTTACATAAAATAATTGAAATTGAAATGAACGGACACGGATGGATTAATTTAAATTTAGGAATACGAATCTTAATTTCCATATTTTTAATACGTAATTTAGTTTAATTGATATTGAAGACGTGTCATTTCCATAGTGAGAAACGTTTTTTTAATTGAGGTTTTTTTAAGTGAGATTTGAGAATAAATTACATTTTCTTCAAAACTGTGTATTGTCAGTTTGTCATTGTAAATGCGAAAATTCGCAATTGAGGAACCAATGCCGATAATGTTTATATCTCATTCCGTAATACGTATCTAAATTCAATTTTGTTTAAGGAAAGTTAAACCTATAGGATCACCATTTCTCCAATAAAAAACTTCGGGTCTGGAAAATAATTAATAATTGTTTCCGTGTTTTAAATGTGGTTTAACTTAATCAACGTAAAAATTGTCTATAAAATTTAATTGAAATAATGCTGTTTAGCTTTACATATAAAACTGAAGTTAATTTTAATTAAGAGAATATTTATATTCCAGTAAAAGACCTTAATGGTTAAAAAAACACCACAATGATTTTGCATTTTTAATGTGTAGTTAAATTTTGAGGTGATTAAAAAACTTACGTTGAAGTTTTGGTCCTTTTAGAATATAAAGCTCTTAACTGTGAATAATGAGTACAAATATGCTAATTATCATTTTTATAATACTTATTCGAATTTAATTGAAATTGTAGATGAGATCTTGGAAAATTATAATTTCGCAAGTAAAAGCACTCGAAAGCTAAGAAACAGATAACAGAATTTTTTCCAGAAAGAGATAAGAATTTCCCTTTTTTAAACGCATTATTAAATTTAATTGAGCTCAAAAAATATGCCTCCAAGACCTTTAAATTTTTATTTGCTTTATTAATATATTGTGTACAAATATTTACATACATATTTTAAAAATCTTTGAATCCAATTTAAAAAAATTTGAACCGTAGCATACAATTTTACTCACTAAACTTCCATCATAATAATTCATAATGGGTACAAAATAATATACGTATACATATATTTTATAAGTATATATTTCCGTTAATCATATTATAAATTGGTATACACATAACACGCTTACGATAATTTTAATATTTAATTCATATTGAGTTTCATTGTGTTAAATCCACTAGAGCTCTCTAATATGTGATAGTTATTGACAAATTCCATTATTTGTTTTCTACTAAAAATATCCTGAGCTAGGTTACATATTGTATCTTCTATAAACTACTGAACAATGTTTACAAATAGTCCTGTCGGTGCAGGTCTTGTTGAATAGATGGAAATACAGGGATGAGCAATATACTAAATTTACATCATTCAATTATACTGTGAACTGATTAATTTATTAATTAAGTGCAAGTTAATAGTTAATTTTAATTGAATAAAAAATTAAGCAATTCAAAAACCTGTTTGTAAATCAAAAGAGACGTGTATCATATAAATACCTCGAATGCATCGGAGGACATAGTTATAGAAGCAATAAACAAAAAAACTGATAAGAAATCAAAGATCGAGAAAGGCCAAATTATCCCTAAATTAAAATTATTTTTCCCAAATTTTTTGCCGCGTTCCCTTTCTTCACTGACGTGCTGAACGTTCGGTTTCCAGCAGGCACTCGCGTACTAATATACGCGCATGTACAATTCCACGCTTTAAACGTTCGGTTGAGCTGCGTGAACCTGTATATGTTGGACGTATATCGCGACCCATCTCTTCGATTACAGCCAAAAGTTGAGCATATTTTGTCAGGCCACTTACATTGACTGCAGTTGCTGCTGAAGCTGCGATTTGCAAATTTGGAACCGTTTGTATGGGCATTATTAAATTGCTCGAATTATGTGCAGTAATGTTAACTGGAGAAGTGGACGGAGCGGGATATTTTAGCTGCGCTGCAGTACTGTTGTTGTTCAGATTGACTGCATGGCTATTACTGGCGGCGGCAGCTGCTGTTGCGCGGGCAATGCTGGCAGCGGGTGAAGCTGTTGTATTTGACTGCTGCTGAAGCAATGCTAACTGTGCTTGCAATTGCTGATGCAATTGATTATACTGTAATGCAGTAGCTGCAGCCGCTACAGCAGCAGCTGACGAGGATGTCGTGGCGCCGCCTGATTTTGAGTGATGATAATCACGGTCACGCTCCCGCTTTGTGTAAAGATGCGAGTCACGCAATGTGTCATTGTTCCGTTGATGTGAATGTGTTGCTGTGTGATGATCATGGCGCTCACCATTGCGTTCACGCGGCATATGATGAATTGCAGAAATCTGAATTTGAGGCTGTTGTTCCCGCTGTTCACGCTGTTGCTGGTAATTATAAAAATTTTGTACTTGCGAGCGTGGTATCGGCGTGACGGTAACGTCACTAAGTTTCGATTCAACTGCTTGAATGTCCATTATATCCATGGTGAACTGTTTGTTCGCGTTTAACTTGGTTTACAATCGTCGCTGACACACTAATGAAATCAGGTCAAATGAAAAATGGAAATTTTTGAAATAGAAAATAAAAAAATTTGGGATTATGCTTACATTAACGCTTCTAGATTTTACGAAATTTATATATCGACTTACCTTCGACTTCAATCAAATTATTTCTTTAATTTGTTTTCAAGGTTTCCCCTTATTTTAATCCTTTTTTAATGTTGTTTTTCAGTTGACTGTGAAGAGTTTTCGTCGCGATTACAAAAAATAGCATAGAATGCCAAAAAGAAACAATACGATAATACGAAGAAAACATTAGCGAACGTCAAAATCTAATGTCGAGGTGCGTTTAATATACATTAAGAGAACTAGAGTCAGAAGTATACAGTTTAACTGATTAGATTTCAATTAATAAAAAATTTTATGTATATACGCAATCCTCTTTTAAATACTCTTCAGATATAAAATATAGCTGTTTTGAAATAAAACTACTAAATAAATAATATAAGCTGTGTAAAAGACCCTAAATTTAGCATTTTTATGATTCGTTTAGATGTGACTATATGAATAATCTCATCCCAAATATTTAACTAAGAGTATTTCCCCAGATTTAAATTTTGCTCCTCATAATTTTCAAAAACAGAATAGATGAGTAAAACTCTTGGTTAGTAATTAAAGTGTAAAAAAAGTAAATTTTGCGCTTTTTCCTATACACGATTAAGTTAAATTATATTTAGAAATAAAAACTAATCGATACATTAACTTTTTCCGCTTTCAATACAACTTTTTATCTGAGAAAACATCAGATTCAAATATGATAGAATACAATATTAGCTCTTGTGACCAATTTGGTCAGGTATTAAATTACATGAAAGAAAATTTAGCTAACGTATATGTAAAATATTTACCTGAATTGAGAGTTAGTCATATCGTGTTTGAAGATGTGAAATTTTCAGATACGGATTGAAATTAATTTATTGTAATTAATTAATTTTTACTTTTCTAGTGGAGCGTGGTCATTTTGACCACTAAATTAATTTAAATTACTTAACATCTTAGAAATATTCAGCCACTTTTTGCGCAGGTCAATAAAATAAATGCAAAAGTCAATTAGTAATTTATGTCGATTTCTAATCCATTTAGAATAAATCAATCTTTAACATTTACGTAAGTAGGATCATCATCCATTTCTTCTCTACCGGTTTCCACATATTCTTCCACAATATTATCCTTACGATGAACCTTGTAATGAGCCTAAAGTATAATTGGTATGAATTTAAGCATTGCAAAAAATACAAGAAACCAATGACCGTGTATTACATTACTTACAATTAAATGATGTTTCCGACGGAATTTCTTGACGCAATAGCAACACTGGAAGCGTGGCTCATTCTCATGTATACTCTGCATATGAGTTCGCAAAGTGGAGGGTGATACAAATTTCTGTTGGCAAATTTTACATTGAAATTTCTTTTCAAAATGGGAGTATCTATGGTTTTTTAAGTGAACCATTAATAGAAATTCTTTTTCTGCAATAACAATATTATAGTTTACATTAATAATACATGAATTTTATTTGTGCAAAAATAACAGAACTTTTTCGTGATTAAATAATTTAAATAAACGCGTGTAAAGGTATAAGCATTAATAATTTATTTATACTTACGGCAAATGTCGCAGGCATACCTGCGCTCGCCGGTATGGGTACGCATGTGTATCGATAAGTCACCTTTGGCAAGAAACGACTTAGCGCAGATTTCACATTTGAAATTTCGAATATTATTGTGTTTCGCCATGTGATAATTATAATGCACTTTCTGATTAAATGATTTACCGCATAACTCACATTTATAGGCAAGCTGGCCCAGATGTAATTTATAATGCACGTTGTGAGCATCAGCCGTTTGAAAAACTTTCGAACACACGGTGCAAGTGTATTTAAGAGAATGCACTTCTCTCCTACAGCGAACAGTTTTTAAAATATATTTAAATTATTATGGGATCTTTAAGAGATTTTGAAATCAATTAAAATATTACTGATCTTACTTGTGTTTTAAAAAATCTATCCTATTGTCAAATTGCTGTTGACACTTGCGACAAAAATTCCGTCTATCTGGCTTATTCGTATTTTCTCCTAAGAGGTCATTTATACTAGGATCTTCCAAACAAATAGTATAATCGTCATCCAAATAATGTACGTCGGTAAATACTTCATTGCCATCCGTTATAGACGGTGTGAGTTGTTCAAAATTTGCATCTAGTATCTCCACAAAATCATGTTCCTCAATTTCAGACTTAATATCTGTTGATTTCTGAGATTTCGGTAATTCCATTTGAAGGTTATCAGAATCAGACACAGCACACAAATCTTTTCCACACTGATCCATTTCATCTTCAGGATGCACAATCTCAATTATGTCAATCACTTTCAAGTTTTCTTCAAGATTATTTTCCTCAACTTCATCATAATTATGACCTTCTTGTTCTTCGTCGTCCAGCTCCTCCGTCTCGTACGCAATACTTTCTTGCTTTTCCTCAAGACACGTAATTTCATTGGATCTCTGAAGAGTTTCTATTTCGATTTCTAAATTGTGTTCTGTTTTCAGTTGTTGGTTCGCTTCACTTTCTATATATTGATCAGTATTTTTATATGGCAGGCATTTGAGCCGTAGCGCACACAGTGTTTGGCATGCTTTAGTTCGAAGTTGTTTAAAGAGTTTCATTTGCAAGTAACAGCTATTGCAGAGATATTGGGGATATAAACTTACTGTTTCTCTATCAATCTGTCAATATAGTTTATTACTTTAAATTTAATTGTAATCATAAGGAGCACACATACTTTAATACAGAATAACTCCTCATAGAGTAGTCCAGCTGACGTGAGTTCCACTTCGTCAATATCCTTATACAAACATTCTGAATCTTCATCCCGATTTGATGTTCTGCAAACACGACAACTATTAATTACGGCACTGTCCTCCATTTCATTAACTTTTGTGTACTAAGAAGTATGAAACGAAGAGCATTGGATTTTAAATTGTAAATAACAAGGCTAATTGTAAATAACAATAATTCTTTATATAAAAATGCATATTATGAAACAGCTGTCCATAGCAGCTGGTACAGGTTTTTGCAGTTAAAACCTTTTACTTACAGCCTTATAATGTATCACGATACGACCACGATTCGAAAACGTTGACGAACTCGAAACAAAAAATAAGCTGGAATCAGGCTCTGATAATGAAACCTCTTCGTTCACTTCGTTTCATTTCCAATTTATTGTTGTTGGCATCTACAGAAAATGTGCGCTTGTTTACCTCCTTCCACTTCTCCGGTCCTTGCACACAAAAGCAGCAATGCTTCTTTGCTTTGACGAACGCTTTTTTGTTATCGTCAATTTTGACAACCCTTTCGTGAAGTATTCGTGATACATTATGAAGTGATTTCCAGTCGAACACGGGAATGCATGTAAAAAACACCAACAAAAATCTAGTTTTCGATTCGTGTTCGTTATCGTTATTTTGGCATTCTTCTTCATTATTTCTTCGTTAAATCGAAGAAAAGTGGGGAAATAGCAAATGAAAATCGAAGATTACGTTTTCGTATCGTGATACGTATCGAAGATTACGTTTTCGTATCGTGTTCCGTTGTCAAAAAAAATAAACTTGAACGCATCCCATCCCATGTCTGTGACGTATGTATTTGCTACTTTTATATGCTTTTCGAATAATTTTCCGAAAACACACGAATTCCATTTATAAGGCTGTTAAGCTCCATACACAGACTAACCAGGTTATTCTGTAAACTCATATCCTGCGTTCAGTTCGATTCTATTCACTATTCTCTTTTGTTATTTTCGTAAAACAGATGTTCCGTTGTCAAAAAAAATAAGCTTGAACGCATCCCATCCCATGTCTGTGACGTATGTATTTGCTACTTTTATATGCTTTTCGAATAATTTTCCGAAAACACACGAATTCCATAACATTCGACTGCATGCGTTCAAGTGTCATATAGCACGCATAAAGAAGCCAGTCGTTTCTGACTGAACTAGTATACAAACACATGGCGAATGGCAGGCAAAGTAAAAAACGGTTGTTTCTTTCGAGTTCCCCTCCCACGTTTATGAAACCATAAACGCAGGACCATAAACCAAATTGAACGCAGGATGTGAACGCATCATGTGAGTTTACAGAATAACCTGGTAAGCAACACGATGCAGATTTAAGTTAGTATCGGAAATTTAAACGCCGTTAAATTTATGGATAATGGAGTATCTTTTTCAACAACCATAATTACGCAAACAAACATATCGATGGAACACAATTACAGATTTTCCGTTATCAAAATTATGGTCTGATTATGCTGCCTTTGCACGAACTTGGCTGAGCAGGAGAAATTTGTAAAAAAAGTAAATGAGATACCGAACACTGTTTCGTGTTTGTTTATCAATTGGCGAATGTTGCCACTAGCATGAAACAAACATTTGTGTTTGGATATAATCAAATTACTTTGGGTATACTGGTGCAATATTGGTAAACACATTTTTTCATTACGCATTTTATTTTGCAGTAATATTAATTGTTTTTATAACCAATAGATTTATACCAATAGACCAATAGTATTATATTTTCCAATAATATATAAAACCAACAAAAGTATTATATTATGTTTTCCAAGTGTTTAGGGCCTGTGCGAAATGAGACTAAATATTAGCGACATACTAATTGCCATTGAACTGCTTTACAGCCTTCCTGAACTGTGCGAATTGCTTTTCAATACTAAATCAAATGACAGCAGATATTAAAATTTTGACAAGACGTTTTTTTTAAATTATTTTGAAAACAATGGAGGAAGAAATTGAAGCAACTCTTTCTTGAATTTAATTCGGTCTTACTCCGAATATATAAGCGCAAGACGTCGAAGAATTTATCAGCAAAGATCAATAAATTTTAAATAGCCTGCTCGAAAAAATACTAAATTTTAGTTCAAAAAGTCGGTAAAATTTAGTCTTTACTGCAATACCGACAAGGCTTACTTTACCGATATTTCCAATTATTTAGTCAAATACTGAATTTTAGTCTCATTTCGCACAGGCCCTTAATAGTCAATTCGTTGCCCTAAAAACATTAATACGCGTATTAGTCCAAAGAACAATTTTTTAAAGATATGGCTACATTGCACCATTCGATTTTGAAGAGATGCGATGTGGCAGGACGATTGAACTGTCAATTGCCGCTTGTCAAAAGTTCGGGTCAATTGTCGTGTTTTTTACGATTAGCGTTTTTACAATTTTAAAGTAGCCGTTAAGGCAACATAATCAGGCCATTCGAATTATATGTTGTTCCTTGGGAGTGGGTCTGGATTTGTTTTAGGTTTCCGAGAATGGTAAAATGTCAATTGTTTTCTAACATAAACTGATTTTATTTTGAGAAACAGCTGTGGTGTTTAAAAATTTCAATTGAAAAATTTTAATTTAAATGCTCCATTGTGTACAAATTTATATTTCAATAATTGATGAATTTAATCAGTTGCAAGGAATACAAAAGCTATATCGCACATTTTAAAAAATATTGAATACATTTATATCAACATTTGAAATTATATCGTTCAATATTCCCTCGTTCTCTCAAACTAACTGTAGAAAGAGACAAACATATACAGTATAAAATTTCGAAATTCGAACCAGGGTTGCGAACGACTAAAACTGGAAATAATAATAGTTCTCCTTTTATTTCATAACAATTCTAATGGGATTCTTTGATTTTGTATGTGAAAACCAGTTTTGTCTAAAACCGCTTCCAGGAAACACCATATTGGCCACCAAGCTGCGAAAAGGAGAGATTTCTCAATATTTTTTGTATTTATACGGGCACGAGATTTTAAAAAACTTGCCCACAAAACTGATTTCCCTCTACAACAGAACAATAAATCTCTATTCGCTAGCAAACATACATTTGGATATGGGTTGATTCGCGAATCACGAGACTTAGATCAGGTAAAAAAGTTATTTATTCTTTCATCCTTAACTTGAAGTAAGCAATAGAACATACCAGTTAAGCTTTATTTGTTTATTTAACATTGTTTTAATAGTCACTGAAAAAGGAATACTGAACAACTTGGTATTGTATAAACTTATTAATTGACTGCATTTATTTTCGTTTGTCCTAAATTTATAGTTGTAGCTTATTGCGAATTTACTAAAGGAAATGTGATTAACTTATTTGTTGCGACAACGTTGACTCCTTTTATTTGTATCGAAAATTTTATTTTAAGCTAAAATTTTTAAATTTTTAAAAAAGTTTGACCTCTTTAAATGCTATTGGTTTCCAAAGCTTTAATGGTTTGCTGACATTTTTTGGGTGTCGAATTTCAAATACAATTAAAGGCCTGATTAGTCGTACGTTTTCGGAATTGTTTACTCCTTCGAAACTTTTCGGATTGCAGGGGGTTCAATTGATTATGATGTTGCCAATCTCGTCGAACCATGTTCGAAAGTGGGAATTTTGTGGGCATTTTTTGATGAATTTTATATTTTAAAAATTCTTTAGATTTCTTTAACTCAAATATTACTAAATAATATAAGTAATTATAGAAATTAAAGTATTATTATTAATAATTATGTAGTGTTTCTTCGGATTTTAATGGGAAATTCATAATTCATTCAAATTTAATGACATTCATAGAAATTTCACACTTTTTGACATCTGTGCTCATTGGTTTTATTAACAATTCTTACAATTATTTGCAAATTTCAAAAAAAGTTAATGGATTACCAAAGTGATTTACAGATCTTAAATATAATTAGACTCTACTTTGAATGGAAGTATTCGAGGCAAATTAGGCGTTGGCGTGTTCGTCCTATAAACATCGACCGAGTGAGACATGGTTACTTTAGAAAAGTTCTCATGAGTATAAAAAATGTGGATGGAGGCCAAATTTTTATACAAACAGGATTGACTGGTCCTATTTATGATTTGTTATTCAATTTAGTCGGCTTCCATTGATAAAAGCCCCTTCAAAGCCACTCTCTTCTTCACAGCTGAAAGCTTATAGCTGCCTTTGAATTTATTGCATAAAATTTCATTTTGCCGAACAAGCTCGATTGTCGTCCATTTTTTTGGTAAATATACTCTGAAGTAAAAGCTTCATGTGGCCACTCTCTTTTAGTTGTCACTTTGTTCGAATCTGAGAGAATTTTTCGAAACTTAACAAAGTATCAAATTGATTTTGATATTGCGGGGGGAAATTCTTACAACCACACGAACTGCATTTAGCTTATGAGTTTTGTCAGTCGAATTTCGTGTTCGAAAAAGAGCGACCGTACGACTAATCAGGCCTTAACTCTCCCATCGTTAATCGTGCCCAACGAAATTTTATCTGCTGCTTATCTATAAGCTCTCAAAGCAGAGAAAAATGAGAGCAAACACAAAAGGGAATCGAAAAAGCAGCATAGTTTCGCGTTGTGTAATAACGCCATTAATTCATCGGAAGAGATTCAGCGGTTTAAATAAACACTAATGCATTGCAAAACATACAATGGTATCAGAATTAGTCGTAGCAACGGAAACGTGTCTCTTCCTTGATAATTGTTATTAATTAATTTTTGGCAATTAACCGTAATTAATGAATCTTCCATGACATAAAAAACTATGGAACTGTTTTAAAAGTTTAACCGGGTTATTCTGTAAAGTCACATGATGCGCTCACATCCTGCGTTCAATTTGTCACATGATCGAAAACTACAAATTCTGTATGGTTTCATAAACGTGGGAGGGGAACTCGTAAGAAAAAACCGATATCTTATGAAAATTTGCAAAAGCGACTGGTTTCTTTATGCGTGCTATATGACACTTGAACGCATGCAATCGAATGTTATGGAATTCGTGTGTTTTCGGAAAATCTCGAAAAAATATAAAAGTAGCAAATACATACGTCACAAAGACATGGGATGGGATGCGTTCGAGTTTATTTTTTTCTGACATCGGAACATCTGTTTTACGAAAATAAAAAAAGAGAATAGAGAATAGAATCGAACTGAACGCAGGATGTGAGTTTACAGAATAACCCGGTAAATTTTGTATTAATAATCCAAACATAATTCTGCAACCGTGTGCGTTGACATCTGTTGCTGCTTATAAAAGTTTGCTATGAGTGTGTTCCATTTGTTTATTTTAAGATGTTGAAATAAGCGATGTGAAGCCATTTGGTCCAATTTAGGATTTATTATATATTATAATTTGTCTCAGTGAATTTTGGAATGACGCAACGAATACCGCAAATTATATTTCAAAATGCTGACATCGATCAGGAAGATCTCGATTATGTCGAGAAGGATTTAAGTTACTTGGAATTGGTGAGTCAGCGTCGTCGATCTCTATTCCCAGAACGAAGATTGTTATGGTTAATGTTGTGTCTTACTGATTCAGGTGTCATTGGGATTTCTCCTGTATGGTGATGATCGTGTTCGATCGCAGTATGTACTCCAAAAACTGATAGTACTTTTTAATGCCGTACCAAATGGTGGCAGTAATTTGCTACGAGAATTTAGCACAACCAATCCTAAGTGGAAGTCCATTCTCATAGAGGCTTTAGCCATTATTAAAGCGAAGAGAGTTATTCGTAAATTGGGTCTTAATTGGGAGGATGTGAGTACGGTTTATCTACCGCATATTCCAGAATTTGCTGTAAACATAAATCCGGTGATAAAGGCTCTCTATTTTCTGTGTGAACGAATGACGCCACTGAAAGCGGAAATAATCGTGAATGCCATTAATAGCGTACACAAGAATCCGGAAGAAAATTTTCGTTTTTATGATTATTTATATTTTGAAATATTTCTATTGGACTGGTTGTCTTTAAAAATAATTCACGTTGAGAAAAACTATGCGAATTTGGATGTACTCCTTCAACACTTGAAACTACAAGAAGAGGATAGTCTAAGAGACCTTTTATTGCAAACGCTTGATATTAATTTTGAAAAAGAATTTCCAAATAGACTTAATGAACGTCGAGAAGATTGTAGTGGCTTAGAAGATCGGGAAAGTAGTGCCTCGAATTTTGAAATAAATAAAAATGCACACACTCTCGATGACAAAATGATTGCAAACAATAAAAGTGATTGCTACGACATTCATGGAGACACAGCCGGTTTCATTCTGATTATTAATCAAAAAACTTTTTTTGAGGACTCAGACGCCGAAATACAGGTGGGATAATATCTTTTGTTTTGATCTCATAATGGCATTCAAATAAATGGCATATAAAAACAGCATTTGCTACCGCCCAAGAAGTTGCGCGAAAGAAAAGGCTCAGACGTGGACAAAGAGAGACTTCAAGCTATTTTCTCGTCATTTGGTTATAAACCTATTGTTTATAATAATTTAACTCATGTAGAAACATTGCAACGCATACGAGAAGTAATGATGTTGAGCTCTCAGTATGACTCGCTTATAGTTGTGATACTTTCTCATGGAATTGAAGGTAAAATAAGAATTGGCGATTTTTTAATACAAATTTTTAATAAAAATTAATTGGGCTTATTTAAAGGTTGTGTTTATGGCTGTAATAGTATACCAGTCAAAATAACTGACATTGAAGAAATCATGTCAATGGATACCTTAATGGGTAAACCTAAAATGTTAATTGTGCAGGCATGCCAAACTGCAAAGGTTTGC
The DNA here is from genome assembly GCA_963966595.1 of Physocephala rufipes. Classification (NCBI taxonomy): domain Eukaryota; kingdom Metazoa; phylum Arthropoda; class Insecta; order Diptera; family Conopidae; genus Physocephala; species Physocephala rufipes. The sequence goes on along the minus strand of OZ016504.1, from coordinate 6,743,762 downwards.
CTATCCATCGTAAGTACACAGTGAAAATTAATTTCAATTAATTTCTTAATTACTCCCTATAGAAAAGCGACAACAATAATAACAACAACAAATGCATAAAACCAACCGGTTATATTGATTTCATAAGAGCTATGTCCACCGTACCCGGACATTCGTCCATTAGGCATATAGAAACGGGTTCATGGTTCATACAATCTTTATGTGACAAGGTTGATAAATTGGCTGATAAGTAAGTCTGTTGGATTAAAAAACGAACAATATTTATTATTCTGAATGGTAATTTTTTCCATTGAAATAGCATGCAGGTATCCGATATTTTAATAGCTGTTACTAAAGACGTTACGGACAAAAGGGGTACCAGAGATGAAGTTATGGTACCGATTACTAATTCCACCTTACGAAAACATTTTTTCCTACCAAAGAGAAAGTAGGAAGGTCATGCTTTATAGCTTTGAAGGCGCAATGTTTTTTTTAGGTGATAGCTTCTTCAAAATTCTAAAGAATATATAAAGCTCATAATATACAAAGAATTCCAAAGGTTTAACTTTATATTTACCATCACTTATAGTTTTGTAATATTAGACCTATGTAAGATAATGTAATAAAAAATAGTACTTATAGATTGTTATTTTTCCCATAAACATTTTAACTGACACTCAATCAGTGATTACCACATAGCCCGATCAAAAAGTACCTATTTTCATTATTTTCGAAATATATACATATCAAGTTTTGGCATTAAGCTTTCATTTGTCACACATATTTAGCAAAGAAAAATGGTGCTTATTTTTTTAAAGAAACTTGTACGTAAATATTAAGTAAATTAAAATAGAAGTATTTGGAATGCTCATTTCAGTTCCTTCTAAAAGCCTATCCAACTGCTTAAATTACCAGGTTTATTAACATTTATTAAGTAATGTCATCGTAAATTCTGTGACAGTAACCAGCCGTTTTTACTTATTTACAAGAACATATAAGAACGTACAAGAACTAATAGTCAGGTGAACAATTTACAAAACACGAAAATTATTTCTGCGAATTTTGAGTTTCTTTGGTTTATTTAGAAATTAAAATTACAATAATTTCTTAAATTCACGTCTATTTTAAAGCGTAAACGTACAGTTTCATTTGTAAACGATGCGTAAACGTACGTTTACAGTATTCATTTAAATTGGAAAACAATTTTATTTTGTTGTGTTTAGATTTATTTCAAAGATCCATTAATTTATTAAATCAACAATTCGTATGCCTTACATTGTTCCTTTCTTTTAATGTATTAATTCAACCCTATTTGTGGTGTATTTAAGGATTTTTAAATTAATTTATGTTTCATTAAACAAAGGCAGACATTTGGAATTATCTGTAAACGATCGCATGGTAATAAATCTTTTATTTTTAGGTTATTCTGTGCCAGATAAGCACAATGTGATGTTTTTATAAAAATAAATATTCAATTTATTTCATTTTTCATTTTATTATTGAAGCCGTTTGTTTATGTTACGTTACTTTATTTGCGAGCATATGCACACATTCTGTAAACCTTTATTAGATCTACTGATTCAATTTTCCATTTATAATAGTTTATATTCTTGTTGTTTAAACCACTTAACCTTCACAATAGCATTTCATTAAAACCAATGATATCTCTTCCATTTTAATTTATTTCAATATTTAGTTAAATCAAATTTTATTTTGTACTGGTACTCTCTGTACACATCATACATTTTTTCCTTTCATAATCTTATCAAAAATTTTATTTTTATATGCTTTCGTCATTATATATCCATCAGTTTTGATATTAACAAGTATAAACGTCGGAATGCAAAAAATTCTATATTAAACGTAAGAACTTTTATATTCAGTATGTTTTGCCACACTTTTTACAAAACCGTCGTGTAGTTGATTGCTTTAAATAAGCATATTTTATATGAGCAAATTGTCACTGGAATAAGTATATATTTTTATACATATCTATAAACAATAAATAGTTAGTAAAGTGTTACATAATAAATTGATTGGTCACACTAAAATTGAATTTTATTATAATCATATCTTAATTCTTTTAAAGAGTTATTATTAATTAATTTCATTACCATATATTTATTTATCACCACAAAACGTTTAAAACTCAACAAAACATTAAACAAATTTCAATATTTAAAATTATTTCAAAAATAATAAAAAGGATTTATGATTTTCAAATATAAACTCAATAATAATTTGTGAGTTCATTTCAAAAAAGGTCAAATCTCACAAAGATATACACAAACTATAGTTTACAATATTTAATATTATGAAATATTAATCAAGCGATTTTTTTGTAAGAGTAATAAATAAACAGCTTTATATTTTGTTCTATAAAATTTTGATCGGTCCCGCTCAATTTTTTGCTTTGATCTTCCGTTTGTTTTATCTATACAAAAATTAAAATAAAGCCTTTTTTAGCTCCAAAATTTGATAGTCTTTCTTTAATTTTAGATATATCCAATAAATAATAGTTAGTAAATTTTGAATAGCTTTATTTTATTGCATATTGGGAATTACTCATTCTCAGCTTCCTTATAATTCTTTTTAGGATTTATTTTATAAAAATTTAAAGCATGTGTAACGTATTTTAACTTAAAATTTAATCGTGTGTGTGCTTGTGAGCGGAAATCCTATATGTAATTGGCGTTACGCATATAAGTTTTGTAGATTTTAGAATAGAATGACAGTGATAGATAATATCAGTCTAGATAGACAGTGATAGATAATACCAGTAGTAGTCATTACATTGTAAAATCTGCTGCTATTTATTTAGTAAAACAATTCCGGGACTACCTCTATCTGTGCGTTCTTAATCGTAATTGCAATTCCGTTGTTACTTTTGAAATTTAATTAAAATGAACTAAATGATAAGCAATTTAATTGGCAACGAAAAGAGGATCGTAGTTATCCTCGTATTAAAGGAGAACTTAATAGGACTTAAGTAAATTAAGTCCTATTTTTAATATTTTATTAGGAAAAAATGACTATTATCTACTTATTGAAATTGTAAGGGCTAAGTTCTTACAGATTTTGGCAATATATGATATACATATGAAATTTATCGCATTGGACATTTTTAATTCATTGTTTATTTTTAGTGTTTTCAGAGAATATCACGGTATTTCTTCAAATTCAGAATTGTTTCCAATTTTTAACAATTTAATTTTTTATACCTATTCCTTATATATACAAGCTTTCTCGACGAGACTTTTTTATGATTTTAACAAAATTTACAAATACGTTTTATATAATTTAAGGAAAAAATAAACTAACACTTTGTGTTATTTAATTAAAGATCAAAACAGCTTTTAATAAAGTTCGAGGTGGAATTTAAAATAAATTAAATATTATTAGATTTGGAAGTATCTCTTATACGACAAGGAATAACTCTTGAGTACTCCCCTCTCCCCCCTCACCGATCGTTCGCGTTATAGGAGAAATTCGTAAATTTTAAAAGTCATTCTCAATGCTTTCAAAATTAGTTCAAGTAAATTATATTGCATGTATTAATTTACGATTCATATAAACTGGTCAATAAATATAATAATTGTATATATATTTTTTTGTATTACAAATTTTAGACTTCATCAAAATCATTAAACCCATTTCAAATATAGAACTTATTGATTAATTCTCATTTCTTCTAAAAACTCATTTGAGTAGCTTTCTAAAATGCTGAACCCTTTTAGTAAATATTTAGACTTACATATATTGTACATTTGTTTGTTATCCCGTATCGCGTACGATTTCAATTTTGTCTCCGAGCTCCGAATCGGGAATGGTTGTGAAATGGGTGCGATCACTGCGAAAAGTATTTCTTTCGTTTGAACTTGTTTTAATAGAACGTTCCGAGGGCGTTTCCGCTCCACCGAGTTGAATGCGCTTTTGTAATGCCGATACAAAATTCTGAAAATTCATTAGAGCAATTCCCAAGCACACAAACTCATTTATATATTAATTAATTAATATTTCCAACACAGTTATAAACCCACCTGTGATATAATATCGCCACGAGCTGTGCGCACTTGGTAGAGATACCGAAATTTTCTCTGGCGTGCCTCTTCGCGGGTTTCTCGTGTTCGTGTTGGCGGATGCAGGCCGTCACAACGCATCATATGATGTTGCCTGTAGTAGGCACGTTTGCGGTGATCAATACGCCATCCCGTTATGAAACATTGCACCATTAGACTAATTATTATCGATACTGGCCAAGCGCATATTAAAAGTCCGCCATAGCAAGGCGGTGGCACGGGGCTTGGTTTCATATTTAAAATCTAGACTCGGAAAAAAGCATAGTAATTATCACATTATTAAAAAGTTGGTACGCTATTAAGTTACCCAATTGACTGTTTCTAAACCATTTACAAAGAAATCTACAGAGGCTATAATCATAGCAGTCCCGACTATACTAGTGGCCAATATTGTAACATATTTTACGCAGCATAAGGTCAAAACGGCAAATATCACTGCGCCTCCAATAACTGCGACATATATCTCACGAGGCTTTTTATATGTATTTATAAAAAGAAATAAATCATTAATATATGTAGAATGGCAATCCCGCGCAACTGACTCTTCCTTGGTGCTATGCGACGCTGCTCGTTACTTCCCCCTCTCATTGTATAGAGGACGCACGCTCAGGCATCATTCAAAATATAACGGTCAAACGCCGTTTAAAAGAAATGAATGACCAATGGGGTATGAGCAGAGAAAACGCCAACGAAGCGAAAACGAAGAGTTCAGTTCCTCCCAGAGATAAAGAGGTAGGACACACTCATAATACATCGCGCGAAAAAGTGATCTGACGTCTATTTTTTATGCATTGTTTACATCGCGTACACTATACGTGAACTTGTTCCATATTTTTGTTATTGTTTGCTTCTAGAAAAAGCAACATCATATTTCACGTCGCATAAACAAAAGTGTGATTTCTGCAACGGTAGTAATGGGGTCTCATAGATCGGTACGTCCCTCAACTCAATACCAAATATTGTGTTTTAAAAGCTTTAGAGAGCAAAACATTATTCGGTTTTCATACAGTTATCTTCCCATTAATTATCTAATCATTTCTTAACAATCAAGGGGAAAATTTTATAAACAAATGTATAACAAGTTTCCGATGATTCAACCATAGTCACCAAACAATTGACGCTCAAAATTCTAAGAGCCGTCCACCCGAAACCAATGTCTTCGATTGTTGTTGACACGAATACATATTTCTAAATTCCAGATAAATTTGTACCATTCTCTAATTGCATACAGCAAATGCATGTGTATTAGTGTGAAGTGTCCCATCTCTTTATCTTTACCCGAGACACAACTGACTTCTAATAAACATATTTGTTTATTTAAAAATCTGAACCCACATGTATTCAAATAATCTCTTTCATCATTTTTTTACTTACACCAAATTCATTTTCTGGCATTGTCGCTACACAGATTGCCATTGCTATCGCCGCCAAAAGAGACCCAGCAAATGCACTTACGAGAGCCGAAGCAATAGGATGTGCTGAACCTAAAACGGCTCCAAGTAAACCGGCTATAATTGCTAAAGCTGAATCGGCCGGACTGCCTAGTAGAGTTATTTCAAAATCTTGTAAAATAAAAACGCAATTCGCGCCAACTAGGAGGCCGCTTAGGAAGCCCACAGCGCGCAAGCAGCGATAACCTAAAAATAATGAACACAAAAATTAAGAACGCTAATTTCGGTCTGGCCGAATTTCTTAGACCCTACACCCGCAGTATAAATTTACAGCTTAAATCCCTTAAGCAGTGGGCGGGCTGCGACCATTTTCTCAGAATTTCCAAAATGCAGTTACGCCTATTTGTATAAAATTTCATTGAAATCAATCCAATCATTCATAAGACATTACTAACATTTGCATTAGTGGGTGGACTACGTCTGCTTTTTGTAATAATACTTTCCCTTTGAGGTGTCAGAAGGTGATTCTGAGCTAGTATATACACACTTTCCTATGTAAACTATAATTTCCTTTTCCTTTCTTATGCCAAGCTTCATTTAATGTGTTGCAAATGGGAGAATAAAGATATATCTTTCGTCCTTCGGGTGTAGGGAATAAAGACTTACAATACAAGCATTTCTAAAACATCTTAAAAATACCGTTAAAAGTTCTTTGGAACCTTAATATATCCTCTGACGCTTCCAGAATGACTTAGGAGAACATCTAGTGATCCTTGAATAGCTTTTAGAGCTTCTAAAAATATTTATAAAAACTTCTACGAACCCCTGGAAGAGCCTCTAAAGCTTCTGACAAATATTCTTAAAAATTAGGCCAAGCGCTTCTGGTGGGGCCTTTGTAGCTTTTGATATCACTTAGAAATACCTTTGGAACCTTCAGGTGTCTGGAGACCCTTAACTACCCTTAATAACACTGAGAGTTGGGTTGTTTTTGCAGGCTCGTTTAAGGATATCCTAAAGTTATAGAGAAGCCAGAGTCCATTTCGAGAGAGTGTTTTAAGATTCCCTGAATGATCTAGAGGTTTTTAGCTTAAACAAATTACATATTTGAGACACTCTTACGAGACCCTCCAAAACTTTTCAAAACCAATACAAAAATCTTTGGGACTTATTGGCTTTTAAGAGAGATTCTAAAGCTTTTCGTAATCCATGGAAGATCGCCTAGAACTTACCTAACAGAGCATAAACTATGCCAAATACGGCAGATATTGTCCATAGCAAAGCTGATAAAGTGTCGGGTATAATCGTAGCGCATGAGGGGCTTTCCATCATTCCCTGAAACAGAAATTAGTTAGAAAACATTAATAAAGTTTTAAATGAGAAATATTAATGAAATAGCATGGGAAGACCGAGACTGAAAGTCTGACTCGAGGAAACTGTGACTAAGATGAGAAATATTTAATTATCCTAATAATTTTGTTTCGGCTTATTATTAATTTTTCTTAAAAGTTTTCTTTATGTAGTTCAAAATTTGATGCGGTGACAAAAGACAACAATGCCACGCCTTCTTTATACATAATCAAAGTGCTTCTATTTAATTAGCCTGCCAACAAAGCTCAAACAACTCAAAAGCAGTAAGTGATAAGATAAATTTCAATTTTAAAGGACTAAAAAGAACAAAAGAGGAATGCAGCAAGTGCAGCATGCAGCATGTGCGTCACAGCAACGCCAAGTACGTACGCCGATGTTTGGTTTGAAAACAATTAAATAACAAAACAAAAACAAGAAAAAAAAGAACAAGAAGTCAAATAAAAATTGGGTCACTCGCTAAAATGTACAACGTTTAGATGATAAACGACAACGAGAAAGCCAGAGAAAGAAAGAAAAATTGCAATGTTAAAAGAAGAAGAAGAAGACGACATCTAAACAACAAAAAACAAACAAACAAACAAACATGAAGAGTTGTAACTAAAAGGAAAAGTAGAGCAAAAGTGGCGAGCAAAAAACAAGCACGTAGGCTTCATAAATTACAGACAACAACAAAAACAATAATAATAATAATAATAATAATAATTTTAATAATAGTAGTAATAACAACAACATTTGTAATGCCGATGCTATGACATTTATAATGGTATGAAAATTATTACCAAATTTATAAGCTTAACTAAAATTTACTAAAGAGGCTTCCAATTAAGTTTAATAACAGAATATATTTTAATTATTATAAGGAAAACCACAAAACTATTCAAAGCAGGATATGTGTATATTAATTAATTAATTAATTCGTATATAATTCCAATTCGTGAAGGCCATTTTGTGTATTATTTCATTGTTGTTTCTTCTTTTGTAAATCAAAATTGATTCTCTAGTTTTTGTTGTTTTATAAAGGCTTTACCTTGATCAGGAAAGGCCAGTCAATATTACGCAAATCTCTTGGATCATCCTCCTCTTCGCTGTCATCGTACGAATCCATCGAATGCATCTTAATGAGGATGCAAAACTATATACCGTTTATTAAATTAATTGATACCCCTGAACTTTTGTTAATACTTCGTTATTGTCTTTGCAAACATTCCATTTGCGTTTTGCTTGCTGGCAGTTCGATGAAATCGTGGCAGTCTCGGTAGCAATTTTTTCTCTCTTTTTTTAACAAATCGATTTCCGCTAAATTCTAAATGAATTCTTTATTCTTGTTTATTAACGTTAATTGTTCGTTGATGTTTGTGATGATAGTTTTTTGTTTTTATTAATTGCTATGCAAAAATTAAATGCCCACACCCACCCACTTTTTTGTATTGATGAAACCACAGGATCTATAGCTGACCAATACCGTCACCACTGTTACCGTTAACCGCCAAGCCAGCATGTTTTCCACCCTGCAGAACGAAGACTTAACGAACAACTGAATTGAGTAGAAGGTTTTTCAATGGATTGAAGTCCTGACACTGCGAAGCAAATTTTGCTCACATTTTTCAGGTGGGCGTATTTCCTTTGCTGCCTTTTCTTACTTTTCTAATTTTACTCTCAGAAAATTGTAAGCTAGTTTTCTTAAGGTTTTCTTAAAATTGTCAATGTAAAATTTCCTTTTGCTTCCACTCTGTCACGCTGCAGAACGACGCAAACAATAGAAGTTTGATATTTTTTATTCTCACACTTTGAAAGTTTTCGGCAAACTTTACTCCTGTGGGAGGGATAGAGAGAGAGAGAGAGTGTGATAAAGCTCTAAAAAATCCTTTGGAAAAAGCTTGTAAACAACCCCTAACATAGACGGTGTTGCCATTCGAAAATGAATTTGAAATTTCTTAATCCTTTAGCGATCGTAATGAATCAGAAGAGTGACTTCTTGTGAGTAAAATTAATTTAGAATGTTAGCTATTTTTTAGATATTAAAAATATATATTTATTTTTGATCCGGTACCATTTTATTTTTACAATTTTTTTTAATAATCATAAAACGCGTAATAGTGTTCTTTTTTGTTTTTTGTTTAACAAAAATATATTTTCCACTTCAAAATTGGAAATCGTTTTTTAATTGTTCTTGCCATGCCATTTATATGAGCCATAATATTTAAAATTGTTCTCCTCACACAAACGATCTGCTTCCTTGGGTCCACGTGATCCATAGAGATACGGAATTGGTTTAATTCTTTCACTTTCGATTTTATGCAGAACTGGTGTAAAAATGCGCCACGCCTCATATAATTCATCGGAACGTACAAAATGCATTTGTGAGCCACAAAAAACATCTAAAATGAGACGTTCGTAAGCATCGGGCAAATACGAGTCTTTATAGCGATGCTCATATGTCAAATCCAATTCAGTCTCTTCCATATCGAATGTTATACCCGGTGACTTTGTCATAATTTTAAAATAGAGTGCCTCTCCTGGTTGAACTCTTATCACAAGTTCATTACGTTTACTGTTCCCTTCAAATATATCACCCGGTACATCTTGGTATTGTATACGAACTTCCGCTTTACGCTCGTTCAGAGCCTTGCCACAACGCAAAAGGAATGGTACGCCTTCCCAGCGTTCGTTATGAATTTTTAATGCGGCCAGCGCATAAGTCGGCGTCGTTGAGCCACTGGGTACTGTCTGATCATCAAGATAGCCCAATTTTGCATCATCCTCACCCTTTGGATTGCCAACATATTGGCCCAACACCATATCCTTCAGGCTCAGAGTCTGTATACTTTTCAACACCTTCACTTTCTCATCACGTATATCATCGGGATGGCACGTTATCGGTTTCTCCATCGCAACCAGCGAGAGTATTTGCAATAAATGATTTTGCATAACATCACGTATGATGCCGAATTCATCGAAATAGCCACCGCGTCCCTGAGTGCCAAACGGCTCTTTGAAAGTAATCATTACTGATCCAATATTCTCCCGATTCCAAGTGGAATTAAGTATTTTATTTGCAAAACGTATAGTCATCAAATTCTGTACCATTTCCTTGCCAAGATAGTGATCGATGCGATAGATTTGATCCTCATGAAAAAGTCTAGCCAAATGATCGCTTAAAGCCTTTGAAGTTGCGGCATCCCGGCCGAACGGCTTTTCAATAATTACACGATTCCAACCTCTGAAAAAATTTAATAATTTAATTTAAGTAAGAAATTAATCAGATTAATCAAAATATCGTACGAAAATCTCTTTTTATCTAATCTCATTTTGTTTCATCTTATTTGAAATGAAATCCATTTTTCACAATATTCATTTTTGTTTCATCCCATTTCATTTCATATAATCTCAATTCATTCCAGTACAGTTTTATGCTCAAGAGAAATAAAACCCCGAAGACCAAAACTTACGTTCTCGACATGCAAATGCTTTTGATATTTTCTGTAACCTCGAAAAAGACTGACGGTGGCAATGCCAGATAAAAAACACGATTTGCTTTTAGTTTATTTTCCATAAGCTCCATTTGTTGGTTGAGTAGCTCAAATCCGGTACGTCCGTCATAGCTGCCCGAAACGTATTCATTGAGTTTCCAAAACTCATTATAACGTTCCAGTTCATGTGGCTGGACCTGCCCCGACAATCAAAAGGAGGATGGGGAAAATTAAAAAAACGAAATTTAATAGGAATTCAATAAAAAAATATAGAATTACAAACTTTCATGTATTGATGACACTTGGTTCTAATGTTCTCAACGGTAAGTTTAGATCGTGCATAACCGCAAAATTTTGTTGGTGTTGGTAATAAATTATCGCGGTAGAGCCACCACAGCGTAGGATAGATTTTCTTTTTCGCCAGGTCACCCTTAAATGTTTACATGATTTACATGATTATTTTTTTTAGGACTATCGGTTTCGATTACTTACAGACGCACCGAAAATAACGAAGGTGTGCGGAATTTGACCATCAAAATGCGTACCTTCACAAACCATTGTGGTGCTCTTTAAGGAATTAATAATGCGATGAAGGGTTTCCTCGTGCTGATCGCTTTGCCCTAGAGTGAGAAAAGGAAGGAGAACGATGAAAAGAAGGAATCAATATAGAACGCAGTAGAGAATGAAAAGGAATATAAAAAAGAGCAAATATAAAAGAAAGTACTTCAGAGAAATATATTTAACCCATTGTCCGCCAATTATCCCAATTTTGGCACACACTCTCTACTTTTGTTCTTGATGTGCAGTCGTTCAATTAACTTTTCGTGTTAATTCCCTTCAGAATGTTTTAATCATGCTCCATGAAAGTACTAAATATTCTCACTATTTTGGTTAAATCATTGCGAACTTCAGGTTGAAGCTTCTAAACTCAGGCAAGCTTGTGATTCTATATATTTTTGTACCAGCAATAACAAAAACAAAGCGATTAAAAATTGGAATTTTGTTTCTTGGGATTTTGTTTTAAATATCCGCCAAGCTATATTATTTTAAATGTGTATCGCTTGTGTGCAAATGTGATTGAACGCTTTCTACTTTTTATAATGAAGGTAATTTAATTTTTCAATGGTTTAAATGGGTTAAAACGGGGGTTTAAAACCCCCCGCCCTGCGTTTAACAAATTAAAACCCTCATTTCTGAAAACAAATTACTTTCCACAAAATATAAATTTTTTAAAATTTCGATTTTTTTAATTGGTCAAAAAAATCAACAAAATAAATTTATGATACTTGAATATTTGAGGATCAGCTCATTCGAGGATGACTCTTTATATAAACCATTAATGCCTTTCGAATTTTCTATTACGGTACATTTGATACGTTTTGATAATTCGACCCGGTTCTGAAATTTAAGGGGTTTTAAAAGTGGTTTGCTTTACTTGACTCTTAATGAGGGTCGCTTAAGCGCTTTAAATCGTTAACTTTTAAATGAGTTTCGAAGTATTTCACTTCAATCCGATCGTAGTGATCATAACCTCGAAATACTGCGTAGTTTAATTTTTAGATTGCGTTCTCACCGGCTTGAATCAATACAATCTTGTAAACTGCATTTATAAATAAACTACTTTTAAAGCTGCGAATTGTGTTTGCATCCTTTCCTCAAGACGATCAGGCACTTATTGATATCTTCAATATATTTTTAGAACACAAATTACTTTACACGATTCTGTTACGATTTTGGTTTTCCTTTTTTTTTTTTTGTTGCATTTTGTAAGTAAGTTACAGAGAAAGACATTTTTGTGAATGATTGAGAGAATTTTATTCGAAATACATGCATATTTCATTACAAAAGCCACATAACGTTTTCACCTTCACACTGATCGGAAGCAGAGGAGTGGGAGGGAGAGATGCAAATAGATAACAAGAAGTGCGGTTTCTTCCGGAATTTCAAGTAAATCTCCAGACCTGATGTATAAAAAGGGTGTTGTTGGAATTGTTTGTTGATATTCTGAGTGTTATTCTGGCTCTTAAGAATAGATTTTACTTTAAAAGAAATTACTAAAGGTTTAGAATTATAAACAATGCTAACAAAATTATTTATTAATATTATTCTATTAATAAATATTTTATATAAAATGTTTAAAAAAATTTTCACTTTTTTTGATACGATTTTTTATAATTACCAACAAACGCGATTTTTTAATGATGCGCGCTTTTATGGAAGCTATTCATATGGGAGGAAATTTTGTCGCTATTAATCAACCTCTAATTAATAATTACTAGTCTAAGAAAAGAATTAACATTCATTCGGAATTAAATCTGAAAGTTATTCATTAAGCTCAAATTCAAGATTCGGAATCTCTTTTAAAATGGAAATTAACACCCAGTAAAAATAAACCACAATGTAGTACAAATGCATTGTGTAAGGAATCCCATTCCAAAATGCCTTAAAAGTTTTAAGTTAAAACCCATTGAAGGAAATTGAAAATAATTCCCAAGTTTACCGAAATATAATTTAACACCCGATTAAAATTATACATAATTCCAAAATATGATTTAGCATCAAATTAGAAAGCAGATAACTCCAACTAGTTTGAAATATAACTTACCTGGGTGGGATAAAATGAAATAAACCAAACTTTTTAAATACCAAATAATTTTAAGTTTATCAGAATATTAATTAACGCCCAATTAAAAGTGGAAATATCAAATGTTTTGGAAAAGACTTATTGATATACAGTTAGAAATGGAATAACCCCAAAATGGATATAACCACCCGTATCCAGAATATGAGCTAACGCCGATTAAAACTAAAATAACCCAAATTTTATTATATAATAGCCCATATTTTTAAAAATATGATTTAATAATTATTAATGAATTAATAAATTTATGAATTAATTAATAATCAAACCACATGCTTCACAAAAAATAAATTAAAACCCAATTAGAAATAGAATAGCCCCAATCTTCAGGAAATATAAAATAACACCCTAAAGATAAATTAACCTCGACATTTTATAAATACTAACTAGCGCCAACTTAAAAATGAAACAACCACCACTTTTTCAAAATATGACTTCACACGTAGAACAAATGTGTGATAACCCCAACCTTCTTAAAGTATGAATAATCACACAAAAAATAAGTTAAATAATCTCAGATTTTTAGAACAGGAGGTGAAAACAAGCTTATACACCCGTATTCAAAATTTGTGGTGTGATCCCAATAATCCGTGATCGACTCACAAGGTGATTCTGAGCAAGAGTATATATACTTCCCTATACCTGTCACGCCTACTTTAATGCATTACAAGTGTAATAACAAAATTTCTGAAGTGGGGTATAATGAAAATATGGGCGTGTACGCACCTTCCTCCCATCAATTTTCGTTTTTAATAGTTCTTTGTATCCATAAATTTAAATTCGACGTCGCTTTCCTCAAGAAGAATATCGTAGTTATAAGAGTGGGCGGTCCACGCTCATTTTTGTGGGGTATTAATATCCAAGACGGTTATTTTAATTATGACATTTTTTCAAAACTCCCCAATAATCTGGTTAGGTCTGATAAAGGCGCTGCCCACTTTTGGATTTTTATCTGAAAGTAGGAGTGGCAGTGATCATATTTTCTGGATTTATACAACCAAAAAACCACGGATGCGGGAAAATGCCTTTGCACTTTACCACATAGGATTATTCCATCGGTTCCTTTGAAATCATAATTTCTTGGCCACGTCAATTTTTCCAAACATAATATTTGCTTGTATGCTTTTTATGGGAGTATAAAATCAGATTTATATCTCCTCTAGAGAGTGAGAAATTCTTTGAAGATTTATGTTCGATCTGTCCGACGGTGCGCATTTTCCATCCCAAAGAAACTATTTTGATAAAGAACAATCATGCCAAGTATCATGTAGATGCCTATTTCCGTTCGTATGTAATCGTGATTTCCACAGACAGGCACAGAAACACGCAGCCAGCCAGACATGTGGACAGACACTGCTGAATGGACTCACCTCCACTGAGCAAAAATATATATACTTTTCCATGCTAAGCACGCCTCCTTTGATGGATTACAAGGTAAAGCACAAAGTCAATATCGCCTTTGGGTATAGGACAGAGAACCTTTGGTTGTAAAAAGAGAACTATTTCCCTCAAGAAATAAGTCAAATCTCACCTTTAAAGTAAATCATCGCTTCATATACTCATTCATTCATTTCCCGACAAATTGGTATCATCTGTCTTCAAAAATCACGGAAATTTTTAATTCCGCCAAAATATTTAATTCCCAGGATTGATTCATAATGCGAACAAGTAACAGATTGCATAGTAATTTCATTATATTTGTTGTGCTTTCTGACAGAATCATCTATTCCCGTAATAAACCATAATAGTAAACAATAATAGTAGCAAATAGTAACATTCCCGTTATAAACCCTTACAAGATCTCAACATGATATATGGATTCATCTATTCAGATCCTCTAAAAATTATTTTCCCGTAATATTTGCACTAAATTCCTTACGACTTCATCCCTCTCCTTAATAGCGTAAGAATCTAAGCCAGTCCTATTCTCCGATTCATTACTTACTTATTACATTATTACTGTCAGTAGAATATTGTGAGTGAATTTTACATTCAAATACAAAAAATAGTGGCATTAGTTATTATTTTGCCGCATTTTTTACAAACCAAATGCAATCAGAATTTTAAAAAAATAATTAATCAGAATCAATGAACATTGACAATGACATTAAATTCATCCGTTCTATGAACTTGAATGAATATTGCATTTGCATTCAATTGAAAAGAATTTAATTCATTTAATCAACAAAAAATACATTAAACCTATGAATTGTTCAAAACCATTCACTTTCACGTAACCTTAACTTTCTATTCCAACGAACGTGATGAAATGTTCACGAGAAATGAACTCGTTAAATGTTTAACGAAAATTATTATTTTTATGCGAGTATGAAGAACCTTCTAAAATGAAAAATTGGTGTCAGAATTATTGATAATCATGAAATGTTGTTTGAGTCAATAGAAATAAAAATTTGGCATATTCCGAATTTATGTTCTAACCCAATAATGCGCATAAGTGTGTTGGTATGTAAATATATTGTTGTTTTAATAGATTTGTATATATATTCTTTGGGCATTGTTGTCATTAAAAAAAAGAAAACCTAAAAACTTAATGAAAACATTATATTGATAAGCTCAAAAGTGGCCTGATTGACATGATCGTGCAAATAAATACTCGCCTGATTTCATATCACTTCGCAACTGCTCTTCAGCGCAGTACATCAGACTATAAGTAAAATTTTTACTGTCAATTATTTGAATTAATATGTAATTATTTTATCTTTTTTTGGAAAAAAATCAAATTTTTCATTTTTAATATTATTTCATAGAATCCATTAATTTTTCTTCAAAAATATCACGTGCTGGATTTTATCAAATGTGTTTGCATGCGTCTTTTTTGTCGTATCGTTTATTTATTTTTTTTTTGTATTCGTTGTCGATCTCACGTATACTTCTGAACGTTTTTATAATTTTTGACGGTACACCTTATAGATCTGATAAGAAGTAATCTTAGCTGTTTATACGAGCAAGATCATAACCGAAATTTACAAGTAGTTTAACATTGTTGAGAGAGTAGGGCTATTTGGAATGTTGTACCCTACAGTCGATAAGAGGGTGCATTCAGCTTTATTCATCCCTTTGTCACAGGAAGAAATAAAATATGGGTAACAGGTGCTTCCGAGCAAGTTCTACATTGTTTGGAAACCCTTTTGTATTAATTTATATTCGTCTTTCTGGCAACACCGACTGTATGAATACTGTACGACTGTTGAATACTGTAGTCACTGACACCTTCAGAATTCCTATAGAATATTAAACTATTATAGGTTTTAATTAGCAAATCAAGATTAATGGTTTGTCCATTTGGATATTTCTTTGGTCGATTTGACAGATAACGAAGGAGGGTACATTGGCGTCGTTCAGGTCGACTCCTCGTTTTTAAAATACGTATTTACGTCAGTGTGTAAATTTCAAGTCCGCATTAATTGCTTGTATATATTTGTTCATGTTTTGCTTTTCTTAGATAATTCATTTGTTTTTATGCCTTCGTAAATGTTATGGAAATGTTAGGTAGGTGTCTTTTTATTGTTTTTAATTTCATATTAAGAAACTATTTTAATTATTGTTTATTCATATTCTTTTTAAACCCTTCCAATCCTTAAATAAAAAGATTTGGTTCAGTTCGAGTTATTTTCCATTAAGCTAATGTATTTACTTAAAAACTCACCATTAGTGATCTTTAAATCCATTTTAATGTGTAATTCCTATATAGAAAGGTGTAAATTTAATTTACAGTAAGTTTCACGAGGTAATGATATATCTTTATTTTTAGAAAAACACACAAATTTAAATTTCTTTCCTAACTTGTTAGACCTTTCAAAACTTCTTTCGAGATTTTAACCTTCTATGCATTTATTTAATTTCACTTTGCCAGACATAAACGGCTAATCATTTACCCTTAACCGAGAAAGTTAGCCGGCACGAAACAACGTCTGGTAGACTGGAGCTTGTTTAAGCGACTGTGCTAACGCTAACAAACTTAAGCTTACTAAACACTTAAAAGTAATGACTAACAAATACGAATGTGCACGAGAAGCCGGAATTGAGAAAAAACAATAAAATGTTACGTCTAACGTCCTTACGTCACTTTTCAATGCACGCCAAAGCAGAGCAGTTATATCTGCGCCAAAGTAAGACGATTGTATCGGCACTGATTGAACAGGCTGGGAAAGTTGCATTGGGTTGAGTTCTCGCCTACTACGACTAGTTGGGTAAAGAAAACTGTTTAATAAAGGAATTTTGGATTTTTTTAAATTTGATATTTTAAGAGCCGCTAATTTCAGTGCTTTATGATAAAACTCAAGACTTTATGCAACTCCACTCCTTTTCCTTCTAGTTATTTATTTATTTAAAAGCCCTTCCAAATGTCGATTTGGTCTTTGGCTAGAATTGGCCTTTGTCAAAAAATGTTTGGCAAAGATTAGGACAAAGATGTACCCAATGGGGAAGAAGTTATAGCGAAATATTCAACCACGGAAGAAAAAAGGACTGGAGAGTTTTTTCTTCCGAGGTTGAAAAATTCCTTCATTAAGCACTTTTCTTCACTCAGCTAGTCGTAGTAGTCATAACAAATTTGATTACGACTAATAGCAAAAGCTTAAGTAATAACTCATTAACTCATTTTTATAGATTTATTTAGCAACCATATCAGGCCCTCTTCTGAAAACTGGCCAACAAGCCGTTCAATACTGTAAAATAAAATATTGGCAATGGATAAGAGCAAGATTTATTTGAAATAAATTTTTTGCTACCTTATTTCAAAAATTGTCATTGATTTATCTACCACCCGAGTCAGTTACGCATTCTGCACGATGGTGCCGGATGAGACTCATCTGCTGTTTAATATTGGTTCTTATCAGGAAAAATATATAGAAAGGAATTTCTCATAATTTTGTTTATCTCATAATTTTATTTTATTTTGTAAGCATACTTATAATTTTAAACTAATATTTAATAATGTTTTTTAATATAAGATCGATTAATATGCCCGATAGTTTTTCCAATTTTTCTGAACATTATTACTTTATATAAATTAAAAATATAATACGTTTCCGCCATTAAGATGTCCGTAAGAATCTAAGTTTCGTTAATTGCCTTAATTTTGTCTGAACTTCAATTTCTTGAATTTGTTTTGTAGTATTGATTCCATCGTCTTTTATAAGGCTAATCTCCTTGCAATTTTGTGTTTAATACGATCGGTAGCTCTAAGACTTATACACATAATTGTCAGTAGAAAAGCACCGAGTGGAGGACGGTTTTATTACGCCTCGTTTCAAATTCTTGAAGTAGTTCATCAATATCATTATCGAGGTCATTGGATTTAGCCATCTGCAAAAAAGAATATGAACATTATTAAATTTTCTTGATTAAAATTATTGTATGCAAAAAATTTAAAAATATTAAGAACTCCTACTTCATGCAAAAAACGTTACAAATTCTTTTAGGAAAAGCTAATAATTCTCGTGTTTGTATTAATGTTTTTATTCTAAGGTTTGAATAGTCTCGCCTCCTCGCCTTGTCTTTCAGGTTACCTTACAGCAAATTAATACTATAATGGGTGGCGGACACAGTTGGTAGATAATTCAAACAGTTAAAAGGCAACTGGATACACGAGACAATGCGAATGGGAAGTCAATATTTTAATAGTCAGTTAAATTAGAACTTCGTTATCTAACTTTCGTTCGTTAATCGAACTTCAGCTAAGATTAGTAGGTCCCAAGAACTTTAATCAATTCATTAATTTATTCTTAATCCTGTGGTCTTAGTAATAGTATCTTAATATTAGTGATATTATGATGCCCCAAATTATCAAGATATTTACCCATCAACCCCTCTCCAAAACAATTTTAAAATCGTAAATCGTAAATATTTGCATATCATTCTATCAAACAAATTAAGCAATGAATTCATAATTTTTTGGTGCATAATTTTTAAAAATTAAAATAAACTCGGAATTACCAAAGACAAAAGAAGTACACTACAAGTTCTTCAAACCCTCTTCGAAAATAACTACTTTTTATTTACGTCAATGCTCTATCGCTTAATTAGCAATAGCGATAAATTCATATAATTAATCGATTACAGATATATCTTGTAAACTATAGAATTTGAAAAACGCTAAAATGAGCTGTCAAAAAATTCATACGAACGAGCTCGTGAATTGATTCACTTAACTCACACACAAATGTATGCAACAATATGGGATGCTTCCTAATAGCTATGTAAACTTGGCAGCAGTTATCAGCTGTTCGTATTTCCCAAGTTTAGAATGGCTACCTGTCAACTATTTAATTTGCTGTATTTGCGAATATCACGTAGCATTTGTTGATGCGTAAAATCATGTAAAAGCGTAAAATTATGTAATTCAAATACGCTATTAATCCTTCAGACGTATCTACCATTGATTCCAAGATAATTTTAGATATAAGAAAAATTAAGTGCTCGTTGTTTGCGGTAAATATGTATTTTCTTCGAATGACCAAGAAAAGAAGACTATATGCAAAATTTGTTTGGACTAGCCTAAAATAATTAAAGTAGAGGAGAGAAAAACAAAAAACTGAGCAAAAAATTAACAGAATCTTTGCGTCCATCAGCATTTCTAACCAAAATTTGTCGAAAATTGTTACCATATTAATCATATCCGTTATCAGAAAAGCTCCCATCAACGCTTCTTCAGGATTATCTTCGATATCCACGTTAAACACATGTACTGGTCGATTAAATATTGGATCTCGTGATTCCATGTGCTCCAGTACCTGATCGTAGACACGCTCCTCTACAGTAACTATTACATCGAATTGTTCCTTGCATTCCTGAAAACGCTCGGGACATTTTTTTATTCTTCGATTCCTATCGAGCATATGCAGGAGACCATTCTGAGTGTAGCTATCACAACCAAAACAGGCAATTACGTGAATTCACATTCCAAATAAATTCTTATACTTACTATTGCTTATCTTTGCTAATTAAATCATTATAAATCATGTCGTAAGTTGTTCCAAACTCATATACGTTCGGTTTATCAAAAGCCATGCCTGGTAATTTAACACGCTCGCCGGTACCGAAGGAGCGCACGTTGAAACCCTTCTTGGCCAGAAAATTATGAGCTTCCATTGAGCGGTTCATGTTGGAAGAGCAAACAATGGCTACGTTTAAACTTGATCCTACGGACATTTTAACAATAGAACAATTTTAATTTGACAAAAATATTAGGTCGATTTGCGAATGAAAAAGCCAATGAAGTTCCAAATGCCAGTCAGAAATAAATACGAATCTACATACATTTTAAGAGCTTCAAAAACAGCTGAGATTTGACAGCAGGGTAACTAAAATACCTTGAATAATTTCAGGAAATTTTTATCAAAATTTATTTCACTATTCTTTAGAAACGAAACAGAAACAACGTTCGATTCATACGTACGAATTGTTGTCCTATACACGATATATGATTACCAAATTAAATGTAATCGTTTTCACTTTTGTAATTGATAAACAAATTGAACTTAAATTATTAAATCCTAAAGAAAAATGGAGTTATATTTATTTGTTATGTTTATTGTTTCATTTCATAAATATCTTATCTTTCCAATCAAAAGAAAGGCACCAATATCTATCTAAAATTAAATGAACCATATAGCCGAAAAGAATATTCCAATCTATATATTCGTCATGTAATCTCTCCGTATCATTCGATCACTTATTCAAGGTTTGTGCATTACTAAAATCATAATTCCTCGAAGAAAGCAACTCGTGCTTTAGTCGAACCCGATTTCAGTTTCTTTAAAGTCGAGTATTTCGTTTCTCCCGATTTAATTTGTGCTGCACTTAAAATATCTAAATTACTCTGGTTCTCCTCTATTTTTAATAACTCAATTTCTGAGCGTAACGTTTGCAATTGATTTTGTACTTGTTTTGATTTTTTAATATACTCTAAGCGATTCTTTTCGATCTCATTTGTAATCTGTTGCATTTCACTTTCGGTAAGAATGAACTCTTTCGTTTCGAAGTCGTTCGTATCTTCTGATGAAGATGACGATGATGATAATCCATTTTCATCACGATGATGACATTTGACTGCAGCATTTGCGACAGCACCATTCTCTGCTGTATCTAATGCTGAATTAGTTTCAATATTATTTTCTCCACTCGAAATGCTGTCAATACGCATTAGCATATTTTCGGTGGATCTCTGTATGCCACGATTTAGAAAATTCAATAAACGCGCGGTAGCCTCACGTTCAGCGAGCTTAGCGCAAATTAACTCCTTCCGTAATTTCTCTGCTTCGGCTTCACGCTTATCTTTCTCCAACGTCAACTGATGTACATAAAAATCTGCATCGCGTATTTTTTTCTCCAATTCCGATTTTTCACTCTCCATTTTCATATGATGTTCACGTAGTCGATTCATTTCGCTTTTGAAATGGTTTGCTTTGCATTCGGTCAATTGCATTTGCTCTTCATTGACACGATTCTTTTCAAAATAAAGCTCTTTAGCCTCTTCTGATCGACGCTATTTTAAATGAAATGTTAGTCTACAAAGTGGCAACATATAAATTTGAAATTGAGAACTAACCAAAGCATCACTAGCTACACGCATTTCATCTTTTAAATGCTCCATACATTTTTCTAATTCAAGACGTTCCTGTTCAGCTTTTTCGCGTAATTTCTTCTCGCGCAAGAATTTTGTGCGTTCAATTTGTCGGCGTTGTTTCTCCTCTTTCGCTTGAGCTTTCATCTGTTGGATTTCCATCGTATCTGGTTTACGACGACGCATATACAGATCGTGATTACCTTTACATAAATCTAAAATCTAAAAAAATGTTTTAAATAGACTAATAAAACAATCACAATCAAGCAACCACCACCAACCATTTTATTGATATGTAAGTCTTGAGAATAGAAAACGAAACTGGAAACTTTTGCATCCACCAAACGTATCGTAAATCTTTTATCATCGAAGCTCACATGACGTATTTCATTCCACTGGAAGGTCGTTTTGGGTGTCAGTTTATTATGAAAATCGTAAATATTCAAACCGACAGCTGTGACACCAAGCCACAGTTTGGTTTTATTTTTATTCTAAAATTAATATCGGAGTAAACAAAAGAAAAAGGTCTCATTTAAATCTCGAAATATCACATACCGTTATAGGAAAATAGTTAACACCATACATATCCAAGTCCTGAGCTATTTTCAAATATTCCATTTCTACCTCATCCCGAGTCATTGGTTCATGATCCATATACCTGTTTGGATAGTTTAACATGTAAGCTTTAATAATCAATGAGTATAACTTTCGTCTCTTTATTTTGTTACCATGTTTTAATCCGTTCCTCCCACATCTCTGGCGTCATTTGATATTGATCAGTTACTCCTTTCGGTAATAGATCCACACCTGCTAACATCCCATCCTTATAAGTTTCATAATCATACGGACCATATTGGACATGGACAGCATATGAAGCCAATAGTACCGAAGCCTCCGGACGACAGTAAATGTCCATTGAAAGAATGGATTGTTTTACTTGAAGAAAGAACAAGTGCTGCGTGATTTCCTGTATTAACTCTTCGCTAACATTTTCCGGGAAAAATTTCGCATAAAAGCTGAATATGTAAATCCCTTGATTATGTTGTATTTTTTGATCTTTTACTTTCTTCTCCATTTTCAGCCAGGAAACGTTACCGCGTGTATCGACACATTGTAGGCCGAAATACCAAGACTCACGAAGGCCAATCGTACGACAGACAAGATCGAAAAGATCCTGACCAGTTGCACGTTGCTATATTTCAGCGAATGTATGAAATTTATAAGTTAATTAATCATCATCCACAACTATTTTCAGATTTCTCTGACTTACTTCTAAATTAAATTCTAATTCGGAATCAAAGGTAATCACTTTCACTGGGAATGACTTGTTTTTCTTGGTACGAAAAGGACTCATCTCAACTTTGTTTTAAAAGTGCAATTACTTTTCCTGTTTCCTTCCTCTACATTTCTGTGCTTGTCATTAAAATTACTAAGGTCTTGATACGATTTATCCTTTACAGGAGAGTGAAGTAAATGGGTGAGACACTTAAATATCGTATTTTTCTATATATTCTTAAAACTTAGGGGTCAATTTAGTTTTATTTTTACTTCAAAATTCTTATCGTTCCATTGGCTGTATCAAGTGTCAGAATGACAGACAGTCCTCGGTAGTGTTCATTTTATTCGATCTTAAAAAATTAGAAATATTTTTTTAATTTTTGACATTTGACGTTAAATCGGAGTGTCGCTTTGCGTTTGTCCTCAGTTATATAATCTAAAATTATAAAAAAGTCCCGGACGCATTCTATATCACTTTTTTAACACTCTGCCTCTAAGATATATTTTTCGGTTAAAAAAAAAATATTTTTTTCGGTTAATTTGTTTACCTCATAGGAGCCTTTTCAAATTTCGTTCTGCGAGAAATCAAACACAATAAGATGTAGACCGGCGCCAGGACACATGTAAATAGTAGTATTCGTGGATATACTGGCTTGTGCCAGTAATTAGGCCATGAAAAATTCTGCCATGTAACTATGCCAGAAAAATTATGCCATGAATTAATGGGTAAATGGTGTCATTTAGGTCATTCGCCAATTTACAAGTTTTTGTTTATATCAAGCTATACCTGATACATATTATTGTAAGAAATGTTACAGTTAAGTGCAATTTGAAAGTGAAATGGCAATAAAACAGTGAAAAGCAATAAAACAGCGCGTCAATATATTTATATTAAGAAGCATGGTAACTCTAAATGTAAGCGCCAAGGAAGTGCATTTTCGAATCTTTTGTTTTATCGGAAGTGTTCATCAATGTTTCGAAAATCACAATTTCGAGAATAACAATTTGTTATGGTTTGGTGAGGATAAATTTGTTTGGTGTTAAAAAGATTATAAACTCCTGTTTTTTCCAAACTTGGGAAACAGGTAGGTCTCTTCAGTGCAAAATAATATTTTCAATATCTTATAAAGATTTAAAATTCAGACTTAAAACGACCAGAATTGTGGAACGACAACAATCCGTGTCTACTCCGAAAAGAGTTTTCTGCGCTTATTTTTTCAGTTGAAATTAAGAGGATTATGAGCTCAATTTAAGAGGATTATTATATTTTATAAAAATGACTGATGAATGCGTTGCAATTAGGGAATGTTGTGCTAAGCAAAGAGACGACCAGCGTGATGCCCTCACAACGAATGATGAATTTGGCCCAGTCGCCGGGTATGTTTTATAGTTTTATGAAGTTTTTGTTTTTAAACTTCCGATGGCAATGTGTTTTCCTGCTTTAAAATAAATTTTATTATTTAATAATTCTAATAATTTATTCTAGCTATAAAAAACACATATACACTGCCTGTATGCCCACCGAGCGTTACGCGACTGAATACAATATGAATCATAAGAATCGTGGTCAGGCTTTAATATTCAATCACGAATATTTTGATATACCGTCACTAAAATCACGGGCCGGCACTAATATCGATTGCGAGAATTTACACAAGGCCCTGAAAGGCTTAGATTTCGAAGTGGCGGTTCATAAAGACTGTAAATTAAAGGAAATTATTAGACATATCGAAGAAGGTGTAACCATTGATTAATTAATTCCTGGTAAAATTGATAGGAACTTAATAAATTTATTTTTTTCTGAAGTCGCACAGAAGGATCACAGTGATAATGATTGTGTATTAATAGCAATACTCTCACATGGAGAACTAGGCTATATTTACGCCAAAGATGTCCAATACAAATTGGATTCAATTTGGCATTACTTTACTGCCCACACTTGCCCAACTTTAGCTGGTAAACCAAAAATCTTTCTTATACAAGCTTGCCAAGGAGATCGTTTAGACCCGGGGATCCTGCTGCAGAAAACCGAAACTGATGGGGAATCTACGATGAGCTATAAAATACCGCTGCATGCCGATTTCTTAATCGCCTATTCCACAATTCCAGGTTAGTAAACACACCTTGTACAAACGACAAAATATGTATTCATTTATATTTTATCATTAAGGATTCTATTCTTGGCGTAATACTAGCAATGGCTCTTGGTTTATGCAATCACTGGTGGCTGAATTAAACTTAAACGGAAAGAAACACGATTTCCTTACATTGCTGACCTTCGTTATACAACGAGTCGCTTTAGATTTCGAATCTTGTGTACCAGACAGCCCTTTAATGCATCAACAAAAACAAATACCATGCGTAACAACAATGTTGACACGCTTACTACGTTTTGCAGATAAGAAAGGCGGTAATCATAACTGATTGAAGTTAGAATTATAATTTAATAAGACCAAAATGCAAAAGAACAGACCGATAAACGTTCAAATATTTCCTTTCTTGGAGGATCATTTCTCATTTTCTTGGAGGAAATTTAATTTCTCATTTTGTCATAAATATTTTTATTTTATTAATAAGACACTTTCTTAATTTTCAATTGTTAAACCCATTTCAACATTTAATTCCATTTAACCTTCTCAGCAAAGTAATTACAGTCTATAATTAAGAATTGTATTTCTTCAGACACACAGTTAAAATATTAATTAAAAATCAGCATTTAAATTTAATTTTGGTCCTATATTTATCAAGAATGTTTTGAAATTAGCAAGCTTCTGACTACCTAATTTGGTCTTAAACTTTTTAAATTTTGGGAAAAACGGATAAATATAAATTTTTTTTTGATAATTTCCAAATATCGAATTAACCGACTTCGACGGAAGTACTTATTTTCAACTTCTATAAAAGTAATTATTTTTTATCGTGTAGTTGCGTGTTAATGAAATGAATTTATTTAATATGTTAAATTTGATTGAGGATTAAGAAAGCAAGCCTGAAGCTTATCTTTAAGTACGTATTAGTTATAATTTGCTTGGACTGAATTTCCTTTGATTAGTTTAAAAATTTATATTTAACTGTAATTCACGCAAAAAATTATATTCATATTTCATACGACAAAACATGAAAATCGTATTGAATTAATTTTCGAATTGTCATCGTAATATTACAAAATGTTCAATTTGTATTCAATAAAAACCATTTTAAAATTAAAATGAATTAATATGTACTATGCATTTAGTTATTCCTTATTAAAATATACATAATTTTTCCTTTGTTTTTCTGGTAGCCTGTTCCTTTGCCAAGGACTTTTCTACCTGTTTTAAAGTAAGCAATTCCTCTGAACACGAATTTAATTGAGCTTGCAGACGCTTATAAATCTCCGTATTCTTGCCATTACGATTCATGGATTGCTCTAATTTTGCAATCTCTCGCATTTTTTTATGAATACTATCTGAAATTCGTACACTTTCGACATTCAATGATTTTGTAGTTTGATTTTGTAGAGATATCCTGTTGGAACTTGCGGGAGAGCAGGAAGCATTAACTGACGACGTGTGTTTGTCACTAAAAATGCTCTCGTTGAGAAAAGAAAAAACATCGGTACGCTGCCTTTCACGCTCATATGCTTTAGCATTTTGCTCTTCAACTTTTTTTTGCTGCCTTTTCAGCTTTTTCTCCACGCTAAAAATGTCTTTGCAATCTTCAGCTGCAGCCTCACGCAATTCCATACAATAGTCAAGAGAACATCCTTGAGGTAGTATGTGTGCCGAAATGGGTGTGGTTATACCTTGATTATTCCAACCAAGACCCGTTCCTTGTTTGTATCCCATTTTAGCCATCAATTTGGAACCGATACCCTACAGATTCAAACCAATTCGATTTCATTTAGAGATAAATCCAAAAGAAAACAAGAATGCTAGAGCTTCCTTACGCGTGTATATTTCTCCCACTCACCCAAGGGCTGATCGATTGGATACATAAATAAATTTTTTTCTATGAGACATGTTTGTTTAACTTCTTCCAAGTCACTCAAATCGCTGATGCCCAATTCTTTGTCTCCTTCTCCAGAGGAACTTTCATCATCCAATTGATCTTCACGGAAGCTTAGTGTAAATAATATATTTCATGTAAAAGACGGTAATATACCTTCGTGATATAGTGGGAAAAGATTTTCGAAGTCGAAATCCTCTTCTTTTTTCTTATGATTGTTATCCTCCAGGCGTACACGACATTGTTTTTCAACAAAATTAGAACATAACACGCGCCCTTTGTGCCAAATACGATCCTGCATTTTTGCAAGCACAACACAATTCCGCCTTAATTTCTCAAAATCCGGTTCTGTATATTCTCGCAATTCATTAAATGGTACCAGCTCACCGTGAGAATAATGGCAATTCGCGTCATTGAATTTACACTCGCCTTCAAGGAAATATGTACAAGGCAACATCTCCTTGTGCGTTGGGTTTGTGTATAATACGCGCACTACCATTCCTGATAGAACATGTCCGTCAAGTAGCTCTGCACTGTCTCCTAAGCCACAAATTATAGCATTATGATAACCAACAGCCCCCCATGAGTGCTTATGTGGTGCAGAGCACTTCTGGCCTATCATACTTTCTAGTTTCTTCTGCATGGGAAATAAATGTGTATGTGAGTGATAATTAATTTCTAGGACATCTCAAAATTTTTATTTTTTATTAATTTATATTTACTTGTAAATCCATTACATCAGCTTCGGTAGCATCTTCAACAACGTCTGCAAACCTATTGCCCTCATCGTAACAAAGTTTATCACCGCTACCTTCAATTTCATTTTGCAATTCAGTGCATCCGATTGCTTTCAAGACAGGGATATTTTTATTAACTTCATTCTCGCCTATTTCCGAGGTAGTCTGCCTCGTGAGATCAAGCAGCTCCAATAAGTTTTCTTTGAGCTTTAACAAGGAAGCTCGATCACTATCATTCGTTACCTCCGAAAGTGCTTGATCCACAGTTTTCAACTGGTTAAGAAATTGTTTGAAGTAACTTAAAATCACTCGCAAAATTTTAAGCAATACCTGTAATTCAACTTCCTCCATTTCGCCCAACTGGCCACGGAAAAAATGTATTGTATATTTCTGCAAATTGGTTTCAATACTTTGTTACCGAATTTCTGTGGAAATATACTCTATGTGTAATTGTTTATAGACGTAAGTAGTCTAGCATAGCATTCGGCGCTTCTAAAAATATCATCGACTCGAATCGTGAAATCCAAATAAAAAAAAATTTAATATTTACTACTGCTAAATATTTGCAAATTATCATAATTTATTTGCATGGTATCATATAAGCTGTCAAATGAGTTTGTCATTCTGCAGTAGGGTGATTCCAACTAAAGGCCTGATTATAATCGTCTTGATTCAACGCGCCGGAAATGGGGGGAGAGAGGAAATTTCTGCTAATAAATGTCATTTGCGACTGCTTTTCGTTTTTAAATGTTGCCACCATATTTAAAAGAACATTTTTGTTTGCACACGCACAACCCTTATAATTTTTGTTCTTCAATTTGCAAGACTACATTTCAATTGTAACTAGCGATGGAGCAAGAGCTTTTGGAAGACCTTCAATTTTTCAGAATTTTGGCCCTGTATTTAGAGTGGAAGCGGTGTAGGCCAGTTAGACGCTGGAGCATTCGTCCAGTAAACCGAGATCGCGATGTTAATGGGTACTTTAGAAAAGTGTTCTTGCAAATAAAAACTTTGGATGAGGAACAATTTTTCTTGCACACCCGAATGACAAATCCAGTGTATAATTTGCTGCTGCAGTTAATGAAGCCGTATTTGGAAAGTTCCAATCAGTTTATTGGTGTGGAAGAAAGGCACTGCATAACATTGACGTAAGCCCAAAAACCTGTCCACCTTTTTATAATATCTGACCTGTATCCTTCCACAGATACCTTGCCCACGGAGCATCGTTCCAAACAATCGCATGGAGTTTTAAGATGGGGAAAACAACAGTTCGGAACATTGTTTTGGAAACTTGTGAGGCACTTTGGACCGCTCTTTCGCAAATATATTTAAGCGAACCGACCGAATCGCAGTACAGAGGTATAGCACAAGAATTTAGGGATATTTGGAATATGCCAAATTGTGTCGGTGCCATCGACGTAAAACATGTTGCCATTGCTTGCCCAAAAAATTCTGGAAGTATGTACTTCAATTATAAGAAATTCTACAGCATTGTGCTTATGGCGACATGTGATGCAAAATATACATTCACGTCGGTAAATGTAGGGAGCTACGGAAGCCAGAGCGATGGAGGTAATGACCATAACTATATCGCAAAATAGCAATTTCTACACCTACCAAATTCTATTAGGGGTTCTTCGACATTCTCGGTTCGGGAAAGATTTAATGGACAATAAGCTTCCATTACCGCCAGGTACTCCATTAATTGATGGCTCCAACGAAAGTTTTCCCCATTATTTCGTTGGGGATGCGGCTTTTCCACTAAGGTCCAACTCGATGCGACCCTATCCCGGCACACATTTGCCCGAATACTGTATTCGGATGTATGTATAAGTTTTTATTTATATCACATTGTTTTTAACAAACAAAGTGTTAATTTCATATAATGTGGCTACCTTTGTTATTAAAGAAAAAAAAATCGATGTGGCAGCGCGATTTTGGCTGCATGCTCGCTGGCTTGCAGAAAATATTGAAATCATTTTGATATTTGCGGGGTAATGGCACATATTCATACGAACATATATAGTTCAATGGAATTTTGACAGTTCTTACGCCATACCAAGTCGAGTATAATTAGACCTTAACAGCCTTATAATGTATCACGATACGAAAACGTAATTTTCGATTTTCTTTTGCTATTTCCCCGCTTTTCTTCGATTTAACGAAGAAATGATGAAGAAGAATGCCAAAATAACGATAACGAAAACGTAACGAACACGAATCGAAAACTAGATTTTTGTTGTTGTTTTTCACATGCATTCCCGTGTTCGATTGGAAATCACTTCATACAGCCTTATAATGTATCACGATACGACACGATTCGAAAACGTTGACGAACACGAAACAAAAACGAAGGCTCTAATAATGAAACCTCTTCGTTCACTTCGTTTCATTTCCAATTTATTGTTGTTGGCATCCACAGAAAATGTGCGATTGTTTACCTCCTACCACTTCTCCCCTCCTTGCAATCATCAGCAGCATGCTTCTTTGCTTTGACGATCGCATTTTTGTTATCGTCAATTTTGACAACCCTTTCGTGAAGTATTCGTGATACATTATTAAGTGATTTCCAATCGAACACGGGAATGCATGTGAAAAACAACAACAAAAATCTAGTTTTCGATTCGTGTTCGTTACGTTTTCGTTATCGTTATTTTGGCATTCTTCTTCATCATTTCTTCGTTAAATCGAAGAAAAGCGGGGAAATAGCAAAAGAAAATCGAAGATTACGTTTTCGTATCGTGATACATTATAAGGCTGATAATGTATCACGAATACTTCACGAAAGGGTTGTCAAAATTGACGATAACAAAAATGCGATCGTCAAAGCAAAGAAGCATGCTGCTGATGATTGCAAGGAGGGGAGAAGTGGTAGGAGGTAAACAATCGCACATTTTCTGTGGATGCCAACAACAATAAATTGGAAATGAAACGAAGTGAACGAAGAGGTTTCATTATTAGAGCCTTCGTTTTTGTTTCGTGTTCGTCAACGTTTTCGAATCGTGTCGTATCGTGATACATTATAAGGCTGTAAATCCCTTATGGGTCAATTACTCTAGATGTAAAATAAAGTAACGTAACGTGCGTACGTTGATGGGGCGGAATGACGATTAGTGAAGCTGTTAAAAATTAGCAACAAAACTTTTATTGAGATCAGAGTAACAGTGTTGTGAATTTATTTGTTGTAACACCTGGTAGAGAAATCATATCACTATCTCGCTCTATTTCATATGTTTTATATAGGAAGTATAAAGAGCAGAAATAGCTGTCTGAAATACGGATGTAACTTGACGTAAGAAACCAAATTTCAATAGGTTCGTACGTCCGTCAACGTCTGTACTAATCGTTTGCATTGTTCGCGGTAAGGTAAGTTGAACTTACCTTACTGCGATCAATGCAAACGATTAGCCCAGACGTTGACGGACGTACGAACTACTGAAATTTGATTTCTTTACGTCAGTAAAGAATTTAGTTTTTAGGATTACAAGTTTTTAGGATTACAAGGCAAAGATCTCGTAAATATTATTATAATTCCATAAAAGGTATTCGTAACGATCACTGCTCGCGGCAAAGACCACAACCCTAATTTCGTAGAATACCATCGTTCTTTTAAAATTATAACAAAAATTCCTTATTGTATCTATGTTTTAAGACATGGCAACTCTCAAACGCCATTTTCATTTTCTCCTGTATAGATAAGTTTTTGGTAGTTGCTAGCGTTTTCGGGGTAATTTTTTCACGGTTCAATTAGTTAAAAACCATTTCTGGGAGTTCTAAAAGGAAATAATTATTCTAAAAATAATTTCAAAAGGGAATTTTCTAAAAGTTCATTAAGGAAAAAGACTTGTTTGCAATTTCTTGGAAGTGCTACAAAAAGTTCGGCAAAAAATGGTGGACGCAGCCCGACAAATGCTGGATGAATTAATGGGTCGGAACCGTAACCTGCACCCTTCAGAAGCTGTTCGAAAAGTAAACTGGGATGACCCCGATGTAAGTGTTTTGAATTCGTAATGTAAAATAAAATAATTTATCATTTGTTTTGACAGTTTTGTCAATATTACTTGGTGAAATTTTGTCCTCACGATCTCTTTGTAAATACTCGAGCGGACCTTGGGCCTTGTTCCCGTATTCATGATGATGAGGCCAAAGAAATGTACGTTCAGGCCAGACCTGGTGCGCGTAAACGACAGTACGAAGATGAATTTTTGCGTTTTTGCAACAGCATGCTCAACGACGTTGACAGAAAAATTGCAAAAGGCAAACAAAGATTACAGTTAATGCAACGAGACCAACCCATCCCCATGCAGTATGTGTCCAAATATCAGGAACAATTGAATAACATAAATGCGCGTATTAAAAAGCTACTTTCGGAGGCTGAAGAAGCCGGAATACGTGGTGACGTGGACCAAGCACAAGATCTAATGAGTCTTTGCGAACAGTTAAAAGAAGAAAAAGAGGCCTTGATAGCACAACATGATTCAAATACAAATTCAAAGGATATTCCTGAACGCTCAGACGATGCACTATCGGAGAATTCTAATAAGCCGGATGAATTTAACGAAGAGGGTAAGGATGAAGGTAAAGAAAAAAAGATCTCGCCATGGATCCAAGATCTTGGAACAATACAGGAAAAACAAATGGAGGTATGTGAGACTTGTGGTGCTTTTCTCATTGTTGGTGACGCGCAGCAACGTATTGAAGACCATTTAATGGGTAAGCAACATTTAGGCTATACCAAATTACGTAAAGCCGTGGGAGAAATACACGAGAAACGTCAAAAAGAACGCGATGAAGAGGAACGTAAGCGTCGGGAAGAACACACTAACCGACCAAATCAGAGCGGTCGTGAAGAGCGTAGTATCAGGTTCGATGCAAATCCATCTTATTTTTCTTTTAACATTATTCATCCTTTTCATTTTCAGGGATCGTCGTGATAATTATGAGGATCGCTCGCGTTCACGTGATGGTGACAGTTACCACTCCGATCGTCATTACTCTGATCGTCATCAATCTGATCGTCATCATTCCGATCGTCATCACTCCGACAAACATAAGCGTAAAATTCTCAATATTAAGAAATAATTTGTACTAAATAATCCTATTTCAGATCATAGGTCCTCGCATCATCATCGCCGATCTGAATCGCGTCATCACAGCAGACATGTAAGTCGCAGCCGAAGTCGCAGCCGATATTAAACCAACAAAGCCTTCAATAATTAAGAAGAAAAGAAGAAGGTCTAGGATTGAGGTACCGAAAACATTAGAATATTTTAATTAAATATTAAAACAGAACTCTAACGTGAACATCAAGGTGAGTGTAAAAAATGGATAAAATTGTAGTAATGCATATATATAGAATTGCTCTAAATGGGGTGTTTTTCTAAAGATACATTTTTGTGAAAAAATACCCAGATTTCACAAAGTTAATCACTCATTATTTAATTTGTTAGTCCTGTACTAGTCGATATATGTGTACAATATGCGTATCACGAAAAGTTAAGAACTAAATACAAGTGTAGAAAATATTTGCGAAACTTCGGAATATTACAAAATCCTCGAGTCCAGGCACTTTAAGTATTGCCTACTTCTTTGCCAGGTTAGTGACTGCATTGAAATACAATATTTTGGTTTTTATAAATCTGTGTAATTAGGGGTATTCATATCGAACGTGTTTCGCTACTTCGCCATTTTTGCATGCATTTTGTTAGGGATATTCACAACTGGACTCGTTTCCTCATTGCTTGACATAGGTTATTTTGAAATATATGTTGCTGATGAGTACGTTAATATCAAGTTCGTTTTAAATTTTAATAATATTATAATTTTAATATAATAATAATAATAAATATAATAATTTTACATGTTGAAATCCTTCGAAGTTTTGTTATGTGTGAGCCATAAAATCATCTATCAAAAAATTAAGGAATTACTGCAAATTCCTTACCGGGAAATGATGACCTCGTAAAAAAAATTTTCTTAAGAATATTCATAATCTTAATTCTTTTTGATTCCTTTTTTGTAAATTTTCATATGTCAACATCTGTTACTACGTAGCAATATTTAGCACGATTGGCAATAACGAACTAGATGTGAATATCCTTCTTTTGTTGTCAGTATACAAGTATACAAGTAAGCATTATTTAATTTTGGAAAAATTCGGGATTTTCTTCTTTCGGGGTGAACTTTATCTTTCACAATTGTTGGGTCTACTTCGTTAGTGGCGATCGAATAAATAAATTCATAAGTCACTCTCGACGAGATAATCAGGTATTATATTTGTTCCATAATAACGTAATTAGGTTTAAGGCATTTAATTAAACGCATTAAGATCGGAAGAATATCGTACGGATGAAGCCTTGACGTTCATGTGATCTCTTATAAACTAGATATCACACTCACTATTCAGATCGTGTTCCAGACGATGCCTGAACATTTGAGGGCCCCTTTTCTCTTCAGCTATTATCCAGAAAAAAGGTACATTCTAATTAATCTTTAACATTTGTTCATTATCTTAAAAGTTCTTAAATTTTAAGATTATATTTTAGTAAATGATTCCTAAGCGTATAGAAATTGATTTATTCAAACATTACGAAGGTGACGTATATTCCTAGTA
This sequence comes from Physocephala rufipes, assembly GCA_963966595.1. Lineage (NCBI taxonomy): Eukaryota > Metazoa > Arthropoda > Insecta > Diptera > Conopidae > Physocephala > Physocephala rufipes. Next base: position 6,709,632 of record OZ016504.1, on the reverse strand, counting down.
CATTTCTGCGCTGTTACGATTTTATTAAAGAAGTGATGACCATGTTTACCATGAAATTAATTCTTCTATTATTAAAGTATTAAAATTCAATGGAAATTTAAATCAGCTGTAGGCTCTCCAGAGGTAATTTAATCATAAATAAAATGAACTAAATCTGTCCATGTAGGAGCATTATTAAAGAAACGAGAAAAAAGTATATAAAAAGGAAGTATAATCGCATTGATATTTATTAGGATCTAGGATAAAGCTATGTGTGTGTGAGAGGTAAATAGATGCGTTAAAGTTATACAATGGAACTTGTAAGGCAATTGTTTCTTTTACCGACTTATGCGACTGACAGTATTAATCGCGTTGTTCGGAAAATAAATACGTTTTTCTTCTGTGTTGATTCGATTTCCTTTTATGGATTTGTATTAAAAAATCAAATTCGGTTAATTTGATATTTCCAAAATATATTTCTATGCTTTCCATTGTTTTATTATTATTTGCTTTGCATATTCTTCAAACGGTCGTTTCTGTTCATAGCTATGCGCCATACAAAGCACTTCTGGGCATAATATAAAAAAGTTTACCTCAGAAGTAGGCTTGAGGTTGGCCGTGAAAAAATTAGCATCGCTTGAGTGTAAAAGAAACGAAATTATATTCCGAACAATCCGAATCTTTGCGTTTTATTAAATTCAAATTACCAGAAATTCCCAAGTGAATAACTCCGTGTGTCAACTGTATTCTATATTTTTGTTATAACGTAAGACATCTAAAATAAATTTAATTATAATTATTTAATTGTTCACACAATGCTCGTAATGTTAATCCAGTAGGCTCCGTAAAACATGTATTATCGCCACCAATTACTTCCATCGAATAAATTTAGTTTAAATGAAAACTAAGCATATTTGTGCTTCCCTCGTATTTACTACGGTCAGAATAAGATTATGTCTAAAAGTTCTCTTAGATTTTAAACTCATGGCATATATTTTTTATACATATCAAGGATCCTTTACATCGCATAAATTAATGAGTTATAAAGAAGAATTTCATCAATAATTTTCGTTAGGCATTTGTTGTCTCTTATTTTATAGGTTTTTCCCTCTCGTAGGATCAAATCACCGCAAACCTCTTATGGACACAGAATTTTTTTAAAACAAGACCATAACAATATTTCTATAAACAAATAATTTAAGAGATTTCATATTTCATCATTAATAAATTGCAATATTTTGCAGTGTTTCCGCCTCTATCAGAAGTCATCTTCGCGTAAGAAGCAGAGAAAAGTCAGGTAACAACTACAACTACAATAAAAACATTTCTCAACTGCTCCTTCAGCTTCCTGTTTGTCTCAACAATCTCGGATGGTACCATCATGGAAATTTATAAAAATAAACGAGGTGATTCAACATATTAAAATTGTTTTCGTTAGTCTGATTAAATAAAATGGATCGAAATCTTTGAAAGCGAGATATTTTATTTTTGTATGACTCGGTAGCCTCTTAAGGATAACAACATTTTCCAAAAGTGTGCAAGGTTTACTTTATTATTCATCACAAAATTGGATCTAACTATATTAAATATAATTCGGTCGAATGGAAGGGAAGCTAGTATTGAATTCACTAGAAGTCCGAACCATATAAATTCAGTGTTTTACCTTAACCTGAACAGAAACAGTTTAAGGAATTTGACTACTACTACTAGTACTAGTAGTAATGCAGCAGCAGCAGTTGTAGTAGAACTCGTTAGTTTAATAGTAGTAGTAGTAGCTAAGTGCGTGAAGTTAAATTCGGGTTTTGCGAATTTAACAGCAAAGACACGAACCATTTTTTGTGCGAGCACGCCATCGAGCATAAGCGTGAAGTTAAATTCGCGTTTACGTCGAGCTCCAAATTCGTGTTTTCAGCGAGCACTATATGCTTATGTGGAAAACCTGAATTTTAAAGGTTTGCTGAGAACATTTAATTACGTCAATAATATGAACAATATTAGAATTGAATTTTCATTAAATTTTAGCCTTTTAACATTAAAGTTTAATATTTTTTCAAATTTTATATAAGATATCTGTCGATTGTATGCCTGATAATTTTGTAACTGATTTTGAACTTTGCCGTTTTAGTCTTTAAAATATGACGCAATATATTTTCATGGAAACTACGTAAATTGTACTTTCGAACGGCACTAGACACATATCGATTGTATGTTTGGGAGTCTTGTAATTGAATTTTGAAAATTGGCATATTGTCATCTTACGGATTTGAAGAAGAGACAATGGTCACATTCGATTGAGGTGTGTCATGATGCGACATATTTTTCTAGAAAGTACGTAAATTGTATTTTCGAACGACACTAGACACATCGATCGTATGTTTGGAAATTTTGTAAATGAATTTTGAAAATTGACATTGTCATCATACGGATTTTAAGAAGAGACAGTGGGCACTTTCGATTGAGATGTACCATGATGCGACATATTTTTCTAGAAAGTAGGTAAATTGTAAAATATGTCGCACTACGGTACACCTCAATCGGAAGTGCCCACTCACTCATTTTTAAATCCATAAAGTGACAATATACCAATTTTATTACATCCGTAAAGTGACAATATGCCAAAATTCAATTACAAATTTCCCAAACATACAATCGATATGTGTCTGGTGTTGTTCAAAATTACCATCTACGTACTTTCTAGAAAAATATGTCGCATTATGGCACACCTCAAGCGGAAGTGCCCACTCACTCATTTTCAAATCATGAATTTTTTCACTTTTTTCACATGAATTTTCAAAATTCAGTTACAAAATTCCCAAACCTACAATTGATATGTGTATCGTTCGAAAAAATACTAATATCGTTCGAAAAAAAGATGTACGTACTTTTTATAAGAATATGTGGCACGCCTCAAGTGAAAGTGTTCGAAATCGTTCGAAAAAAAATGTACGTACTTTCTATAAAAATATGAGGCACGCCTCAAGTGAAAGTGTCCACTGTCTCTTCAAATACGAAATCAAATGCGAAAAAGGACTGAAGCGGCAATGTTCAAAATCAGTTGCAAAATTCTTAGGCATACAATCGACATATATCTTATATAAAATTTGAAAAAAATATTCAACTTTGATGTTAAAAGACTAAAATTTAATGAAAATTAAATTCTAATATTGTTCATATTATTGAAGTAATTGAATGTTCTCAGCAAGCCTTTAAAATTTAGGTTTCCCACATAAGTATATAATGTTTGCTGAAAACACGAATTTGGAGCTCGACGCAAACGCGAATTTGACTGCACGGTTATGCTCGATGACGTGCTCGCTCGTCTTTGCTAGGTTAAATTCGCAAAACGCGAATTTAACTTCACGCATTTGTAGTAGATTGTTAGTTTTGCGGCACTAATAGTTCGTTGATTTACTAGTACTAAAGATTCGTTGACTTACTAGTAGTGGTTGTTCGTTATCTTACTAGTTACTAGTAGATTTCTGTTAATTCAGTACTATTAGCTCGTTAACTTACTAGTTGCAGTAGTTCGTTAACTTACGAACTTACTGGTAGTGTAAATTAAAATAGAGTTATACGATAGGTATTAATACTTTAGTCTATACTTACGCAAAGAACAATGAATCTGTTCAAGAAAAGTGTTTAACAGTAATTTTGTTGCAATGGCTTTTAATTTATATTGCCTTCCAACGGCAAACATCCTTATGAGTAAGAGTGTGGTTAGGGTAAAGTATCATATGATATTTATGGAAGGGAAGTTTGTTTGTTTTTCTCTCTACAATGGAATCTCTGAACGTCTGTATCTGTATCCAAAAACCATATTGGCATCCATTGCACCACCTTTGCACTGGTAGTAGCAACAGCAGGTTACCTTACTAGTAGTAGTAATTCTTTAATTCATCACTAGTGTTAGGGTCACGATGGCCACGATGAAATTAAAATTCTTGACATAAAGCTACTTTCGATTTAGTGGTTGATAATAATTCAGTGAAAAAAGGACTGCCCTGAAACAATAGATAATATAGGTTCACTTTTAATATTATCTCTTATTAAGCAAGGCGTTTCTAAGCTACTTCAATTTCTGCTCCACGAAAAATATTTCCAAAATGCTTAGATTCAAAGAAATAACGACTTTAAGGGTTGTAAATACTCATGTTTCCATATGTGTTACGGCAAATAATGGAGAAAATTTGCATATCTAGGTAAACCTTGGTTACAATACGTTCTTTAGTCTTCATTTCCTGTGACGATATTGGTGTTCCCATTTATAGGGGTATGAAGGCTTATGAAAAGTAAGGAAAAAGGGTTGAGGGACACTAAAAGTTCTGTCTTAATAACGCATAAGTTATTCAAGAAAATATTGTCTAAGCACAATAGACTCAATGTAAAAACTTGTCGTAGACCGTGTCAAGTCTTATTACACAAACGAAATCTGGGAAGGGTCGAGGAAATGTTCCGGTAAGCAATACTATTTCAGTTAATTTAGTATTCAGATCATTCATTTCTGAGGTAAAATAAAATAAAATGTGCTCTTTACAAAACTCAAAATATTTTTGTTATATCTCGTAAACTACAAGCTTCATGAGTGTTTTTATATGAAAATAATTACACCAAAGAGGGGTTGCGAGTTTAATTCTTGTGTGTTTATAATGCAGCTAGACTACTTGGTATTTTTAGGTCTTTTAGGAATAATTTTCGGACATGCTTAATTTTTCTATGGGTTGGCGATTTAGTAGGGAAACACTTTATCAGGAAAAATATGGAAATTATAAAAGAAACTTTATCGTTTCTTTAACCTTTTCAAAAAAACTTAAAGAAAATGTTTTCAGTCTATTGAAAAACCTTGCATAAAAAAGAGTATTTTAAGTCGTGATGGTTATTTTAATAACACTAACGTTTCTATAATAGTGATTAATCGTTAACAATTTGGATCCTTAACGATTGTCTAAAAAATGGAAGAGAATTGTTATTCTGAATGATTGTTAAAAAATTAAGAGAATTTAATTAAAACTCAAGTCTAAGTCATGCGCGTATAAAATGTGAAGGCTTATATACCACATTGTTCTCAATTAATAGTGACACGCCTGTTATAAAGGGGCGTGTTGGAATCATTCCAGCCAACGTTCGATGATAGTGCGCCAACGAGATCTCATATCAAGAAGTAAAAAAAAACAGAAACGAAAGACGGGAAGGGAGAATTTCCTCTCCAAGTAAATTACGCAATGGCAATAAAAGGACGCCTTCAATATGGTAGATAGGCTGAAGGCCTGTTAAGAAAATTTCATAGAGAAAATGTAATTGTTAAGGGAATCCGCAAAATTGTCGATGGGATGGATTTAAAATTCAGACAAATCAAAAAGATAATGCCCCGTGTCAAATATGAAATTATATGTGAAGGTATATAATAAATATATATAAAATATACTGATTGAGCAGATGCTCAGACCGACTGCCTGTCGGGGTTCCTCGTTGAAGAAGGAAGTATAAGAAAAGGTGCAAGGATCTTCAGCAACGTAAGAGCAATCAAAATTCTAGAACAAACAGGCACATCGTCTGGCTTAGAAGGCATGTCGCTATAAACTCTTAGATTCTGGCGGGGACTTGTTGGCGATGATTGTTGTAACAACGACATTTTTAATTAAGTTGCTTCAAGAAAAAACAACAAAAAATTCAATTTATTGCGTTTCTTTCTTTGTAGCAGATGATTGCAGAACAATTCGTTAAAATTGCTTTTTATTACTCAAAGAAGATCTGCCGGATGCCTTTGTGCAATACTCTCTCCCTCTCTATCAACTCCTCCCCCCGCATCTTGTTCATTCTCTTTACCTATTCCCCTATTTCTCTGTCTTGTGTCGTTTCGAAATGATATTTGGGACTTTTCTGAGTGAAAGTAGATTCACATTTTTTTCTATGGCATGAAAATGACGTAATAGTAAGGGGTCCCAATCCCAAGACTCAAAATATCTTACTCAATCTTAATGGGATTTTATTTAATTAGAATAGTTAAATTTAATGTAATATTTGCTATTTTGACTGGCTTACACCAGATGCTTTAGTAATCGACTACCAGAAATTGGAAAAATTCGCTCCACATGCTCTAAATTAATGCGTTACGTCAACCGCGAAGACTGTCAACCCTATTCAAAAATAACAGATTTAAATCTTTCCTCTAATTATTAAATTCTAATTTACGGCGTGCATTTGAAAAAAGACTCCAGTGATATTAAATTGATAATGATTTGTTTATGTTTAAGATTAATATGCTCTTACGGATTGCCTTTCAATTGTTTGACATTACTATGAGTAACGTCTTGCCAAGTCTAACTACGTCAAACAGTCGAAAGGGAACTAGAAAATAGAAAATTTTCCAATAAGCATATAACATCTAAAGATTCAATTACCCGAAAGAAGTTATTGATAATCAAATCATGCATTCAAAATCTCATGAATTTTTAATTTATTCATCTAATTTCCAAATAATAATCGCAGCCTTACCAAAAGATACATAATGATCCTTTGTTGAAATATTCAAAAATTCCCCCTTCTACCGATTTTATTGAAGAAATTATGAATGCAAGTTGCGCAAAGCCGATAAAGGCGCGGAATTTTCAAGGATTTTAAAGATTACATCAAGAGTTTATTAGCACCTGCATAAATTCGTTTTTTTCTGTTGATCCTGTCAGAAGGACTGACACAACAATTTGCGTAAGGATTTCGAAGGCACATTACGATTACAATTGATTTACAATCGCCTGGGTATCTTCGTCCTTCCTTTGCAGGAGCAAACTTCGTGACAAAAAGTAAAAGATAATCAACTGAAATATTTCATTCACTCTTTTCCATCATTATCTTTAATTTAAGTGATATCAAATAATGCAAAAGAATACAGATAATGATAATTACTTTTCTCGCTCTTTTTATACCCTACACGCGAAGAGTGGAGAATGTATGAACTTTGTTCTTCCGCTTGTAACGCATTGAATCAAACGTGAAAGATATAGAAAAGTATGTATATTTTTGCTCAAAATCTCCATCTGGCTCGATACAGCCGTGTTCGTCTGCCGTTTTGTCTGTGTAGATCTTAATTACAGGAAAACGAATAGAGCGATCGTTATGAAATTTGTTATAAATATTCTCTGCCATCTCGAATTAAGTGCTATTGTTTAAAGTTATAATACTTATGAAATACTTATGAAATTTTAGTTGAAAGTGTATAATTCCATAAAAACCTTCTGCGAAAATCGGCGTGGACCAATCACTAACACATAAGACATAACGCACCATTCTGGAAATTGTGGAGAATGAGTGCGGCCCGCACACTGGTCATTAGATTTATGCTACATTTTTATATTGCAGGTGTAGAGTGTATGAGCTCCGGCCAGGCCTAAGATAACGTTCTTATTTGTTTTAAGAGCCCCTTGTGCTCTCTCAACTAAGGTGAGCCTTTGTCTACCGGAGAGCAAACCGAAGTAATGTTTATTTTTTCAAATAACGAGGAGAGAGAGAGAAAAGGAGAGAAGAATTCTCTGAAATGTGCAGAGTCCTTTTGGTTCATTGGACATTCGAGTCCTGCGCGTGATGATGAATAGTCGTTTACGGGAATGCTGAATTATCGAGTTGAAATATCGTGTGACGAAAATACGTAAAACGCGCATTAAAACGATATTAAGATTATTTCAAGGATTTTAAAATTACCTCGTGTAATTAGAAGGATATTAATTTAGGGTAGTTCAAAGTATTAAATCAAAACTTTTATAAGGAAAATTAAGTAATTTTGCTTCCTGAAAAAAGGACGAAACAAATTGGATATTTAATCTAACGATCACCAAAAGGTATGAAATAAAGAACAATCTTGCACGTTTCTATTATCTCATAACTAGTGCAATATACCTGATTAAGGCTAAATCATCCTCCAGCCGATTTAGGTCTGGCTTCTAGAGAAATCTTTCTAATAGACCAATTATTTGGTTAATGACCTTGAAAGAGGATAAAATAGGATTGTATGGATATTTTAATCTAAAACGAAATTAAAGGTCATAAAAAACGATCTGAAACGTGGATAATTATCTGAAATATAATTCTGAATATTATCAAAGTTTCTATAAAATCATAGTTTCAGATAATCTGTCAGACAATCAGCATAATCTGAATTTTTGGTCAGCACCGAATACAGTCCAAAATCACAACATAAACTAATCAATATTATATTTGACAATTTGAATATTAATCACCGTGAAAAAGAATGTGAAAGCACAATTTCAGATAATCTGTATCAATTTGTTTGTAAAGATTGTCTGTAAAAAACGGACATAATCCGAATTTCAATTAACTGCAACGAACACGATCGAGATATACAATTGAAGATAGTCTCAAAAAATTTAACATAATTTGAATCTAAAAGTCACAACCTTGCTGAAAGGTAAACAGTTTAAGATAATCTAATCCAGAATGTATTTCATTTCAATTTACAAAATTATTAATTAAATTCAATCAAAAGTATTCTGGTATTGAACCATTCTGTGGATGAATTGTAATGGTCTTCAATTTAAATCACATTAGCTCAAAAAATCCACTTTAAATAAATTTGCTTAGGTCCTTTTTAGCAAACGAAAAATTATGTGTAAAACCTTCGATAGCAATTTCAACCCATTTCATTAAAAATCATTGAAATTTTAATAAATCGTACTTATGGTTTTCATTTGGGGTAAACCAATAACACATTCAAGGAACTCCCCCTGTGTTTAAATAAATTCTGCCTGAAAATGCGCAAAATTTTCGTAATGATCACTTCAGATATCATTAAAGATATAAAGGTTTGTGCATTTCGTTTATTTTATTGTATAAAAAATTAAAATGGGCCTTAAGCGAATTTTAAGTTTACTTTTTTTTCTATAAAAAATAAATTGAATCGGGTCTCCTTGCAAAAGGTTATTACACGTTACTCCCCGGAGAAATTATTCAAGAGTCTGCTACTTCTCCGCTCTTCTTTAGCAGTCATTTTCTCATGACTCACACATGAATACACACCAACCCACACGTGCTTACAGGATGTTAGACGCACCAGGACGTCCGATCAATAGCAAAAGCAATTTTATTTAATCGACTGGACTGGACCGTTATGGCTCTGTTTTTCAAATTGTAGTTTTTATTTTTTTCTTCAAAAAACAATGCAAATTTTCTTTTTAGAACATTTTTATTCCCTTTTCAGAAATTGTTTTCTATTTAAAGAAAAAATCGTAGAATGTTCCTCCAGCTGTGAAATGTTTTATTCTTCGTCGAAGCTTAATTTCAAGCAATTCTTTACTAAATTAGTTTTACATAAAGACTTAAACTGCACGGTTTTCTTTTTTTTTGGCAATGGAGCTTATAAAAATACTTCCAAGCCAGACAAAAACCGACCGGTTATTGATGCTGACACCGTTTTATATTTTGCGCGCAAAAATTCAATTCTTGAAAGGTTTCGAATTTTTGTTTTGGGGAGTTCCTTTTTTAAACAAAGCCCAATTTTCTCACATTTTGCTTGCTCCGCCCTTACTTACTACTTACTTACCTCCTCCCTTATTTTCTTCATTGAATTAATCCTTCCCTTTTTCGTTTCTTTTTTCTTCCTCTACCCTGTCCCTCCTCCCCTCCCCCCTTTCTTGTCTAACCAACGTTGCCATCTTCCAACACTAGTTTCTTGTTTCTTTTAAATTTAAATGAGCTTTAATTGCGTATTTTCACATACTGAACATAATAATGATGTAGAGAAAGAGAGAGCGAAAGAAGGAAAAACCAACTTCCTGCTGATCTTGTTTAGCTGTTTTGTGGTGTACGCCCCTGCTGCGCTGTAATACATTATTGCAAAGTTACGCCGAATGCAGTTTATTATTTGCACAATTCAATTACTTCGAAGTTAATTCAATTTCAATTTTTTTAATTTTCCAAAATTTGGCTTAACATATGCTTCCTCTTTTTCTTCTTCTTCGTTATCACTAAGTGGCAAAATATCTTTAGTGTTTTTTTCGAAGAAGAGGGAGAGAAAAACGTGGCTCTTCTTATCGCGATGATGATCTCTTGAAAAAATTCCGTTGATAAGAAAATTATTCCTTCTGACTTTTTGGGTGAAGGGAAAACCCTTTTTCTTCCCTTTTCAGTAAACGACATTTTCTGTCGAATTCAAAAGGGTTTCAGAAACTGACGGCTCTTAATGTAAGTCGGGTCTTGTATGCAATCGTTTGTTTTATTTCTTACCCCTTTTTTGGTTTTCTTTAACACCAACAATTTTAAAGAGTTCTCTTTTTCGCGACACAAGCGAAATACGATAGAAACCGATACGATTATATAGGATCACACTAACAGAATTTTGCGGGTCCTTCAAAGATACGATATATATAAAATTGTATATAAATAAAATATAAAAATCAAATGAAGGTCTTTTCGCATTACGTTTATTATTTTTTGCTCTTTCTTTAATATTCTTAATAATCGCTTTAAATTTTTAACGATCTTGATTTTCTTCGATCCTTTCAATTGTTTAGCAATAATGCTGAAATGGGCGGTAAATGGTCCCCGACAATCGTATCTTCCCACCGTTGGCGAAAACCGCGAAACGCATAATAAAACCGGGGTGACTTCGCCCATTGTTTCGGAGCCGGCATTCTGCGATAAAAGGAAATCCGTTATACTGAGTCGTGGTTTAAAATCCAACCCATCGTCGGATGTTTGCTCTCTGCGCCAAAAACTTCGAGGCTCTCACAATAAGGAGAATCGGCTCACTTCTACTCCTCTATCATTTTCATTAAACGGCTACTCTTCTAGTCCTTCGCGTAAGACCTCTTGTGGCTTAAAGGATTTAAGTAATATAACAGCTGATCATGATATTCCACGTAATAAATTAAAGCGCAAATTGTCTCAAGACTTGCAATTTTTATGCCAAACTCCTGAGCCGGAGTCGTTAAAGCAGCGTTCTCGTAAATCCGTGCCGGAAAATTATGCTTCCACTTTGCCCACATTCGATGTGGAGTATTCACCTAGTGGTCTTGTGCCTGGTCCTATTTTAGCTTTACGCGGTTTGGGTGTTGGCATTGCCGATACTTATTTTGAGAAGCCGCGCTATCTGACGCGAGAACTCCCAGATGTTAAACAACGCAATGGCGTTGGTTCAGATGATTCAGCACGCCCAATGACGTGTTCAAAGGATGAGTCTGCAAAACTATTTATGAATGATGAAGACTGCTCGATGAGTTCCTCAAAAATGGGTGATACAACGTTGGAACATATGATTGATGCCATCCTCGAGAGCGCCCGTAAAGAGCGTAAAATTCTGAAATATCCCAAACAGACGTTGACACACCGTGCGCATACGTCACCGACGTATACACCTGCTGATGATCCTGCAAGTGATCTTCATGAATACTGGGATGCTACAAAGAAAGAATATCGGCCAGGTCAGACGATGCATCGAGTAGCGTGGATAGATGACGTCACATTCAATGAACGTGAAGTCTGTTCACCTTTAGCAGTCGAAAATCATCAAGAGCAGCAAACGCTTACACACATTAGCGATCACTTTCAATTGCGAAGACAACGTGCGGTACGGCGTAAACGTAAGCTTGAAACTATTGCTGGTAATGCTGAAACAAAATTAACACCGAAAGTTTTTGTAAAAGACAATCAGAATGGTCGGGACAATAATCGTCCAGAAATTGATTACGCGGTGAGAGCAGTAAATCGTCAAATTCCTGACGTCCCGCCCATGAACCAATTGCGTAACATTAGTCCCGATAGCGGACGGAATTCATCGAGTGACTATGACGATTCTACGCAAGAGGGCAATGTCATTGCTGCGACGCCACTCAACGGCGTGGAAGATAAAAGTAATACAGGACTGAACGCGACTAAAAGACGCTTGGACTTTTCAGTTAAAAGTCTAGACGAAAGCTGAAAGCAAAACATGTCGGTTAGCTGTTTATGCGATTGCATTTAACGGGTTTACAGGATTATGAAAATATGTTGATGCGTTCCGTATCTTTATTATAAGTTTGTCTTTACTTTTTCCAAATGTTTCTTTAATTTTTTTAAAACAAAAAAATTAATTAAAATTATTGTTTAAACCTTAAAATAACTTTATTCTTTTTAAAAATTATTTTCTTTAGGATTTAAAAAATTCATGAATTGTTTATTTAATCAAATAATGATGTGATCTATCACAGCATTCGCGGTTTGCCTTATTTTTTAAGTTTATAATAATATGTATTAAAAATTGCCTTCGATTATTATTTTGAAAAGATTCTAAATTAATTCTAATTATCAAATTGATAATAATTTATTATTAATAATTAATTTATTAAGAATTTAATAATAAAAAATATTCGAATGAAATTAAAAATAAACCTTAAAAAAATTGCTTGTTCATTTTGTTCTTTTGTTTTTCTAACAAGAAGCAATTTTGTACCAGAATCAACTTTAAAGCGGAACCTGTTATTAAACGTTATTTGGACGCAAGCGCCCTTTAGGGATTTTCGTGACATTTGACAGACATTTCCTTTCAATTTTTTTCCCTTCACATGGAAGCATGCACACATACATGTGTGTGCGAATGCGTGTGTGGGTGTGGTTACACATAGGTGTGGGTACACAATAATAAAGGCATCGCCACTAAGGCTCGCTTAAATTAAACCCAACTGGTTTACACAATATTTACGCGAGTTGAAGGGTGGAATTATTAAAACAGCCGATAGGATCTCCGTCAGAAGTCCAGTTCATACATTTTATGTCCGGGCAGTGAAGTGTGGCTAAATTATTCGAAGAAAATTTCAAAAATTTTTTGGTTCAACACAGGGTGTAAAAGTCCATTTAAGATGAAGATCGGACATTATTATAAATAATAACCGACTGATAATGTCTTAAGCGTAAAATCATCGATAGATATTCTTGTGGGTTGAAGTCAAGCAAATGTTGAATTTTTTCAAACCATAGAAAATTGCTAACGGTTACTCATACGAATTTATGTTTTTGTGGTTTTCTTAAACCGATCGTAAAACTGATCAAGGCATATAAAGGAATACGCCCAATGACGTTTTCGACTTTTTAGATAAATTCAATGATCGAAATGGCCGTGACTTATGGTAGAATTGGATGAGGAAAAGAAGCGGCATATGGGCTGTTGTTTGTGCCTACGATAGTCATATTTTTCGATGAATACGAACGAATACAAAACGACAAATTCTCTTCTAAATTTGAAAAATCTGCCTTATAGAAAATTAATTAGTTTTTTTAATATTAAAAATAATTAATACGTGATTTACATATAGATCCTTAGTAACTCATATTTTTCCAATGTTCTCTTCTATCTCCCCGAAATAAATAAGACACATTCTCATGGAATGCATCCTCTTTCTGAAAGATACATTTCCTTGATGAAGTTAAATATCGTTCGCAAATACTCGTGTTTACTTTGCCGATTCGTTCACTGTCAAATCCTTGCAGCTGCTCCACTTTTCTTACTTCATACCTCTTACCGCGAATATCTTCCGCTTTCGTTATGAAGCCACGCGTAAACCTTGTGAGTACGGATGGTTCTGAAGAATGAATACATTCAAACGAGGCGACATTAATTCTTTTGTTAAGGCTACCGACTATAGAAACTCAAATAATAGACGCAATTTTGCGCCAATATTTTTTTAATAAGAAAAAATGCTGACTTGAAATTTTGAATTGTATTGAGCATCGGAAGTTGGAATCGTGTCCTTGGCACACGGCAAACGAAGAAAACACAATGAAAAGAAGGCAAAGAATGAGATTTCTTCGACTCAATCAGGAGACGGGCGACAGCTGCCGGAGTTTGGAATGGAAAACACCAACAACAACAACAACAAAGAATACAACTTTAAGACAAAAAAGCCACAATTAAAATTCTACGCAAGAATTCAAATCCCACTTTATTCAATTGCCTCAAAGTAAATGTGGGCGGATTTAATGTTTAGGGCTCGGTTGAAGTGCTTTGGGAACGCTCGTGCACGGTAAGAGGAAAGGACCCTTTAAGAGAAAGAGATCGTGCATTGTAAGAGAGAAAAAATGCTTTCTTTTGCAATTAGAATGGATTTATATTTTTCTATAGTTTGAAATAATTTATAAAGAATTTTTTCATTTTAAAAAACAAAAACCATTTTTTTATAAACACAAAAGTGATTTGAGTGGATAACAATCCTTTGAATGATCATTAAACTTTAATATGGTTTATCATTGAAAATTGTTGATGATTTTGCCACAAAATGGATTCATATTTTCTATGATTTCAAATTATTTAGAATTTTTTTCAAATTCAAAAATTAAAATGTTTTATAAACAAGAAATGAAATTTGGAAAGATAGAAGTGTTTATCCGGTGGCGATTAAAAAGCAAATATCATTTATCATTAAAAGACTTTACGAAATTGGTAGTGAGGATAAATTTTTTATCAAAAAAATTACACAAAGAGTTGACAAAATAAAATAATTAATTGAAGAAAATGGGAAATAAAAAATGTATTTTTATTATTGACAAATTTTTATACCCGGAAGGGAAAGATCAAATGTTCCGACATTATTCGAAACGTAATAAAAATCTGGAAATGAATATGAGATCATTTTTCACTCCTGTTTCTTCCTTTTTTTAAAATGTATCTTAATAATGAAATTTGAAAAAGCCATTAGGGTTTGAAAATGAAATAATTGCGGAATGATAAAATTACAAATGGCGAGTAAATAATAACGAGTTTATATTACGAGATTACAATTCCCGTTAGCGATTAATTAGAGCGAATTATTTGTTCATTTTTCCCTTGCCGTTTTTTTAAATACTTTTCAAATTTTTTATCATATCTGTAAATGATTTGAGTTTTGAAATAAAAAACGCTACTACTTTTCAGAATATTTTCTTCTATGTATTTTCCCTTCTCTTTCCTTTCTTCTCTCCTCCTCCCTTAATAAATCATTTTTCTTCACCTCTCTCGGGCATTCGTAGCCCTCGACTTAAGCGGCAATTAATCAAAATCTTAGGCTGGGAAAGGAATTGGTGAAGGGTAGCCATAGAGACAACGATACCCATAAGACTTTAGCATGTCTGTAGAAGCAAAACAGGAAGGAAAAAGAAAGGACTCTCTTAGAAGACTTCAGATAATCAGACAACAAATACAAAGACATTCGTTCTATTTTCTATAGAGTTTTCTTGGTCAAAGAGATTTTTTCATTCATTCATTCCTTCAACCTTTCGCAACATTGAATGGATAAACTTGGGCACATTCCTGCTGCTGCTGATGTTGTTGTTGTTGTTATTGCAATGGTGTTCTTGTTTTTTCGTGCGCCAAAAGATTTTCGCAAAATGTAACATCTGTTCCAAAAAAGGAAAGTCGATACCGTCGTTCAGTTTCAAATAACAGTCATTGTTGCCAAACGATGTTACTGAAGATAATGAAAAGAAATTGAACAAAAGGCAACAGAAACGGATTTACCAGTTGCTTCTTCAGGTATACTCTATATAATATGTATATTGTATAATACTATGTGATACGATTTTGCGGCCAGACAATCTTTGTTTTAATGAATGAAAGGATTTGCCTATTCTTGCCAATTCACGTTGGGTGCGTGTGTCTCTCTTTCTCTTTGTGTGTGTGTGCCTTGGTATGCTATGGGGTTAGTTAACCAGTTTTCAATTTAAAATTATTCATTTAACACATGGAGATCCTTAACCGGCTTCCGATAATCCGGAAATACCAAATTTACACTAACGCTCTTTTAATTTTCAAATAATAATCGCAACAGCTGCTAAAGTAACTAGTGGATGCTTGGAAAGTCCAAAAAGGAACGAAACTCACAGCCGAAGACATTGTTTGCGAGAATTTGATTGTATCATTGATACTCCTCTGTAGGGGTATCGAGCTATTGCTTCAATAGGTTTATCGCCTCTACGGTTCACTAAGGCTGCCTTATGTGTAATCATGACACCTGACACCTGTCTTAAGACACCTGATCTTAAGAATCTAATGAGAAAATGATATTTTTAATTACCTGTCCAAAAACTTAATGGATTATGTAAAAGAATTCAAGCAGAAAATGAGTTATTAAAAACAACGCAATTTTTACATTTTTCTGGAACACTTGAAAGAAACAATTTTTTAGTCAATTTATTTTATTATAAATAAAAAGAGTAATTCTAGTTCTCCCTGAATTTTCGTTTATTATTAGATTTTCGGGCATATCCCTCCGAGGTGTTCAGGAGAAATAAAAATAATAAAAACTTATTTAAATTTAATTGCAGTCATCGTTGGAAAAATATCTTTAAACGAAAATATCCCACGTGGGAAAGAAAACGAAGCTATAAAGGTTTCCAAAAATTGGTTTGGATTTTCGCCGTGTTTGTGGGCTGTGTAAATATATTTCCAAAATTTAAATATTTATTATATAAAAATTGTTGTTTATCATCAACCCTTTCCATGAAAAAATCGAAATAGATTTTATGATTGATGGAGTGACAGACAATGAATAATAGATGAATTTTTATAAAAGTGAATTTCCCTCACCGTAGAGTTTATCGATTTTAAAGCTATGAAAATGATTTAATGTGGATATGCATTCAAAGTAAAACGAATGTGCTTCAAGAGAAAAAAACTTACCACTATTGGACCAAATTCTTTAAGAAAAAAATATAATTGATGACTTGCAAACATAAGAAATTAACTAGAAATAAATGTACAGGCATGCCTGTAAAATAAATTCGTTTATATTAATAATAATCACTTCCTCCAAACACTTTCATGAATAAAACAATCTTGAAAGAAAGGGTTGCTCGATGGTCTCTTAGAACAAAACGGCTCGCTATTTTTACTCGTAACTGAAAATATTTAATTTTTTATGTCGTAACAGGGCGAACATAATATAATTTTAATTATTCATTCTTTTATTATCTAGTGTAAGAAATGTCACAACAAAAGTAAACTGTTAAAAACCATAAAGCTTATACCAATGATAAAACACCATTAAGCAGCTAGACCGCGGAAACGATATGTCTAAATATTGCTATCATTTTACACAATCATGTTCTCCTCATTAACAAATCTTTTATCAAGCAACTGCCTTGACCATCAGATTTTTTATCCACCATCACTACCAGCAGGATTACCATAGGATTTACGGGTGGGAATCAAAGGTTATAAACGCGTGAGATCGCTTGACCAGCACATTTAAAGTCAAAACGTAGTCAGAGGCTGTAATGTACAAAAACATTCTTCGACTTAGAATTTATGAGCATTCTTAACATTTGTTGTAATCATAAATAGTTATCTTTTACTTATTATGTTTATGATAATTTCCCTGTCCAGAAAAAGTCAAAGGTCAAAGTCCTGTAAGTCCGGAGGCTGAGGCAATGATGATGACAATAAATTTGAAAATTGCCGTAAGATTACAAAAGGGTCTTTTTTTGGTTAAGCTGCGGCCGCTGCTCTCGCTGCTGTCCTGCTTCTGCTGTGAGGCAGCAGCAGCTGTTCTTAGTATGCGAGATATTAGATACGAAACGCTCGTAGACACGGCTCAAATATAATAAGAATAAAATAAATTTTACAGACAATAATATTAATAATGTCCATAACATTTCAAGTTACGAAATCCCGGACGTTTTTTACACAGATAAATTTTCTGTCTAGAGCCGTTAATGTGGAATTCCTTACGCTTGTGGAATTGTTGGTAATGCATCTGGGACTCTAAGCCATGCACGTAATTTATTAATAATTAATAATATATAATTTCTAACTTGAAAGCAAAATTCAAGGCATTGCTTAGAGTAAAAAAAAACAGAAAAAGTAACATGATTTATAAAATGAAAGAAGAAGTAAAATTAAACAGACTAATCAATTTTTAAGCTAAAATTGTTTTTATATAAAACGGTTTTAAAGTTATACGAATTCGTGAATAATATAGAATTTTGTTACCAAAGGCCTTTTCGTGCCTTTAAAGGTCAATACTACGCATATCTTTTAGCACATCTAGACACAGTTTTATGGCCAATATATTCGATTTGTTCACATTTTTTAAAATCACATACATATAACTTTTTCGAATTTCGTATCTCAGACTGGACGTGAAAGCTTATTTAAAATAAATTTTTAAATACGTAACGAACATTTTGAAAAACACAACATTTTTGTCCTCAAATTGGGCGTGGGCAGTTAGTTTCTAATTTTTCCTGTATTGCCATTCAGTCCTAAGCAGTGCTTCATATTTCTAGAAGCATACTTAAGCTGGTTTAAAATCATTTTCAAAAATTTTAACGAGTATTTTAACAGGGTCAATTCTCTCGCCTTAAGGAGGACGTGGATGATTAGGTTGTGTTGCGTTGTCATCCAGGTCTGAACTGTGGTTAAAACTTCGATTCTCTAACTCATCAGGAAGTTAATTTAAAAACAGTTCCAAAATTTGTTCCGAGCACGAAGATGATTTTCTTCCAGTTTTCTCAAACCTAGTTCAGATTTTCCGTCTTAAAATAAGCGCGAATTGTTAAGCTATATCTATTACTGCATTATCATCTATTTTTGAGTAATGACACAAATTTCAAATCTTTAACTTGCTGGAAAGTTAGTTTAAATTTAATTTCAAAATTTGAGACGACCGGATTGAAAACAACCTAATAAAAATATGTTTTTAGATAAATGAATAAATCGCGCTTTGAATAAATAAAATAAGAAGTTAATAAATAAAATAATCCTCTTTCATTATTAACGATTCGAAAAAATTATACTAATTACATTGACGCTGAATTTGATCAAAAAAAACGGATAGGAGCTAGGAGCTAGGGTTGCCAATTTATCACATTTGCACTTAATTTCAATTTAAATGTTTTTAGAAAATTGTATCCTTTGGCGATTGAAGTGTAGCCACCAGCATTTCATGGATATAATTAAGGAATTACAACCCATTTCAAAATTTGATGAAGTCATTTCAAAATAAATGTAAAATCAATTAATGAAAGAATGAAAGAATGAACGTATGTCAATAATGAATAGTTTCTGTAAATATCGCTAAAATTCATGGATGAGGGCGCATTTTGCAAACTCTGAATGAGAACACTTGGAAACTATGGAAAGATATTTTTGAAAGAGCACACAGAATGTGTCCCTTGAAAGTATCTGACGGATTATTGATTGAGGGATAGATTTGGCTGCGTAATAAAGCACCTTGACCCGCATACACATCGCACTGAAGGATACGCGACGCGTGCACTGTCGATATTCGACGATAACTCGAGGGTAGCTGAATTAAAGAGAAAAAAGAAGAATCCAAGGAGGTACAATAATGATACATTATAGACGACATATCCATATAAATGGGGGAAAATTACTGTTAATGCTTTTTAATGAGGAATGGATAGGATTTAAGCGATTTAATCGCTTGAAAAAGTCGCCGTACAAATAATTAACAAGTCGAAAACATTAATTTGTTTTGAGGTTTTGATAGAACCACGGATCTTTGGGGGCTGTTTTATACTTAATATATAATGATATCGTTAACAGAGAAGCTTATAAAATAGAAAAAGTTTGAAAACCCATTCAGTTAAAATGTCCATTGCCTAAAAATGAATGTATTCCATACCATACCTGATTGATTACGGGTTTGTCACTCCCCTCCTGCCGTAAGCACAGTTTTATATCGATTTGATTAATGGTTTTCGATATCTAAAGACCTCAACACAAATGTCACTCCACGTCCTGCATTCATTAAGGAATTATTTATTTATATGCGCTCATATCAAGTAGCAGCTGCCAGCGGACTTCTTAAATTAATCGCCACAATAATCCCAGTCGAAATTAACACGAGCCTAAAATTTAAATAACTCCGAAGATATGAATCTTAAACAATAAATATTTATTAGCTTCTTCCTTTTCGATTCCCGGGGCGGTGCGGATAAAGGGAAGCGAAAGGTAAGGAATGGTTTCTTCCTTATTTTCTCTGGTTATCACCGTTCTATCAATTTAGGGCCGATCGCTTGTGCATTAGGGATATTAAAAGGTGTTTCACAGGTGCCTTAGAAGGCGGGCACGTGGCGGGTTTTTTCCGAAGGACAGGTGTATTTATTCCTTGTATCCGCAACTGTTTTTCTCTTCTAGAAATTGTTTTCAATAAAAAACAGATAAATTAATAGGTAATCCATAAGATCGGTAATTAATGGATCGTAAGTTAAAACCATTATAGATTGTGATCATCGAATAAATATCGTTTTATTCTAGCTATTCCGATGATGCGATTTATACAACAATCATGTGGGATGACATTAATTTAAGACGCAATTAGCATTAAACATGATGGCAATTAATTTTCATAACAGTCGAAATTGTATGTCCCCTCGTGACAATCCAGAAAAGTGTTTGATTTCCATTTTGCTGCTTAACTTGCTTTATTTGGTCGATCTAATTCTAATTTTAACAACTGCAATATTGTTTTTGTCCTTTTTTGTTTTGTTTTATTTATAAACTTGTTGTTTCTACAATTGATTTTGAATTATTGCTGTAGGATACTGCTCTGCCTATTAATTAAACGTCGAACTATTTCTTGCTACCCTAACGTGAAGTTTCGCCTTCTTGCTCAGTCTATGTTTGAAGCATTAAATGCTAATTTGAATTTTCAGATTAGACTACAATCAATTTATCCGGAAATCAAAATGAATATCCTTATGAAATTTTGCACGATATTTCGCCATCAAACACTCAGTAGTATTGAGAATTGCGATAATAGGATTAAGTATGCGCGTGCGAAGCAACGTATCCCACTGGTAAAAAAACGCCGTTTGCAGGAAAACGACTGGAATCATCGTTACGAATTTAAGCAGCAATATAATTAGCCCACGTGGGTCGGTTTAATATCTCGCAATCGGAAGTCAGGATCTGACACTCAGATAACTTTCCATATTAGTGAAGGACATTTTATAAAAAATGATCGTAACGAGAATCTATCTAGGATATGGGTGTGGGTTATATGAGCTTCGTCTATACTGAAGCTAACTCTTACAATTACAGAATTTTAAATTTTGAATTTTATTTTGGTCATTTATAAAATTCATAGATCGGTTAATGTACCAAAACGGTAACCACAATCAGCTGCAACTCCTGCATATTTTTATAATAGAAATTCAAAGAGCTTGTATGACTATAATTATGAATAAAAATTAGCTGAATATTTAAAACTAGCTGAATATTTAAAATATCGTTGTTAATTTTTCATTTGAATCGTATGCAACTGACTTCCTACTCTACCAATTGACAGTAATGACAATTATAATGTTGAAAAACTGTAAAACGTAAGAACATAACTTGACAAGTTAACTCACTGCTGTTGTTTCCACCAACATAACCACCACCACATCAGCCAACCACCCAATATAACTTCGATTGTTTACCTTCATCCTTCCAGAAAAGTCATTTCAATTTCAACCCTAAACACCTACCGGCATAACAAACAATTTTCGAAAAAATTATTAGTCATTCTTCGCCGCCCACCCACGCGACGATTACAGATAAGATCTTTACAACCGCAAATGGAAGGAAACTGGGGAGATTCTTGTCATTGCGTTTCACTACGGTTCGGAACGCATTGAACCAAATCTAATCGTTGCGATGTTTGAAAATATAAAAGTTCATTGACATAAAAGACATTAATTTTTTTATAGCAGTTTACTTAATTGTTGGTTTCAATTGGACAATAAATAATTTCTTTAAGTCCTTCAACGTATTCTAAAAAAATAAGTACTTTTGTAAAATTTCAAAAAATTATGTCCCCGAGAATGCAAAACAATGGATATAGTAAGATATAGTAAGGTATACTTTTGAATTAAATTGGGCTATGCCATGATATTTTATTTAATTCAAAAATTCAATTGCAATTTAATTTTACGAGGTCGGCTTTATTGCCGATTATTCGTTAATAATCAATCATTTAAATTGAATTGAATTGAAATTGCTCTCGCATTGAAATATATCGAATGCTGCCATGTCAATAACAGTTACATATAAAGTACACGTTAGTTATCGCGTTATCACAGTCTCTTATACAACAACTATTGAGTCATATGGAGACTCAGGTAACGAACTTGTCGTTGAGCTCACGTTACGTGCTGAGAAGTGTTGGTTTTTGACAGCAGTTAATGAAATTATCTGATACAGCAAATAATTAATGCAACCATTTGCCTTCGAATATGCAAATTACTGAAATAATTTTAAAAAGCATTGAGGACCGTTGCTGCCTATTCTCAACATTATTTGCGCTCACTTAAATAAAGGGCAATAAGTCAGTTTTCTTCTTTTTTTTCTTCTCTTCTCTATCCATATTACACCCTTATGTCATGAAGATTTTACCCCTATACTTGCCATGCCTTCTTTAATTTGAGAAAAACGTGATGTTTGGTATTCCAATCAATCAAAAAAATTTGTTTAGCAAGATTTAAGCCACTCAAATCGCGCAAATTCGAGCAGTCGCCTTCTACGGCGCTTTTTATTATTTTTAAGGGGAAAGATCACAAATTATTTCCGTTTCCAGGGTTGATGCTGCTTCTGGTGTTGTGACCTGTTTTCACAAGCGTCGCAACTTTTTCTCAATTGATTCACAAATAGCTTTTTTGCCTAGAATATCAAATTGTCTCAATTGTGATTTGATATTTTTTGTGACAGTGCGAGAATCCACTTGTCCGTCTCAAAAGGTTCAATTCAATTTAAAAGTATTTTGATTTTCTGAGTTTTAGAAAAAGATTATTTTTATTTGAAATTAACAAGTATTGTTTTAAGTCTGCATAACATTAGCTCAATGAGAACATAAAAATTGTAGAATTAAATCAGCTGATATATTACAAATATTAATATTTGTAAAAAATATTTGTAACCTGAGTTTAACAATGCTATGGTAAAACGTATGTGTGTGTCGTATTTAACTGGAACAATTATATAAAGTATTTAGTCACATAAAGACTCGAAAACATATTTCCTAAATAATTTAGCTTATTAATCATACTATAAGAGCCAATTGATAATTGTAAGCCACGCTTAGAATATTTTTCGAACTTTTCTTATAACGCTCCTTAAACATTGGTTCTCGCGGTATTCCTCAAATTATCGTAATCGACGATCGCTATAATAGTCTCTGTCTCTTGAATCGTTCGAACGCAATTGATCTCTATCTCTCCGCCGTTCTTTTGTTTTTTTCTCATGGCTACGACTACGGCTACGGCTGCGGCTGCGGCTATGAGAATGATGCTTGTGCTTGTGTTTCTTTTTGTGCTTTACACTATGACGCCGTTCTCGTTCCCGATCACGATCTGCGCGTCTCAGAGGAGATGGTGAATAATCTTCACGCCGACGATGTGATTTAGAGGACGATGATGAGAATGCTGATGCCGACGCCGCGGTATAATAGTCACGATCATCATGCTCACTACGATAATTTGAGCCAGAAATTGTTTTATTCCTATCGAAATAATCTCGATTTCCTCTTACTCCTCCCCCACGACGATCATACGTATCATCCAAGCCCCATGCACCACCATAACTGGCACGTGAGGAATTTAACTGATGCAAACTGACTTGATTTTCTCGACAATATTGTTCCACTTTTTTCTCAATTTGCTTTTGTATAGGAACAGGAATACGGGGAAATAATGTAGAAAACCAATCCAATTTTGTTAAAAATTGGCATACCATTTGTCCAATAGTCATAAGCTGTTAAATGCGTTCATTTAAATATATATTGCTCTTTGACGAAGATAATTCCCGTTCATACTATTGACTCACCTGACCGCCACCAGCCTTCACATCAATTTCCTCATCATCTTGCAAATAATCCGCATACCAATCATAAAGATCAGCTGGTGGTTGTGTGTAACGTAAATACATAAAGCCTAAAAATTCAGATGTATAGAAAAATACCGAACATTTCATTAATTTAGTATGACTGTAATTGTTGCAGGAGAACATACCTGTCTTGCTATTTATTCGATATTGTAATACAAATAAAAAAGCTTCGAAAAAAACAACTTCAAAATGGTACAAAAATGGTGTTTGTTAGACACCCATACGACTTACCACCTACCTAGAGCCCGAATGTACGGCGAGTCAGTATGATTCAAAAGTCCGTTGACCTGTTTCCGGGTTAGACGTAATGTGTAAAGTTTGTATAGAAGACAAAATGCTGTAGAAACAATCCCACCTGCGCCAACACCACGCACCTATAAATTTATAAATAGCTTATGAAGAAGATAAAAGTAGAAAGGAATTATTTCACCGGTTGGTCCACAAGAAGTAATATGGAACCATTCGTGTGAGAAAATAAATCGCGAAATTTACAAATTATATTTTGAAATGTTCAAAACGAAATGCTACATTTCATAAACTCACACCACCGCACATGCCAGTTTGTCCGGATGTTTTCCTGGAGCCTCTTTCCCATGGCTCTAAATGCTTAACTTGATAATAGATTTCATCTACCACTTCGTGATAAGTCTTCAGTTTGAAAAGGTGAACTAAAAGTTGAACAATAATCATTAAAAGAACCACTACGGGTTGAAGCATAAATGTATATACTACTATACCTTTTAAAACGTACCTTTGAAATAACTAGAACCTTGTATATTTGCCAATATCAAAGGATTCAGATTCATAGAAGATTCGTTACCCCAGAAAGGAAGTGTATTGTGCTGTTTGCCACCCACCCTTTTCCCGATAACCCCAGGTTGTTGAAATTCTGCAATTGCCATAGAAAAAACTTCATTGACAAAAATGCTACTAGTACTGGAGCTACCACTACCTTACCTTCTTCCATAGCTTCAGAACAATAACGTGGCGACCGAATGCGTTTTCGAGTTTATCCCTCAACTAAACTCGAATGTTATATTTTGCGTTAAAACGATATACTCTATCACACAGATTTCTCCTCTTTTTGCAATAATAAATATAAAAAACACCAACCATTTGTTAATATGACAGTCTGGGGGAAAACGCGGCACGGACTTCGCTTTGTCACCTTTTCCTAAAAAGTGCTGTCAAATTTGAATAACTTTGAAAATGCTCAATATTACCTAATGTTGCCATTGTGGTTAATATTTTTATGTACCTTTCACAAAGTGTTAGGTATTATTCACAAGGTGCTTTCTGGACAGTTATAGCTTGAACACATAGAAATTACTGTTTATGCCGGCAGTAGCAGATGTGTCAAAATTTACATTGGCTCTTATGGGAAGTGAGAAAAAATTATTTCTGTCGGGCAGTAAAAGCAGTTACTGCCCGGTAATAGATTGAAAATTTCTAATTTTACTGCCGTCTGCTACCCTTGTTCTTCTTATCTTGTTTTTGTTTTTGTTTCTTATTTGAACTGTATGAAAGGAATGTTCCTACACAAACTTCTTGTTTACATTTTGTAAAGCATTTTGACATTCACTGCCTTCTGCCCGGGAAGTCTATGTGTTCAATGCTGAAATGCTGTTACTGCCGGCAGAAACAGTAATTTCTATGTGTTCAAGCTATTATATGCACAATGCAGATTTGATTTCAGTAAACTTTAAATTATTATGCTGATTAGTGTAATGGTTTAAAACTTTCTAGTCGGATTTCACATAGAACTGAGAATTTAGATAAATTCTCGAATCGATTCATACAAGGAAACAAATTATATAATCTGATATATAGTTATGAGGGTATAATATTTTGACAATTACCGTCAGTAGCTTGTGTATTCGCTTTGTATTCAGCCTGCGTTCCGGACAATTATGGAGGCACTCACCTCAGTCACACATGGAGGTATCAACTATAATTGCAAATGAACACTCAAGTGTAATATGAACGCAAAAGTATGATCTTAAAAAATAACTCCGGCCGATGGTTGAAATACTCCTCTCTTGTTTACAAACCTGTTTGATCTAAATAATTTGACGGACCAATCTGTTCGAGTCCTATGTTCTATTATATCGCACTTCTGGGAGGCATGGTGTTATAAAATTGAGTACGATTTTGTAATCCCCTTTCATTCTGATGGTAAAAGATTGACTAGGCCAGCTTGCTAATCGAGATTTTTCCGCCATTTCCAATGGATCTTTGGAATCTCATTTTGAAATATATGCTCTGTTTTATCTGAAAACCGACGAGATTTGCCGTGCTGCATGCGGCGCGCAGAAATCGATTTGGCGAAGCCTGGTCTAAATGGTTAGGCAGGATTTCGTCCTGAAGGGACTTACCTTAATTTTTAACAACAGTAGTTTCGGTTATCTACTACCATGTGCAGAGCGAGCATTTTGATTTGTTCTCTGTCTGGATATACGTGAGTTTTTTGGGAACATTTTATTGAAAATTTTTTAGCTTTATTTTGTAATAGTAGTAACTTTTAAAGCGTAATATAAGACACATATCCTGTGAAAAAATGTGAGTGTTTTAAAAGTGATTTTGAAATTGATGAAATTAAATACGGATTTATATCAATTATTGTGTACAATCTTTTTCCTTGCAGGAAATATAAAATCATACTTTTTTTATTATTGTCTATTGTTAATAAAAGTATTTGAAATAGATCCTTTCCTATAAATTGCACATCAATCCATAAGTAAAGAGGCCATGAATGATGAAGGTATGTATAACAAAATTCCATGCCATGGGAGGTCAATTGTGCGTGTGTTTTGTTAGCCTTTTCAATAAAAGTCTCGATCAAGGACAGGCACTGAGAGATTAATTCGATGCGATTATAATAAAAATCTATAAATTTAATTAGATTAAAAATTCAGTTTGAATATGAAATTAAAGACACTTTAATTCAATCCTGTTTCTGCAGAATTTATTTAGGGTAATGTTGCTAACTGGTTTATAACTCTGAAAATTAAAAATAAATATATAATCGTATTAAATTTGCATGGTATTTCGAATTAATTTTGACACACGAAAAATTGAACCAAAATACCATTAGAAAGTAAAATTAGTTAAATATTACTTATTACTATAGTTAGTTTTTATTTTAGTCCTTTTCAATAGCTAATGGCATTTTAAATTTTATTTCACATTGTTGTAAACAAATTACATTAACGCGTTTGCGGACGTGAGTGCAGTAGTATAAAGGCCTTATAATGTAAAATGAAACGATTGGAAAGACTGCGACGCTGGCTTTAACGGGACGCTCGAAGTTTTTGTATTACGCAAAACTTTCGTCAGCTTCCTTAGACAATGCGTTTTCCCATTAGCCATCCTTTTGTTTACGCGCAATAAAATATATAGGATCTATACCATATATAGGGTCTATACCAAAAATCTTGAAGGTTACCGCAAAATGCTCTTAAAATATTAGATGAAAACGAAACGTAACGATTGAGAGCAAGAAACTAGCTTCTCAAAGAAAATTTTACCAATTATCGGTAACTAATAATTTTTCCGATTATTTTCGTCTTCTTTTTGAAAGCATTGAAGTTTACTAACACAACACAACAAGTGTTTATTTCGTCTGGCACAAAAGCGGCCATATTTTTTACTGCTGCTTTTATAGAAGCTGTCAAATCAAGTCGAAATTGAGATGAGTGCAATAGAGAGGCGAAAAAAGTCTTTCGCATTCGCTTCATGTTTTAAGGGCATACATTTCTACGACGTCATTCCACTCACACCGAAGCGAAAGGTCCCTTGCTCGCGTTCTATTCACAACCTTACTCGGTATTCGCAACAATATTCGGCTTCGGCCGAATTTGTATCTGCTGCTTATCTAAAAGCTGTCAAAAAGCAGAACAACACAAAAGAAGAACGAAGGACTGCCTTTGTCTCGTTTTGTGAAATATGACCCTAAGTAATTTAGTGCCCGCGGGCGTGTTACAGACAAATCATAACCATGCAGGAATACCTGCCGCAACTTTTTCACGATACAGTAAATCTAAACGTAGCAGCACAGTGTCAGCAAGAGCACAGCACACAGTATAGAAGCGTTCCAGCAACAGCATAGCAATATAACAACATTGAAAACTTATCTTGCGAAACTTATCTATCAAGACAATAATTTTATTTAGAAGCCATTTCGTAAAAAAGCTCCTTCTGACGTACTTCTTCTAAATTCGTTGAGAGTTTGAAATTTATCAATTTTTAAAATTATTTCAATTTTTTTATTTCAGAATAAATCATACGGTTTTTTGTTTACTTTTTATTAAAAATGGGCAACGATTTAATAGTAGGTTTACACCGACCCAAAATGCGCATCTGGAATCACGCATATGAAAACCGTTTACACCGCCTTATTCGCATTCTGAATGAACGCTGAACAGCTGTTTTACTGAGCCCAAAAATTTTACATTTGTAAACGTAAAAATGAGAATTATGCTTGCGCACAATTTAGAGGCAATGCACGATTATAAAATGGTACATATGGAAAATGGTGTGACAATTTTCAATTTTGAAATTTACGCGGAGTTCTCCATATCCAGATCTACCGTCAGGGCCGGAATATACTTTTGTGAATTTCTGGGAATAATTTAATTGCCTGGTTCTGATTTTTTGTTTGAAAATTTTAGACACTTCGAGGCATGATTTTAGGCGTAAATTTGGGAAAAGCTCCGTTTTAGAGTGTATTGTTCGCATTTGCTTCGCATTCGCCTGGAATGCGAATAAATCGCATTCTTCGTGATTTGAAAATTTGTATGGGTTTGTTGTTGTTTTCGTTCGCAATCGCATTTGGGACTTGAAGACGAAATGCGTGATTTTGGGACAGTGTAAACGCACTATAAGACATTAGGAATTTTACATAAAATATGTGCACTATTTTTCTGTTTTGATCCAAATTACTGCTGCGAAACTAATATATTCTCAATGCAGTAATTAGAATATTTGTCCTCCGCATGAGCCTATTTGAAAAATTCTGCTTGGTAGAGCTGTTGCTGCAATGTTGTGTTATAAAAATTGTTAATTAAATAATAAAATAGAATAAGATAATAGCTGTAACTATTAATTATATAACAAAATATAATGAGATAATATTAATATAATAAAAGTTATAACCCTAAACTATAACTATTAATTACCCGCAGTGGATAAATTTCTTTGATCTTTATCATTTGTTTAGTAAGAGACTTTTACACAGAATAGAGAAAATGAATTTTACTAACGTGCTTTTATGATTAGTAATTTTAGTTAATTATTTTTTTTAATATTCTATGTTATTATATAAGGCGAAATGGAAAAGCTGACAATGAGAGAGAATCTTTCATAATTTGGGGGATAGAATGTTTTTGATGAATTTTAAGAAATATACCTTTTATACAATAATTTTTAGGATGGCACCACTGATGTTTCGAGTTTTATGATTTTTTGCTCAAGAAAAGAAGTGTAAACTCTAGCTGAATTTATTTTAATGTATTGAATTTAATTATTGGTGAATTAAATCAATTTATAAATTAAGAATAATTTTGAATAATTTTAATAAAAGGTATATTAGTGTGCTTTGAATAGACAACCGTGTCATTTTAAGCGTATATTCAAAGCAAAGCAATTCAAAGCAAAGCAATCAAAACCCGCAATTTGATGGGTTGATTCAGGATAAATTGCAGATGTTTGAGAATAACATTCATTAACGCCTATAAATTAGCTTATTCGAAATCTCTTAGACATATTTTATTTATCGTTACAGTTTCCGTCAATCCATGCATGGCTGAGCCGGCGTACATATCCTGAAAAATCTTATAATCATAATATATAGAGGTTCTTAAAACTGATTTTAACCGCTGTTGGCAAAATCGCCTACAGAGTTAAACGATTATGCACTAGTTTCACAAAACTCTAAACTCCAAGAGTACTTTAGAGTTGAGGCGAGCCGTTTGTTGCGATTAATGACAAAATGTCAACCACCTCGTCGGCTGAAGATAGCGATGAGCTACTGGACACGCTTGGAGAGGAATTGCGTAATATTCAGTCTGTGATTCATGTAACTCGCGCAAATATAGATGCTCTTAATGCAAAATTTGCTAACTTGCAAGATCCTCCGCCAATGTACTTAAATGAGTATCACGAGTTAACATCAAAATTGCATGACTTGGAAACGAAAGAGCATGAATTAATGGAGCAATTGAGCAATCAACAGGAAGAATCTTCTCTGTCGTCAGAACAACAAATCTTTCTGCAAGAATGTAACAGCAGTCAACCACAGCATTATCAAAATCAACAGTACGTTCAAGAACAATTTGGGCAACATCAGCATAATCAACAGCAGCAACAGCAATATCATTATGGTCATATAAATAACACGGAAATGGTGGGAATATATTCTGAGATTGTATACTTCTTTTTTCACTTTCTTTTCTTAAATATAGGTCGACAATCTTAGCACAAGTGGAGGTAGCCATTGTGGCACCTTAACCCGTCAACCAAAAGTCCTTCTGCGTGCTCATTTGCCAAATCAACAACGTACCTCAGTCGAGGTTATTCCCGGTGTTCGTCTTTGTGATGCATTGATAAAAGCATTGAAATTGCGCCAGTTGACACCGGAAATGTGTGAAGTAAGTACGACGCTTACTGGTCGCCGTATAATTCCTTGGGACACAGATATTTCATCGTTGCAAGTTGATGAGGTCTATGTGAAACTGCTCGACAAGTTTCCTATTATGACGCATATATCGCATCAGTTCATACGGAAGACATTCTTCTCTTTGGCCTTTTGTGAAGTTTGCCGCCGCCTTTTGTTTACCGGATTTTATTGCAACCAATGCAATTTTCGTTTTCATCAACGCTGTGCCGATAAAGTGCCCACATTATGCCAACAATTTCCCATGGATAATTATTATCAGCGTTTGTTAGCACAAAATCCGGAAACAAATTCAGGAATATTACATCCAGGAAGAGCAGCAGCTTTAGCTGCCCAGGTGGGTTTATCTATTTCTGTTAGACAGAGAGAGAAGAAGAGATTTGCTGATGAGCTTTCTTTATGATTTTCAGGGTCGTCATCCGCGTACTATTAGTCAACAAGATCGTTCTAATTCAGCTCCAAATGTATGCATGAATAATATTCGACCCTTAACTGAAGCTCAACGTTTACTTGCTCAAATCCATTGCCCCCTGCAGGTAAAGACCTTTAAATTATATACTTTAATGATCGAATTTCATTCGAATAATGCTCGTTCCAGTATTCAAATAATGATTATTCCACCTCTACCCAAGCCTCGCCCACGAGCACGCTCAAACATGTAAAGCGACAACGAGCACGTTCAGCTGATGAAAGTAATAAAAATTTGCTATCACCACGTGATATAAGAGGATCTGAGGAGAATTGGGTAAATACTGAAATTGTTTTCAAGAAAACATCTCTGATAAAATAAATATGTATCTGCAGAATATTTTGGCTGAAGAAATTCTTATTGGTCCACGCATTGGTTCAGGTTCCTTTGGTACTGTCTATAAAGCGCACTGGCACGGCCCAGTTGCCGTAAAGACATTGAATGTTAAAACGCCAAGTCCTGCCCAACTGCAAGCATTTAAAAATGAAGTTGCGATGTTGAAGAAAACACGCCATTGCAACATTTTACTTTTCATGGGTTGTGTTTCCAAGCCGTCACTGGCGATTGTTACTCAATGGTGCGAGGGAAGCAGTCTGTATAAACATATTCATGTCAATGAAACTAAATTCAAATTGAATACATTGATCGATATCGGTCGTCAGGTCGCACAAGGAATGGACTATTTGCATGCCAAACATATTATACATCGGTAAGTGCGGTGTATGAAAAGTGAGCGTTAATAAATAAATAATACATAGTTTATTATCACCGTTTGTTCTCGTTTAGTGATCTTAAGTCCAATAATATATTTTTGCACGAGGATTTATCGGTTAAAATTGGTGATTTCGGTCTAGCAACGGCGAAGACGCGTTGGTCGGGAGAGAAGCAGGCTAATCAGCCCACGGGAAGTATTCTTTGGATGGCTCCAGAAGTTATTCGTATGCAAGAACAGAATCCATATTCATTTCAATCGGACGTTTACGCCTTTGGTATCGTTATGTATGAACTGCTTGCCGAATGTCTGCCGTACAGTCATATTAATAATAAGGATCAAATACTTTTCATGGTTGGTCGTGGTTTATTGCGTCCGGATATGTCACGAGTTCGTTCGGATGCTCCACAAGCTTTAAAACGTCTCGCTGAAGACTGTATTAAATTCGATCGGAACGATAGGCCACTCTTTCGACCATTACTCAATATGCTCGAAAATATGTTGCGCACATTACCAAAAATTCATCGGAGTGCAAGCGAGCCAAATGTAACACAAGCACAACTGCAAAATGATGACTTTCTTTATTTGTGTCCGAGTCCTAAAACACCTGTGAATTTTAATAATTTTCAATTTTATAATAGTGCTGGAAATATTTAGCGCTACAGCATCGCTATGAACGATTGTGATATTATGATAGCTCTGAAGAACTCCAATGATGAACAGGAGAAAAAGGGAAGAAATTGTAAGGCACAGAGCGCACTAACTGCACCAACTGCGCATAAGAGGAATTGTGATTGTAATAATAAACGGAAATTTCGAGCACGAAGGATGATTTGGGTGCTCGGTGGTAAAATATTTTATTTGGGTCGAAAGTGTAAATAGTTTAATAATAGTAATGTTAACAATAAAACAAAAACCTGTATCTAGTATTTATAAATAAATTTAGACTAAAATGGCTGAATACTCTAATTGAATTTTGAATTCATAAATAATATACAAAGATTAAAGTTAAATCGTAGAATATTATATATAATTAAAATTTTAACTCTGAGTTTAAGAAGCCGCATATTTATAGGATATATCCACGAGGTGGTCTCACTCGTCACTTACATTTTCGAATAGCCCGATCCACTCCCCCCCCCAAAAAAATTTAATTCTGGGACCGAGTTTACTATAGAACAATTTAATTTACGTCTAATGTAAAAATGGAACGGAAGGACAAATATAAAAACGGAAAGAAATAGAACGAAATCTTTTTTCTTTTAGCTGTCGATTAGTTACTCATTTTACGGTTTTACTGGTAAACAACCACAAGTTTTTAAAATAGAGAGGCAGAATTGCCGATGGTAAAAAACACAGCGAAAGTTTTTCGGTTTTGTTATAACATTATTATGCTTTTCTTTTGCATTAGGGATAATCACCAAATTCAGGAATTCGAAATTTTTACCCCGGACAAATGCTTAATGAACCCACCAGAGGAAGTTTTTGCTAATATTTTAATAAATTCTCCAGTACATCCTGTGTTCTCTCATGACTCGTTAAATTTCCGCCATTGTATACGTTCAAATTATTTAACGAAGAAAGCATGACAGAAGCAGGACATAGGAGTTACTCACTGTGTCGGAACGAGGAAGAAAAGTTGTCACCTCTGGGAGTTTTCTCCTGTCATTAAAATATTTCTTCAAAATAATTGGGTAAATAATATTGTAAATGATATAAAATCCAGCATTTCAAATCATGAATAATAAATGTATTATGTGCTTAACAACGTGAAATAAAACGATGTGAAATTTCGCAAAGGCAAAGTAATGTAAAAACCTGAAATTTGTGTGGACCGATCAACGAAGTGGCTTTTCTGTACTCTTTTGCAACTGGTGCTGTCTCTTTCTTAAGGAAAATGTATTGTATTTACATATTCATAACCATTCCTTTTCCCACCGACTCTTCGTGACAAAAATTTTGTTTTTTTATTAAACGGAGTTCGGTTTGTGTTTTTCTCGTTCCTTGCTTTTTTTGGTCCAGTGCAGTTTATCAGATCATCGTAATTTTGAGCTGGTTATTTATGGACAGATTGGTTAAAGGTACGGACTGTAAAATGAGCTTGTATACAAACAAATCAAGGCGTAATCGGTGGAAGGAATATACTTATGTCTGTGGTTTTTGCGTGGACTGTGGTGCATAAATATTAATAAACAATGAAGAAATCGAAGTACCTGCTGCTGCAGCTGCTTTCATTTTGCAAACTGTAACCTTTATACGGAATCATGGTTCAAAAAAGAACAAAAATGATTTTGAGGACCTAGAGATTTATCTAAGGGATTGAAAAGTGCAATCAAAAGGCGTGGCCGCTACCGAAGTTTTACACATAATATATATAGGCATTATTTACCCATGCGTTGAGAAGGTGAAAGAATGATTTTAATTGAGTTTAAATTATTTTAGTTTAATTAAAAAATTGAATACGATTTTTCTTTTTGCACACCGACAAAGAAGACAAAATACATTATAGAATGTCTAGTTCGTAACTATCAGAAATTATGCCCTCCACTGATTATAATTCCTCCAGTGTTAATTTCTACGCACGCGAAAAAGTTTGTTCCTCATGATATTTTCTGCATTGATTTTGTTTTCAGGAATATTTTAATCGTTTGTTTTCCATTTTATCAACTGCTCATCAATTTTCGTCTGCTCTGCATATCGTTTATCTCAGCTCTTAAGTCAGCGGCCGTGTTAATTTCCCGTGTCTCAACTCGGTATCTCATTGCATTCGTTGATTTCCATCGCAGACAATTCATTTTTGTTTGCATTAAAGTTATTCAGTCGACTATTGTCTCTGGAACTGTAGTGACGTGTGAATTTCTTTGCATGGAGTGTTTTCTGTGAAATACTCGACATAAGTACAATTTTAACAGCCCTTTAAGAAATTGGTATTCGTTGTTAAAATTCTTGAGGTGCTTCTAAATTATTCCTTAAAATTAGGTTTATATCTAACAATTTTCTGTTTTCTAATACTTTTAGTGTTATAGTTTGTTCACCTGCTGGCATATATTATAATTAATTATGGAGGACCCAAATCGTATGATGGCTCATACCGGTGGTATGATGGCTCCACAGGGTTATGGTATGCCCGGCCCGGATGATGGTCAAAATGCTGGGAATGAGAATGAAGTGCGCAAACAAAAGGATATTGGTGAAATCCTACAACAGATTATGAGTATTTCAGAACAATCACTGGATGAAGCTCAAGCGAGGAAACATACGTTAAATTGTCATCGCATGAAGCCAGCATTATTCTCGGTGTTATGCGAAATCAAAGAGAAAACAGGTACGTCTTATCGAATTTCCATTTGATTGCTCGTTGTTTGTAAACCTAAATGGTTTTGGGTAAATTGATATTGAACTGTTAATAGAAGGCTGTAGTATAATAAGGTATAACTGTTTAGGCTCAAAAAAGCTATAACATTTCGTTTATATAGAAGTCCTATAATATATTAAGTTGATTATAGGTAAATATTTGAGAGTTGATTTGCTGAAAAAGAGACGAAAGGAATCAAAAACAGATCTTTAAACTATCCAACGACTATTGCAGCGTGAATATTTGTACCCTACACCCGAAGGGCGAAGACATATATACTTACGCCTTCCATTTGAAAAGCATTAAAGGGGGTGTGGCAGGTATAGAAAAGTAAGCCTGCTCAGAATAACATTAGCCGTAGATTGATGGCCCCATCATGGTAAATCGGTCCAGTGTCACGCATATTTCTTGCACAAAATCGTCCTTTCTCAGTTTATATATGTTTTCAGTCTGGAATTTTATAGCCGAGATGTTGGTATTAGATATTATCACGTCCCTTTATTTGTTGACTTTTTTGGCAAAAATTGTGTTGAAGATGAGTTAGTAGATTTGAATTAATCAATAAGGCAGAAATGTAATATTAAAAAGGGCGTGAAATGTGCACTAATTAATCGATTTAGACTATAGGTATGTATTATGGGTGTAGGGTACGTTGGTTTCGGTCGGACCGAAGTTAGTGTTCTTGTTTTTATTCACGCCATGCCTGCCAAAAGTAATGCTGTCGTATTATACGTTGTTTTGCGTACGTGTGTATGTGTTCGTAGAAAATCCATTGATGTTGGCAGCACATGTTTATAAATGCCCTTTTAGTATTTGCAGCAACTTTAACAAAACAAACAATAATTGACTTTACTTCCCCACGCATTTCTTATCTTATGCGTTCTTCTCTCGACTCCTTTCTCGTCTTCGTGCTTAAATTAGTTTGTTTGCCTGTCCTTTATCCTTTAAGCCACGTAGGTACTCTTCTGTAATTTATTTTTTAATATTTTCTTTTCTTCGACAAACAAAAGTCTTTGAGAAGTTGTATGCTTGAGAGAATTCAAGATTTAGAGACAGAGAAAAGTAAGAATGCTAACTTTGGTCTTGTCGAAGTTTATGTACCCTACGTCCGTGTCATGAATTCATCGATTGATCCCAATCATTAGTGGGCGGTACACGATGACAATTTGCGATGCGTTAATATCTTAGACGGCTACCCAGGCTTCGAAATCCTAGTAATCCTGGGAACGGTTAAAAGTCTGATAAAGCCTCTGCTACTTTTAGATTTTTATCTGGAAGTGGGTGTGTCAGTGATTCGATTTTCTATTTGATTTCCATCAATAAAGCACTAATCGACATAGGAGGAGATTCTGAGTACGAATATATATACTTTTCTATACCAATCGCACCTTTTTCAATGCGTTATAAACAGAAGCATAATATGAGTACTCCCTATATCGTTGAGTGTAGGGTATAAAAACAAAATAGGATGTTCTCTTCGGTAATTTCTTTCTTGAAGTGCTGTTATTTTTTGAATGCTTTAAAACCTTGTATTTTATTTCTGGACTCCAAAATTTCATTTTCTGCAAGACTTTCCAAAATGATTTTGGTTCAACCCTTTAAATGTTTTCATTTTTTATTTATTAAATCGTACTTTTTTTGATTCATTCATTGATTTTTAAACGAATGGGCCCCAAATAGGAGGAGGTTCGGACATACGCTTTTCATCCTCAGAATGAGAAATGAATATTTTTTAGAGAAATAGAAATTTAGAAACATCTTGGATTTAAAAATTAAGTAAGAACCATTGAAAGATCTTTCGAAATATTCAACTTTTTCTCAAGCTGATTGGTATGAGAATTATGAATTATGAGAATTATGAGAATCACGAGATGATATCCTAACTTTATCACATTTTGTACTATATTCCATACGTCTAAAATTAGCTTTACTGCGTAGAACAATTTTAATTTATTAATCTATATATTGTTGACGGAATTCCTTTGGGCCACTTATGATGACTTCAAATTGTGAGCCTTAAAAGAGGCTCGTGTGTTGTAATCTAGTTATTATATTTTCTCTTTATTTTAAAGTCTATTAACGTTTTTGCGTTGAAGCAGAAATAATAGCAAATTACAAGTTTTGCGTTATCAGAGAGAAGCCTTCTATCTCTCTCTACCTCCTTCCCTCCCTTTCTCGGTTTCCGCTTATGATAAGCCGTGAGCTCTATTAAAGGTATGCTAGATTCTTCTGCATTCGTGAATGCAGTGTTCATTACGTTGGCCGAAAGAGCTTTAATTTTATCTGACTGAATGTTTAAGTTTATCATCTATGATTTACAGGGCCGTACTAGCCATATAGAATATGTACTCAATTATACTGGCCCCGCGATTCTGCGGAGTTCCCTCGACTGAGTAACTGTTTTTGTGAATAATTGCAATTTGTTTAGATAAATTGAGATTTGTTAAGTGTTATCCCTATATTTGCGTCATCAAATTGAGAAAAATTTCCTTGTAGGAGTTTAGTTTTGATTTATTATTATATAACCCAGGATCTCTCAGCGAATTTTGCTGTGGATTCTCCGCAGTTTTAATTCGGCCCTGATTACTTGTAAAACGAATCCTAGAATTTCACTATGATGATTTTATATTTATTGCACATTCTCCATACTTTTCACCCTCTACAGTTCTCTCAATCCGTAATACTCAAGAGGAAGAGCCACCAGATCCACAATTGATGCGTTTGGATAACATGTTGATAGCGGAAGGTGTTGCTGGTCCT
The DNA here is from genome assembly GCA_963966595.1 of Physocephala rufipes. NCBI lineage: Eukaryota > Metazoa > Arthropoda > Insecta > Diptera > Conopidae > Physocephala > Physocephala rufipes. Next base: position 6,671,845 of record OZ016504.1, on the reverse strand, counting down.
GAAAAGGGTGGTGGCGGAGCTGCTGCTGCCTCAGCAGCCGCGGCTAGTCAAGGTTAGCCTATAATGGAGAGCATTTAATATTTATTTAACTTTTAAATTTCAAAATCTAAAGCAGGCTCTTCCCTGTCAATCGATGGCGCCGATAATGCAATCGAGCATTCGGATTATCGTGCTAAACTCGCACAAATCAGGCAAATCTATCATCAGGAATTGGAGAAATACGAGCAGGCTTGTAATGAGTTTACAACTCACGTCATGAATTTGTTAAGAGAACAAAGTCGAACGAGGTGCATTGAACAATTATTGATGTTATATAATCGATTGATGTTAATTGATGTTATGTACTTTTTTAAAATAACAAAAATGTTTTTTGTAATTACAGACCTATTACTCCAAAAGAAATCGAACGTATGGTACAAATTATTCATAAGAAATTCAGTTCAATACAGATGCAGCTTAAGCAATCTACTTGCGAGGCAGTTATGATATTACGTTCTCGTTTTCTTGATGCTCGTCGTAAACGTCGAAATTTTAGCAAGCAAGCATCGGAGATACTCAATGAATATTTTTATAGTCACCTCAGTAATCCGTATCCATCTGAAGAAGCAAAAGAGGAATTAGCACGCAAATGTGGGATTACAGTAAGTTATGACTTTGTTGTAGGAGGGCTCGAAGGGAGGCGGTGCGAAATCTTTTTATTTTTAATATTTTATCTAGGTTTCACAAGTATCGAATTGGTTTGGTAATAAACGTATTCGCTATAAGAAAAATATTGGCAAAGCTCAGGAAGAGGCCAATTTGTATGCTGCTAAAAAGGCTGCAGGGGCCTCACCATACTCCATGGCTGGTCCGCCAAGTGGTACTACTACGCCAATGATGTCACCCGCACCACCGCAAGATTCTATGGGTTATTCCATGGGGTCAGGGGGTTACGATCAACAGCAGCCGTACGACAATAGCATGGGAGGATATGATCCTACATTGCATCAGGACCTTAGTCCTTGAGGACGGTATTAATGGTATTAGTTTTTTTAATTTTTAATACAGTTTTTCTTCAAATTGTTTTTGCATGCCTCTAATTTTTGTTAAAACTTTTATTCAATTTAGATTTTGCTTAAGTTGAAATTTATCGAAATCTAAATTTAAAACGCAAATCAAACAAAAAAATACGTAAATAATGTTAAGTCAATCAGTTCTAAAACAAAAACAACTCAAATTACTAATACGAAATGTACTTATTTTATAAAGAAACCATTGTATTGAAAACGTAGATACTAAATCGGTAACCGATGTATACTAAAACGAAATTCGCGTATACTAAACGGACAAATCAGTCTATATTTGGCATATTTAAGATATCTTTAGTTATATACAAGAAATTATACGACATTTTTAAAAAAATAATGGGATAAACATCCAGAAAAAACTGAATTCAACCGATGTATACCAAGCAGAAACCACAAAATTAATTACCATGTATACCATTCAAAATTAATTATTGCCTAAAAGCAAAGGATTCACGTTAGTATTATTTATAATATATATTTTTTTGATGCAATATGCTTTATTGCAAGATACACGTATAACACATAACACGTAACAAACAGTTGTGGAGCTAATTCATGTATAAAAGTAATACAATACATAAATAAATATATCAATCACTGGCCTGTTTATTAGACTTACAATTAAATTCCTTAACACTAATTTAATTTTAATTGATTTTCAATTTAAATTTTCATTTCTTCATGCAACCACACAAATTAAATAGATCTGGTAGTTAAACAACGGTCAGTTAACTGTTAGTTAATATTCAAAGTTCAATCACACAATAGTTTAATCAATAACGTTCAATCAGAAGTATTCAGAAGTAGTATAACGTACTGTAAAATTATAATCTGTAGTTAAAGATTTTAATTTTCCTTAACAGTCGCAAATAAATTAAATTGTCAATTACGTCAGTTAAATTTAAATTGGGCAAGTTACTAATTCCACAATAACCTTAAACTTCGATTCTCCTACAACTAAAATCCTGACATAAAATTTAAGCAATAAATTGAAACAAAACTATTTAATTATCGTTTAATACAATAATCAAATTTAATTGTTAGTGAAGGATACGGGCCATAGTTGAATTTATTTAACACAATTATTATTGTTGTAAATAAACCGTACAACAGAAACGTATACGATTATAATATAAATTTTTATTACAATAAAATTAACACTAAATTAAGAGATTACATAAAAAATCATAATCATAAAAGATGCATATTATAAAAGCACAATATTTTCTAGTGACCCTCAAGCACATAACCCGCCAGGACAATTATGTAAGCCTTCTATCATAAGAGGGCAATCATTAATATTCTTGTTAGCAGTCTGTTGATCTGTTAGGATAATGTTTTGCAGCCAACTGTTATTATGCCGGCCTAAATAAAGAGAAAAGTAAACAGATTATATAAAAATAACATTAAGTAAAAGTGGGTTAACTGAGAACAACTAATTGAATAAAAACAGCTGATGACTCTGCCGTTAAATTTACAAGAACTTTACAAAATATGCTTTGTAAAGTTCGTATTATATTTTCTTTATAAAAATTTCGACATTTCAGAAGTTTAACGACTTTCTAATAGAGGTTTAAATGAGAGGAGCTCTTCCTGAGAAATGGCGTGCTTTGTTCTCTTGATAGTTAGTGCATTTATTGTGTCTGTGCTTTTTATAATAGTAATAGGATTTTCCAATTTTTACTTTAATCCTCAAAAAAGAAAAATTGAATGATAAAACTATTAAACGGCAGACGGATTGGTCGTCAGAGTGAAGGAGAAAGTACTGGAAAATTTTTGGCTGGCAGTATAATAACTTTTTGATGAAACTGTCCATAATTAACTATAATTACGATTATATATATACATTTATATATATATTATATATCTGGTAAAAAAGTTCGCAATATTATTTAAATGATTAAATCGTAGGTTAGAATGAAGATGAATTCTATTGTAAGCAAAAATGAGAGCACTTAGCAATTGAACGAATTGAAATGAGCTGAAAACAAAAATGTATACGCGCTAGTGACAGAATCTATCTTATTCCATTCACACTTTTTCTCAAAGCATAAAACTTGTAAACCTATATTATTGATATATCCATTAATAAATCAAAATTCAATTTATCCTAATAATCAATTTATTAGTAAATAAATAAAGAACGAAAGCAACATTTTTGTGACGAAAAATTAGAGGCTTCTTCAAAATTAAGAAATTTATCGAAAGGGAATAAATTGTATGAAAAATGTTTGCCGAAGCGAATATCTTTATTCCAAGAAAGTTCTGGTTTTCGGTTTGGCCCTGTTGTAATAATAATATGGACTTTATGGCATGGCGACTGAAGGGTTAGGGTTATATTAATGGAATTTTGGGTTTACTTATTGTAGCGATAAAGTAAATTGCTTTTGTTTTTCGTTTAAGGCATTTTTCTTAACTTACGTTGCAACGTATGTGTTTTGCTTCATCTCAACCTGGAACATTTAACCCTATTCGTCCCTAGTCAGGTCCAGCTGAGAATCGTAAATACTGAAGCGCGAATATATATTGTATCATCATAAATTGGGCATAATTGGAAAAAGCTAAAGAATGCGTTTAGGGACGTGTTCCTACGGCCTGAATGTGTTCCTATGGCGTTTACCAATCCTATGGCAGAAATAAATTAATTTTAGCTTATAAATCATTCTTTGTGCAGGTGTATTGAATTTATGGCTAATATTTTGTTATTGAGCAGAGGATTTTAATACAGGAAAAGGGAAAAATTGTACTCGTAACACGCTTATTATTTTATGTTTTAATTTATTTGTGAGGCCGATTAGTCAGATGGAATTCCGCTGCTGATTGAGTTCTGGTTGAATTTTGGAAATGCATTCAAATTTTAAGAAAAGCGAATAGAAAATCGATGTGAATAAATATATTGAAATTTTTACTTTGGGAGTAATGAAGTGAAGTATAAATGGGCGTCAATCCCACCCACAGAATTTCTGCCATTTGAAAAACGTCTAGTACGTAAACAGCGTTTTCACAAGCTTTTTGACGAATTGCTAGTCTCCTTTTTTGAATAGTAAGATCCTTTTTAAAACAATTTATTTCAATTAATTTAATTCTCTCATTAATCTGCCTTTTTTAGTACGTGTTTTTTGAACCGCTACTGTTTATCGAGCATGGTGACATTTTTTCGAAAAAGGTAAACTCAATACAACCACAAGAAAAAAATGAATATAATGAAAATACTTAAGGAAAACAAAGCAACAAAACACAAGCCACCGAAAAGATTCGGCCGTTTACAGTTCGGTCTATTGTTGTTTACTGGTGGTGGTGGTTGGAAACTGCTTGGATTGCCTGTTCAAAAATTGTCTAAGAAGAGGAAGAAGATGAAAGAAAACAGCTCAAAAGAAAAGGCTCAAAATATAAACTAACAACTACAGTGAGCCAAGAATCTGCATTCCAGCACAAGGTAGGTCGAGCAACAACTTGTTGCTTGCATACGACGGTTGCGATAGACGACGTCGTTGTCGTCGGTGAAGTAGTTTAGACTCTAAACTTTAGAGTTTAGTTTACTCCGAGCTTCCAATCGGGTTTGTTGTGCGCGTTATTCAAGTAGGATTCGCTAAAGACTCGTTTCAAGCGAAATTCCATGACAAGGTTAAAATATTTGTACTAATATAGAAAAAAAAGGTTAATAAAAATATTTTTCTAAGCCTTAGCTAAACGGTAAAACGCAATAAGAACTAATTCTAAAAGGCTAAACCTTGCCAGCGATTAAATAAAATTTTCACTTGGAAAAAGGCAGAAACCGAAATGAATGTCGTGGCATCTGAATGTTGAGAGCGATCAAAATTCGCAACAAAAAAATTTGTAAAGAAAAGAGAAATAAATATATAAAGAATTGGAAAAATTCGACATACGGGAATACGTGATTTCCGTTCTAAAGTGCTTGGTCTGTTGGTTGGTGCGGGTTTTATGCAAGTTTTTAGAGATCTAGAAATTGATGGACTGAAGAAATGAGGTAAAAGTGACAAATACTTTTATTGATTTACAAAATTCGAAGTGGTTAGAGTGAGTGGTATTAAAGAAGAAGAAGAAGCAGAAGAAAAAGAAGAAGCATAAGGGAAAAAAGTGTACGAAGAAGAAGTAAAGGTAGAAGTAGAAGAAGACGACGTAGAAGCAGTGGTAGATGTAGAAGAAGAAAAAAGCAGCCATCTTTGATTCTGGCTGTGAGGTAAGAGCGATGTTTGAATTGAAGCAAAGTGAGCGATCGATCAACGATAGAGTCGGGCTTCATAAAGTAGTAATGATTACAACGGCAGCCAAGTCAGCGACGGTGACGTTTACGTCGTGGAGAATTTACTTAAAACTATGTCGAAATGAACGCTGGATTTTAGAAAACAGTCAATACTCTCGTTATTACTGCGCCTTTAAAAAAGTCACAGACACACATACACGCACTTACGTACACACACACGTGCACACATACCACATGTCAATAACAAATAACTGCACCTGAAATTGACGCCGACACTGAAACGGTGGATCACTAAACAAACGTACATAAATAATACCGATCCCTCATCAACGCCAACCCCTCAGCGTCTTTCTGTCGCGTTTATCTAGAAAAAAGCGGAGGTTTAGGAATTCATGACACAACAAACGTAAACTAAAAAAGTGTTACATGGTATTGCCACAAGTCGAACATTTTGTGCACTTTACGATCGTCGATAATTTCTTCAGCGGTGGGCGGTAGTGGGGAGGCAAACACCCAGAGTAAATTAGAATTTAATGATTTCATCGTTTATAAAGAAATAATAAAGAAAAAAAAATACAACCAATTATGATCTAAAGTATTTACATTATACAGTTTACAGTATACTGCTGTTTGTAAGGCTGCTCTGTAGTAATGTGTGTAGAGAAATATGTGTTCCAGAATGGGTTTGGTTGGCAAGAAAGTTCGAGCGGTTTATAAATTCCTTTCCCAACCAGATTAGGTTTAGTTTTGCTTATTTGTAATATTTTCGGTTAACCATAATGGTTGGTTCATTGGTGTGGTTCACAAATTTCTAATTCAATCAGGTTCACTTGAATATCGCTTACGTATAACATTTATTATTATAAATATCAAAAAGAAAACCTCACGAATTTATTTGCCAAGCCGATTATTCATTTGTGGCAATTGACGTAATAACTCGACTATTTATTATGTAATCGTTTTGAATTTTAAATATTCAGAGAATTTTATAAACATGCTTTGATTAAATATTTTAAAATTTCTAAAAATATTTTAGGATCAATCTGCTTAATTAACCTGACCGACAAAGAGACTAATTTAAATATTAATTTCGTCTTAGATTCATATCTCTCTCTCTCTTTATCTGCCTGAGGTTCAGATTTACCAACAAACCTAACATCCCATAGTCCTCTCTGCCGGCAAGAGTATCCGTTGTTACCGCAGTTTGTATGATTATGGCGGTCATTCAGTAACTATAAAATTCTCAAATAAAGATATAAACCCGACAAAAAACGCGTTTGGGTTTGGATTTATCTCAACTCGGACCACTTGCTTCCTTCCTCAACTGCCGCTCCTAAACATCTATAGTAAAATATTCCAGTTTCGTTCTTTAGTCTTTCGTTTTCTTATACAATATTCCTTAATGGTATTTGTTCGTTGTAAATTTTTGTTAAATCGCACATTACATGAAGAAGAAAAAGAAAGGAGATGAAGAAGAATATGAATAAATATGAAGGTGAAGAAAAGTAAAGAAAAGAAGAATAAGAAGAAAGGCGAAACATGTTTCCTTCACAGGTGCATTTGAAGGTAAAAGCGGTAAAGCTGTCAGAGTTAATTAAAAAGTGTTTTTGATTGATGAAGTATTACTCTAATCAATAGTGATATATATTTTTTAATTGCTTGAGTACAGATTTTATTACCAGAATAATAACAATAAACACGTTTCATCAGTCGTTAAATTTTAATAAAACTAAACTATTCTTAATTAATGTGGAAGATTTTTATAATTAAAATTTCTTCAATTTTTTAATATGGTTTTGATTTCGTTTTGTAGTTTTTTAAAGGAAAATTAAAGGAAATTTTTTGTTTCGCCAATGAAATGTATTGTGGGCGTAGATATTTTGTAAAACTTAAAAATCACAAAGTAAAAACAGCAATTAGTGAACTAAACTGGTATAATTTATTCATAGAAGAAGAAAATTAAAAACAAGAAGGAGATATTGGTAGTTTCAATTATTGTTGCTGCTCAAATTGAAGATTTATTGCATTTAAAGCGCAAAATCATTATTTCGTTTCGGCTCTTCATCAAACCGTTAAATCAATTGTAATGAAAAATTTAAAACGCGGCAACGCAAAGAAAACAAATCATTAAATGGTAACTCGCCCGAGTTGATTGTGATTATCTCTGCTGCAATTTGCGTTAAACTCAGCAGATTATCAAGCACAAGAGCCTTTAGTGATTTACGGTTAAACACTTAACGACTTACGTATTGCGACCGGCGACTGATATTGTAGTATTAATTTCATGTTGTGCAGTATCCAGAGAAAAAAATAAAAAAAGATAAAAATTAATAAAATAAAATTGAAGAGAAACATAAATTCCATGCTTGCGATTTATTAAATAATGCAAGTATTATAATTTTAAATTTACTCACACCATCTTTTAGATTTTTCTGATAGAAAGTAAATATTTTTTTATATTTTTTTTTATTCAATTCAAGTTCATTTTCGTACAGGTTTCTTGTGAATTATTAAACAATTTTACTTTATTAATTATTAAACTTTATAAATTAAACTTTATAAATTAAAAACTTCTTTAATATGTGAAAAAGCCTCTTTTCTAATTTTTCTGGTTCTTAAAATGTTCTCCATTTGTATTACTTCACAGAGTTTTAGTATTCTAAATTTTTTAAATTTTATTAAGGTTTCATTTTGTGAAACTTAATGGTTTTATGTTTTAACTTTACTTTCGAATTTTTTGAAACTTAAATGTGAAATTTTTTAATTTCTTGTTTAAAACGCATTCTGCATTTTAGTATTTTTAGTGCATTTGTATTAAATTAATTAATTATCCTTATTAATTCATTATTTTATCTTGAAATTTTTATTAATTTCATTCCATTTCTTCTTTCTATGAACAATTTATTTTGCATATTCCCAAATTTTTTCAAGATTTCAATGTTTCTGATTTCTTTTTGTTTATTTAAGTTTGTTTTTCGCCAAACATTTCATTACTTTCTACGGGCTTTAAGTTCGACGTGAAAGAATGCCGTGTTATTTGCTTTGCAATCATAGTTTTTATTTTGCTTAGAAGTTCATTGCCCAGAATGATGATATTAGGTTAAGGCGGTGGCTTAACCTTACTCGAGGTATGTCTAAATGATATTTTTAAAAAATGTTGCATTTATGCTTCGAAAGATGGATTATTCGCATTACATTCATAAAAACATCCTTTATTTGGATTTAGATTTCTTGTTTGGATATAAAAGATCTATAAAAGATCTTGTTCCTCTTCTTCTTCTTCTTCTTCTTCTTCTTCTTGCTTCGCCAAATATTTTCTATTTGTTTAATATAAATTCATTAATATTTATTTATTTAATTATTAAGGAATTTTATGATATGTAAACAGACGATAGGTGAAAGTTTCTTTCGGAATGCGTTAAACACACCAAAGTCAGATGATATCAAATATTTCGACGCGAAGCTCATTCAACGGAAATTAGTCATGCGTTAAATATTGATTAAATTTTTAATAAATTTCAATGATAAAGTTCATAATTATCACGAGTTATAATCAAATATCGGTTCATTCGTGCTATCGTTATAAAATACGTGAAGATGATGAATTTATTACGTGTTTTAAAAAAATTCCCGGAATAATTTTCGAATTCTGTTTGGCATCAAACGATGATCGAGATTGGGTCAGGGTGGGGTGGTTAGTGATATGAGAAAATCTTAAGTTAGTCAGTGAAATCTCTTCCGAATGGTCGTGAATTGCATACCTAATCATGTGCGTGCAACTCTGTATATATATGTTTTATATATATATTCATATGATATACTTGTATTGTATGCTGACCATTTCCCTTTTCAACAATCATAAATATTTCATTCACTTCGTATTTCGTAAATATTTTCACTACTTTCACCAAAAAGTTAAATTCGAAAGTTCTGCCTTGGCGCAAGAGCCGCTAAATGCATTCTAATGAATGAATGAATGATCGATCGTGTGACGTGCGGACTTGTTGAAAGTGTATAAAGTTCACTTACTGATTGATTGATTGATTGATTGATGATATCGAAAGCGTTTGCTCGATAACTGATTTAAAAGTGCAAAAATACAGGAAGCGTTTACAACAGTTTTGACTTTTTGACATTTGTGGATATTTATGTAATGATTTAATTACATTATTACCAAATATTATTTTTCATTTTATGGCTTTAATGAAAATAATATATTACTTATTTACCGTATTTAGTATTTTTAATTCATTAATTAATCTATTAATTTTATTTAGTTATTATTTTTATATATTTTATTTTATTTATTTATTTGTTTTATCTTTTAACTTTTCCTTAATTTTTTTGAATCTTTTCATTTTATTTTCTTATTTAGTTTATATTATTTATAAATGTTATTTAATTTTTCTATTTTTATACTAATTTAAGTATTTATTAATTACTAATTTTATTTCATTTTTATAAATTTTATATATCGGTGTTATATTTTTGTTTATATTATTTTATTAATTGATATAATTCGATTTTATTTATTCTATGTTGTTTAATTATAGATTGTATTAATTATATTGTCGTTATTAATTCTTATTAATTCAATTTATTTATTTTTTATTATTTGTTTATCTCACTTTAATTATTATACTTTATATATTGATTTTATTTTTTATTTTTTATTGTATATGCTTTTGTAGAAATTTTCTATTTGGAATGAACGAAATGGAATAAATAAACTAAAAAATTTAAACTAAAACGAGATAATAATTATTTATACATAAGTATGAATTATAAGCAATACTTTTTTTTTAAAAACAATAAATTAAAATTAATGCTACTCTTTCGTAATACTCTATCTATAATACATTCCTCAAGTTTAAGACCTCCGGAACCTTCGTTTGATTTTGAGCCAAAACTGCCAAATGAAATGACAGGATCGGAAAGTTTGAATGGTAGCAAAATTCGATCTTGAGAGATGCTTTGTTGACTGATTGCTTTGTTTGTTGACTAATAGTCCGTAGGGAAGCCTGTATTTAATTTGCTCTGACATTTCTATAATTTAAAAAAAAAGTCTAAAAGGCTGAATCCTTGATTTCGGGCTTCAACTAAATTTTGTTTTATGGGGGTGATTTAATTGGTTTTAAAGTATTTGAACTCTAATGGAAAATTGAAATAAAACCTGCAGTTTAAAATATTTCGGGATCGGTTTTAAAGAATTTCAAAATAAACGATTTTATATTCAGTTCGAATATTATTGCTTTTTCCCAATTTTTCACAAAATAAAAAACCACTTCGAAAACCTTTATTTTTTCACAGTATTTTAATTACATTTGTTTTAGATTTCTAGCCATGCCTCAAACCCAAAACAAAGGTCAGAACAATTGAAATCAATTGGGTGAATGTTTTAAATTAAGAAAGATCGCTGACATCGTGGATTTTTATGATGGATTGGGCTGAAGGTGATTTGGTGTGGTTTGATCCAGGCGTGGGTCATCCGATTCCTGGTGAGATACAGGAAGTTCACCGTGCAGCACAAGTTATTGTCGTACAGGCGCTCATTAAGGGCAAGGTAAGGAGAAATATTGCGTTAAGTATTGAAATATGAATCTAAATTATCGTATACTAGTTGAAGCTTGAACGAACTTTAGTGGATTGTATCTTGTGTTCGAAGCAAGTGCGTGCAACAGCTGCAACTCCAATTAATACAAAAACACACTTACATACATCCATTGCTTTGGCATGAATTCGCCAACAACATTCTTCCAGTGAATGTAGAAATTCTGTTGTTTGTTACGCAGTAAGCAAACAACTTCAAAACATTCGAAGAGAAACTAGCTCTCGATATTTCTACAGTAAATTGACGGAAAAACTATTTATCCAGTTTTTCCGGAAAATGCTCTCGATTAATTTAAAAAAACTAGCCCACAGGATGGCTAAACGAGCGCATCGAGAAGGAACAAGTTTCTTCTTTTGCATTACTTCTGCCTTTTAAAGTTTTCTATTTAGTTTTAACTGATTTTCGTTGCTTCTCCTGCGTTTAGTCGAACTTTTAATGTCAATAAAGTATCACATGTTTTGTCAATATTCCGCACAACTAATAATGATTATTACATTATTATTAAATGCGACCAATATTTTTCATGGTAATCAGTGACGCGGTTAAGAACCGAGCTCTTCGCTTGAATGCGTATTGTTCGTTTTCATTTGGAGCCATGGCAGCGTTGTGGTTCCGTCACACCAAGCCCAGCACCTTCACCTTCAGTAGCGATATTATCGCCGCATCTATTGCGCCGACAACGCCCACCAAGCATTGAAGATTTTCCCAGTATGAGCCAGGATGCTCTAAATTTATATATGAAGCAATTGCACGATAAGAAAACTAAGAATCGCTATCCGCAGAGCATTAAGAATTTATCGACACTCTGCAGCGATATTCTAGCAAAACATGTCTGTTTTTTATTATAATGATCGATATATTGCTAAAATATCTTCCTCAAATTTCACTTCTCTTTTGCTTCTTTCCAGACACAGACATTTGCTCTTCAACCGGGCGAAGGCAATTTGCGGCCTCGCCAGGATTTGGGTAGCAGTGGCGTTGAGGACATGACTCAACTGAATGAATTGCACGAGGCGTCGTTGCTCTGGAATTTACGTCTACGTTACGATAAAGGTCTTATCTATACATTTGCGGGCAGTATTCTAATCGCTGTGAATCCTTACAAAATGTTTCCGGACTCTTACGGTCTCGAAATGGCTAAGCAGTATGCTGGTAGACCTTTGGGTACTATGCCACCTCATTTATTTGCTATAGGAGCAGCAGCTCATGCAGCATTGCCTTCACCACAAGTAGTTGTTATTTCCGGCGAGTCAGGTTCTGGTAAAACCGAATCGACTAAGTTGGTTATGCAATATCTGGCTGCAGTTGTTCCGGGTGGTGGTTCGGCGTCGGCTGTAATCACCGAACAAATATTAGAGGCAGCGCCACTTTTGGAAGCTTTTGGTAATGCACGTACCGCTCGCAACGATAATAGTTCTCGCTTTGGCAAATATCTTGAAGTTTATTTTAAAAATAGTGCCATCGTTGGTGCCAAAATCACTCAGTATTTGTTAGAGAAATCACGAATAGTCACTCAGGCTCCGGGTGAGCGCAATTATCACGTTTTCTACGAAATGTTGGGCGGTTTATCGGAGACTGAACGCACAAAATATGGTTTGTTAGAAGCCGATAAATATTTTTATCTAAATCAAGGCGTTTCGGACTGTGCGCCAGGACGTGTCGACTGGGAGTCACTGCAGAGTGCTATGCAAGTCTTGGGAGTTTCGGAAGTTGAGAGAGAAGGCATAATACGTGTTCTAGCATCGGTATTGCATTTGGGTAATGTCTATTTTCATCGACGTCAACTACGTCATGGCCAGGAAGGAGTAGAGGTTGGTTCTGATGCTGAAATTAAATGGGCCGCTCATTTATTGCATATTTCCGCTGATGGTCTGCATCGTGCTCTAACCAGTCGTATAACGGAAGCACGATCGGAGCGTTTGTACACCCCCTTAGGGATCGATCAAGCTTTGGATTCTCGTGATGCCTTCGCGAAAGCTCTTTATGCGGGTTTATTCAATTGGTTGGTGTCACGGGTAAATACTATCGTTCAGAAAGGCGGCACTCATGATGCTTATCGTATATCCATACTTGACATATTTGGTTTTGAAGATTTGGCCGAGAATTCTTTTGAACAACTATGCATTAATTACGCGAATGAGAATCTTCAGTTATATTTTAACAAACACGTCTTTAAATTGGAACAGGCAGAGTATGCTCGAGAGCGTCTGGAATGGGCTGCTTTGACATGGGATGACAATTTGCCTGTGATACATTTGTTAGCCAAGAAGCCTGTTGGTATCTTTCATTTGTTGGATGATGAGTCGAACTTTCCACGCGCTTCCGATATGAGCTTCTTAGAAAAATGCCACTATAATCACGCTCTTAATGAATTATATTCCCGGCCACGCATCGGAGCCCAGGAATTCGGTATAACACACTATGCCGGCCAGGTTTGGTATTGCGTGGATGGATTTCTGGATAAGAATCGAGATGCTCTGCGCAGTGACGTACTTGAATTATTGGGTACCAGTAGACTCCAGCTGGTGGTTGACTTGACTAAACAATTAAGGGCTCAACGAGATACAGGAAAGACTTTACCGAAAGGAAGTAATGGGCGCTTTGTTACGATGAAGCCTCGCACACCGACAGTGGCCGCTCGTTTCTCTGACTCTTTACAACAATTGCTGCAATCTATGGGTCGTTGCCATCCTTGGTTTGTGCGGTGTATTAAACCCAATAATGAGAAACAGGCTCTGAAAATGGACATGCCGTGTGTCTTGCAACAGTTACGATATCTTGGCATGCTGGACACTATACAAATTCGTCAAAAGGGCTATCCCGTGCGTTTAAGATTTCAGCATTTCGTTGAGCGATATCGTCATCTGATGCACTCTCCTCTTCCTCGAGGCACTCCCTATAGAGAACTGTGCCGGACATTATTGGAGTCGTTACCGCGCACTGGTATCGAGGGGCCCGATTTTCAATTGGGTGCCACACGAGTCTTTTTACGTGAGGCCTTACATCGCATTTTGGAAAGCGGGCGATCAGATCGCTTGCGCTCGGCAGCTATAGTCATTCAAAAAAATGTGCGCGGCATGTTGGTACGACGACAATTGCTGCGGAAACATAAGGCAGCCACTAAAATACAGTCCAAATGGCGTTGCCATCGAGATTATATAAAATACCAAAAGCTACGCAATGGAACAGTTCGAGTTCAGGCTTTGTGGCGTGGCAAACTGGGAAGACGCTTGGTGAATAAGTTACGCGCTGAACAGAAGCGGCGTCTTGAAATTCAGAAGGCGCAAAAGGAACGAGAGGCGAAAAAGCAAGCAAAAGAAAACCTTGAACGTAATCAAATCGCGTATCTCGATATTCCGGCAGAATTGGCGTTTATTTTCTCTAAAATTGATGGTTGGACACCAGTGCACGGTGATCGTCATCTAGTGAAAGTTGTGGGAACGGTCCCAGGACCCCCGCAGGCTGGCGACTTACCTGAGGATTTGGATCAATTCTCATTCGGGAAGTTTAGTTCAGTCTATTGCAATGGACTTAGATTATCACCCAGACGTGAGCCCATAACATCTCCGTTTCTTACTCGTGCAGCATCCCGGGATCAAGATTTTCAGGATTCTTTAGCAGTGTTCAAGCTAATACTGCGTTGGGCAAATGACACGACGATGGATGGCAAGAAGGAGAAAATTCTTTCCGACTATATAGTGCATAAGGGTCTGTCTTCTCGCGGCTTACGAGACGAGATATTGGTACAGCTTTGCAACCAAGCCTATCACGCTGAAGAGATTCAGGCCCATCGAATCTGGCAACTAATGGCTCAGTGTCTGTCATCTTTTCAACCGGGGCCGGCATTTAGTAAATACTTGATGAAATTCATCACTGAGAACGCTCCGCCAGCAATGAGTGACCTTCTACTGAAGAAAATTTTGCGCAATAATATCAGTAGTCATGGAAACATTTGCAGAAATTTTACTCCTTCTTGGGTAGAATGGCGAGCAATATCCCGAATGTCTGATATAGCTATTTCGCTTACTTTGCCCGATGATACGACGCAAACCGTGGCCATTGATTCGTGGACAACTTGTGAAGAAGCTGCATCTCTCGCAATTTCCATTTTGGGAATATCTAATCAAGGTTGGTCGATTGTGCTCGATGACGGGAAGGCAATTGCCGATTCTTGTGGTATGGACTATGTTCTTGATCTGATATCGGAAAAAGAACTTTTTCCGGCATTCCCGGCAGTTCGCAACGACTTAATGAAAACCGGGAATAAATTCTCAAGAACCCTGTGGCCCGAAATGGAATCCAGTAGTCCCAAAAGACCACAAGTACCGCCACCGGAGCCACCAAAAGCGAAAGTTACCGCTGCGATTGAAGCACCAATACCGGAACCTCATATCGAGCAGCCAGCAAGAAAAACCTCGAGAGATTTGCTATCTAGGACTTCTGCTTTAAATGAACGTTATTTTGAGCAAGAAAAAACAAGATCGAAATCTCTTGATGACTTATTGGCTGGAGACGACGCTGATTCAATTCCTACTCCAGAACCTGAAAATCTTGCGAATTTAGGACTTTCTAGAAGTCGTTTAAATGAGCGTTACCATTCAGCTGAACGCCTTGTGCCGCTGGGAAAAGAGCCGGGGCCGCGCTATCAAAAATCTCAAAAAGCAGGTCGTCGCTCTCATGGTGGATCACATTCAAGTAAATATGTGGAAAAATCAGAGTACGCCACACGGTCTTCAGCAATGTCCGATACGAGCGAAGCTCCTTCATTAGCGTCACATGTGCGACGTGTACGAGTACCCTCGCAAGCTTCTGATGTGGATCAGTTCCTCGATGATCTATTCAGTCCGGTGCTCGACGGTTCGTTGGACGAATTATCTGATGCTAGGTCACTAGCTGCGAGCATTAGGGGAGGGGGTAGAGGGGGCTATCGGCGTTTAGAGAACGAAAATAGCAAAAATCCTACAGGAAATAATCTAATTGAAAAATCTCCCTTTGTGGAAAAGTTCATGGATGATCGCGAAACTGGGAACTGTTCTGATTCAAATTTGGATGATTACATAGAGGAAATATTCGAGCTAATACCTATGAACGAAAACACAAAAACCCTGTCAGAATATTCTTTATTAAGCAGAAGCATAAAAGGCGGCGGTACCACCCATCAACAAAATACCCCCAGTTCCGCCTTGGTGACCTCACCGATTGTGACCCCGTTAATGACTAATGTGAATCCCGAGAATCTTATGCAGATGATAAGTATACCAAATGACGCAGATTCGAATGTGTATCAGCACCAGGTCCAGAGAGCATTCTTACAATCTGCGATGGCGCAAAATCTGCAAATTCAGCAACAGCTTCTTGCACAGAATCAGGCTCTCCAAACTCTCCTAAGTCAACAAGATAATTCCACAGGAGCTACTTCTCCACCACTGGCTCCCGTACACACCAGTTCAGTTCTCCAAAACAATTCTGTACAGACAGCATCAAGTAAAATTAATTTCAATTTACAAACGAGTGCTCGCAAGCAGAGTTTCAAACATCGCATATCCCACTTTTCTGAAAGCAGTCGAAAGATTTCGTCAGAAAGTGGTGTATCTTTGATACCGGCACCGCCACCACCGCCTCCCATGCCACCACCAGTAGAAATAAAAGACCCTTCTGAAACACGACATTTTTTGGATCCTTATGGTCGTGCTAAAACAGTGCGTATTGGAAAATGGCGCTGGCCTCCACCACAAGATGGACCGCAATTTGAAACCGAAGAAGATTTCTTTGCCTTCAAAATGCGACAGAACCAACGAAAAATCACTCCCCAATCGCAGTTTCACAGCAGTAATGGTTCGTTGAATGGTTCAACCATCGAATGGGAGGAATTTGAGATCGACTCATCGAAACCACCGTCACCATCGGGTATGGGTATGCCATTGCACCAAACTCAAATGATGCGAACGTCAATCAAAATAGAAACTTCCTTAACTAAGCCCGAAAATAGCAGTGGCGGTTTGGACAAGGATCATTTGCAACAACAAGCCATAACAGCTGCGTCAAAGGTATCGAAAAAGAGTTTCGAAATTGGTGCCGAAAGACCACCGCCAGGCAGTGTTGGTAAGTTGAAGTTAAGCTCTGAAATGCGCCAACGTTTGGAACAAGTAACGGCTGGACATTCAGTTCGTTCGACCGTTAGCACCAAGTCTGAACAACGTGCCCCTGCTAAGTTAGAGGACACTCGTAAATTGATGTTACAACAACAACTAAGTGGTAATTTTAGAGGCTCGAATGCGACCAGTAAGGATCAAACGTCGGTTCGTACCCACGTAGAGCGTATGGAGGGTAAGTTATCGCCACCACCGGGTCAGTGGTCTATAGTACCACCGGCACCAACAGTACCTGCCCCACCACCACCGATCCGGCCACCAAATACAGCACCCCCAGCACCGCCACCAGCACCGAAGTGTCCACCGGTTATGGATAGTTGTAACGAACGGGAGGATAACGAGTATCGTGGTGTGCAAAATGAAAAGGATATTCCAGCTTTTATTCAGCGTCAGGAACGTGACACTTTCGGTGCTCGTCATAACTGGACTAATGCCGAAATGATAAAGGATGAATATAGTACCTGGGGCAGAGCTGAGGCAGGCGAATTAGACATGGTTTATGAAACCAATTTCAAAGAGGAAATGATGAACGAACGAGATCGTACGAGATCCCGTTCCCGTTCTCGCAGTAGGTCACGATCTCGCGATCGTGATGATTTTTCAGAATCTGTTTGGGATCGCAGTGAGGTGGAAGGACCCGGTTCAAGTGGTAGTGACCGAGAAAGAGAAAAGGAACGAGAGAAACGCGAACGCATTTATGAAATTCGTCAAGTCGAAAGAGAGAAGGAAAGTCACAAAGTTTATCAGCCGGCACCGCCAAAAGTTATCACGGCCACAATTAGACGCGACGTAGGGAGACTGACACCAACAATGGCAACAAGTACTTCTCCTACAAGAAATCAAACTTATGCCGCAGATTTATATGGTTCCAGTAGAGCAGTGGTTGCTGGAGTTACAAGTACGGCACCGGTGAATGCTCCTGTTACTTTCAAAACGCACATGGTCCAGAAGTATGAGAAGGAACGCAAACGAAAATCCTCAGCATCAACGCTTCTGTCACAAAATACTCGACTAGATGAAGAGACGGACGGTGCCGATGAATGGCCATTGCCAGCTATACCAGCACCTGTTCCTGCACCTCCGTCACTTAAGAGTCCCGCAACGGCTTGCTTGACTTACAACCGTGTTCCCTGGAAACTACGCGTAAGAAAGGAAGTTTTCCATCCGAATGAACCGATTGGTTCACCAATGGCTTTGGACCTTCTCTTCCTACAAGTGCTTGCCGATGTGTTTGGTATAACACCTTGTTTGCGCATATCGCCCTCAGAAAAAATGGCCGCTGTAAATATGCTAAGTGGCCATGGCATTACCATTGAGACTGCTCGTTATCGTAACGTTCGTGCAATTGTTAAACGTCATTTAGTCGATATGGCGCGAAGCTGGCCTTTATATTTTGCACGACTTTTTATCGTACAAGGCGCTCCCCAATATCCGGAAGTTTCGATTTTGGCTATATCTCACAATGGTCTGTACTTGGCACGGCGTGATACAGCGGACCATCTGATTGTCGTGCAGTCAATACCACATATTGAGCTTCAAAATGTAATAACTTTACCTCGACCGGCCGCTCTACAACTTAATCTACGTTCGGGCGGCCATTTGACGCTACACGCTGCTCGAGCAGCAGCAATCCAAACAATGATCACGTCATTTTTGCACGAAATACGCAAGGTAAGTGTTCCAAAAAATAAATAATGTAAAATTAATAATATTAATGAAATTAATAAATATCCCATACGATCCTTACGTTACAATTACGAAAAATCCATCGCTGCAATGCTTTGCAGCGTTGAATTGAAGGTTATGAAACTCGTTGGCGAGAGAACGTGCGATCAATGTCCGCTATAAATATTACCCGTACCAGATCAAACAACCACAAACCAGATCCTGGTCCCGAAAATGATGCAAAACATATAAAACTGAAATTTTATCGTAAGCCTTCTTCTGTTTGTTGTTGGTATAATAAACCCGTTTGAATAGTTGACTTTTGGGTGACCGGACTGGTTGGGAGAAATAAACGATGGATAGATGGATAGGATGGGTAGATGGATGGATGGAGCATTGCAGACCACCATAGCAATATTACGTTGATGATAGTTTTAATCCAGATTATGATTGGAGAAAGCAATGAAACTGAACAATTTGAAATGTTTGGTTAATGACAAAAAAAACATAGGCGTCCTCAGAGATGCCAACTACTTTCAAAAAGCTCGTTGCCGGTATTTACTTTCAAATTCTCAGGCAACATTCTTTAAATAAAATAAAAAGCCATTTCTGATCTCACTGCCAGGAGCCATGGGTTCCTTGCAAAAATATCTTTTTCGTCTCTGCATATGCAAATCATGCGCATACAGGGTGTTTCTCATAAAATTCCTTGGAAGTTTGGGTTTTGCAGGAATTTTTTAAAAACATTCGCAAATTAGTTAAATTTTATTTAGATCGAAAAATGATCTAGAATTTTAATTTTAATTGGAAAAATTCTTGAAGCAGAAGAGATCAAGAATCTAAATTCTGTAACGACGAATACTATATAGATGAAGATTATCTGCTTAATTGCAATTTCTTTCTATTTGAAAATTTTCTCCTAGTAAGGACTCTATTGGTACAAATATGCTTGGTGTGCCCGCTTACATTAGCATTGAGAAGCTAAGTCAACACTATTTAGCGAAAAATCTCTTCTTTCTGGACCATGTTTTTGAAAAAAATTTAATTAAAAATAAAAATTAAATTTCTCTCTATTTTATGGCAAAAGTTTGCGACCTGTAGTAAATTTATAAACATATAAAATGCATAAAATAAAAATGCGTCATAAAAATTCGAATTTGACTAAAGGAAAATGTAAAAATTAAATAATTGCAACCTGTGTGGGTTGATTTTATGAAAGGTGAACAACATTTTCTCCCTAGTTTTACTAAAATCCTTAATTTTTCTTTATAATTTTCTCGATCAATTTCGCGACAAATATCCCTAAATTCCTTTGATTTTGGTTTTAGGTCTCTAAACAATTGTGAAACTTAATATTTTAATTTTTGTTTTAAGGTTTTTTAACTGAAAATTGCCTTTGCTTAAGCGTTCATGTTAAACGTATAAACATAATTACGTAATAATTATTTTTGATAATTTCATTAATACACAAATAATTCAAAAGCGTTGCGCATAAACTTCGCTATGAAGTTCTTGTTCTTCTTCTAACACTTGCTCGAAGCATCATAAATTATTTTTCAAATTCGTTTCTCCGCAAAAAAACGGGAATAATTAATAAACACCGGACTTAGGGTGAAAAAGGGGCTCTCCATTTTTCATTTCTCTTTTTCTTTAGCTCTCTCTCTCTTTCTCACTATCACTCTGAAGATCTCAACTCTCGCCAGATCGCTATACAATGAAGTAATCATAGAAATGTGGCATGATATGATATGATACATGTATGTGCCCATGTATGTGCCTGTTTGTGATGTTTTTTTGTGGTTTGCTTTTCTGCGTCAGTTAAACTGACTTGGCTATAACTGTTGCGGCTGCGTGGCCACTGTGGTTGAGAGTCAGTAATATAATGGTCAAGCGATTACGTTCAACTTCTCGCACATTCATTCGCGAGTCACACGTTCGAGTGTCAGTTCAGTTTCGCGGCGAAAGAAAATTGCGTTCAATTTTGAACGGATTAAAAAGTAAATTGAAGGAAACAGTTATTATTCAAACTAAAAACCATAAAATTTTAACGGAATATTAATATTAATAATAACTACAATAATTAATAGGAGATTAAAAAGGAGAATTAAATTAAATACCACTAATTATGGCACTAGTATCGAAAACATTTGAAGGGGAATTTATTCTGGACATAAACTGAAATTTGATTTTTTTTAAAGTGGAAAAGTTATCAAAATATCTCTATTGACATTATTATTAAAAATCTGCAATAATTAATGGAAGATTAAAATAAATAGATATTAATAATTTCGAACGTGCCGAAAATATTATCTTGGACATAAACCGAAATTTGATTTTTTTAAAGCGGAAGAATTATTAGAATTCCTCTATTAATATAATTATCAAAAAACTGCAATAATCAATGAAAGATTACAGCAAATAAATATTAATAATTTCGAACGGGCTGCTAAATGTCCGCTTCCGAATACTTTATCTTGGACATAAACCGAAATTTGATTTTTTTAAAGCGGAAGAATTATTAGAATTCCTCTATTAATATAATTATCAAAAAACTGCAATAATCAATGAAAGATTACAACAAATAAATATTAATAATTTCGAACGAGCTGCTAAATGTCCGCTTCCGAATATTTTATCTTTGACATAAACCGAAAATTTGATTTTTTTAAAGCGGAAGAAATACTAAAATTTCTGTATTAATATTATTATTAAAAAAACTGCAATAATCAATGAAAGATTAAAACAAATAAATATTAATAATATTGAACGAGCTGGTAAATGTCCGTTTCCGAATATTTTATCTTGGACATAAATGATTGACATAAATGGATATGAATTTGATTTTTTTTTATAGCGGATGAATTACTAAAATTTCTCTATTAATATTATTTTAAAAAATCTACAATAATTAATGAAAGATTAAAAAAATAAATATTAATAATATCGAACTAGTTAGTAAATGTCCGTTTCAGAGAATTCTACTTGGGACATAAATCGAAATCTGAATTTTCTTTTGCCAATCACCAAAATTGTTCAGCCAATATTAGTATTAATAAAAGCTACAAGAATAAATTAAAGATTAAAAACTGAATTTAAATAATAACGAATTAATTGTTTAAAAATGCTTCTCAGGGAATTTTATTCTGAGCAGAAATCGAAATTTGAATTTTTTAAAGCGGATTATTTATTGTTAAGTAATGTTAATAAAAACCGTAATAATTCTACAAAAAATTGAAAAACCAAAAATTTTACACTGTTAAATTTTAATAATACCGAAGTAATTATTGGAAATATTCTATATTTATTTCCGAAATTATAATTATTTTTATTGAAATTTATTGAATCAAAATATATCGAGAATACGTCGTAATTTCGTGAAATCGTAATTGTTCTGGCCCCAATCTTTAGCATTCAGACTAGGGTTTAGTCATTCGTTTTCATTTTGGTTTCGTGTGGGACAATTTTTTTAGCGTTGTTTAAGTTCCGGTGTACACGGTCGAATGATCAGATTCTACAAGTGGTGGTGGATCGGTCATATTTTTGTAGTGGTCTTTTTTGGAATATTTTTTATGCGGCTTTATATTTATTCAGTTCAATCTTAATGCATTTCATTGTTTGGTTATTGTTCGTGATATGAAATTAATTGAGGAAACTGTAATTGTAATTAAATTCCTTACTTCTTCTGGTAACGAATTTATAGTATAATTTGCGAGGGAAGAGAGGGTGTAAATAACTAAAGTATATATATGTTTTACATATGTGGGGCGTATATAAAAGGAGTTTAGATATAAATTTATGTGCAATATTCACTTTTGATGTGTACTTAATCATTTGAGTTTTCTATTCCATTAAAAAACCTTTTCCACCTTTTAATTTAAACATCATAATTTTTAAGCTTTTAAAAATAGCTACGCTTTTATATTTAGTTACAGCTTACATTTATTCGATATCGAATTCAATTTAACTGTCAATTAAACAGGCAGTTAATTTTCTCATATTGTTTTTTCATATTTATGAATAATTGATCAAAAATACATAAATTAATTAATTAATTAAAAAAAATAAAATTAGAAGGTAACGGAAATTAATAAAAGCTTTTTAAAAAAAATTGGAAAAAAAATTTACAGTGTTAAATTATTATTGAAACCTTTTCAAAAATTAATAGCAAAGAACAATAAAAGAAGAACAAGATTGAATTATATGTCATTAATATGTCACTTCTGTGATTTTTGCTTTGTTTAAAAGTTTAAGTCAAGCTTGTGTGTGTCCGTGGAGAAAATGAAAACATGGCTAATTCTTGTTTAAAGCCGTTCATTAAACGTGTCTGGCAAATGAACTTATCCTGTTATTAATAGTTCGAATTCAACAAACAAATGGCGATTATTGTGAACTTACGTTTGAAAAATTGTCATCCTTCTAGTTCAATTCGTTTGTTAATGAACAGTTTAATTTAATCGAGGGTATAAAAAGACAAGGCGTGGATTATTAAAATATAGATTAAATATTTTAGTTTTGACAGGAACCATTTGATAAAAAATTTAATTCAACGAAAATTGAATTGAAACAAGAAATTACGATATCTTGAGGATCACTCTTTGTAAATTAGAAAATTAAAAAAACGGCCAAACATAATTAAAATGAAATTGAGCACAAAGTGAATAATATTAAATTAATAAATTGTATGCGAATACAAAAACAAAATTAAAACACGAATTTGATCTTGAAATTGAAACTGAACTTGAGACTGAACCTGAAAAGTTATAAATTGTATTAAATGCGGCAAAAATAAAACGAAGAGAAAGATAGATTTTTCTTACCTCGTGATATTGATTTGCTTTAGTTATTTTTATTGCTGTTAAAGTTAATAATACTAAATAAAAAACTTTCACTGGCGATCTCGTAAAAAAATTGCAAAGAAATTGCATAGAAATGGCAATGAAATGTCAAAGAAAATAATAATAAAACCAAAAGCTAAATTAAAAAAAAAATACCAGAAAAACTTATAAAATGAGTCTTCAATCGAAATAAATGAAAGAAACTAAAATAGTTAGTTAATTGTTTCGAAATCTATTCATACCTCGAAAGGTGCAGATCCCGATGATACGACGTGCGTCTGAAATTAATAGGATTCGCACAAACATTTGAATAAGACGCTCACGTATTTTGTTAGCGATTAAACAGCAAGTGAGACGGCAGTAACGAAAACCGCAGACCGTTTTGACCGTAGTGACGATTAGACAAGCCTTTCGGAGAAAGATGTCGGAGAGTGTGCGTTCGACCAAATCATCGTCCGCTTCCTCTTCGGGTATTTCAATAAAATCCCAACGCCTATCGGAGACCAATAACACAAACAACAGCAAAAACAGCAACAATAACAGCACCAAAGCTAAGAGCAATATCAGTCGCAGTAGCAACATCAGCAAGGGCTTTAAATTTACAAAACAATTATCTCTTAAACCGCGCGCGGCAAATAAAAATGACATTACTGTTAATCAGCAGCGGCAACAGCGGGACGAGGAGGAGGAGGAGGACAAGAAAAATAATACATTTTCTTTGGGAAATCATAATGACAAAATTAACAGCAAAAACACTCAAAAATCTTGCATTGGCAACGATTTTAATGACAGTCGTTGTATCAAAAGCATAACGCCTCTTGCTTCTAGTTGCGTTAAAACTTGTCTCAAATGCGTCAAAAATGGCTCAAAGGGTCGTACACAATCGAAAATGTCAAATTCGTTGGAGATTCTCGGGCACAAAATAAATAACGTCACAGGCAGTTTCGCCGATCACGGCGATGACGTCAATGATGATGTCGTCTTCACCGACTCGGATGATACGGAGGTCGCTCATATAACTGGCACCACTGCGGTACAAATCCACGGCAGTTGCACGTTAGAGGCACAGGAGCGACAATCAGTACGTGACACGACGCTGCGGAATTGCAGCGAATTATGCTGTGAGTCATTACGACGACATTTGGATATTGAGGTGGATTGGAATAACGAAGAAGATGATTTGAAGGATGTGTGTCTTACTGGGAGTGGTGAGATGGAGAGAAGGGATATTGCTACTCATTTGCATACGCAGCAGCAGGAACAGCAGCAGCAATATCACCAACTCGCGCATTTAAGTTACCCGAGTAATCTTAAATTCGAAAATTTCGACAAGAATAAATTGGGTTCAAAAATATTCTCGCAAAATTCATTCAAATCGAGTACACTATATGGCATAGATGCCAATTCCGGTGATAACATTTTTATTCAAGAATCTCAAGTAGATAATAATTGCCCGACCATCGATGATAACAGTAATAATGTCGATTCAAATGTTATCATTAACTCATCGGTAGAAACTAATGATCTTCAAGCGAATTCGAATTTGAATTTAAACGCGGTTGCTGGAAAAACACGGCGATCTAGCGTTGCCAGTAGTGGTTCAGGAAGTCGGATGGAGACCATTTTAGAAGAGCCAACAGAATCAAAGATTTCAGTTAAGGAGATATTAGCAAGATTCGAAACCATGCATATGACCGAGGTAAAACACGAAAGGAAAAGTAAGAAATACTGTGAAGAATATATAGTGGTGCAAAGCAATACGTAAATTAATCATTTATAGACATAGTGGTCGGTTTGTTGTGGTAAAACCAATCTCACTTCTAATGTAGTTTGGGATGCCATTAAATTACGAAATTTATATTCCTTTTGTGTTCGAGGTGATTAATTACGCAATTCCGGAATTCAATAATTGTCAAATTATTTCTAATGGAAATGACAGTATTTGGTTAAAAGTTATCTTCAGTTCGAAGAAGGCTTAGCTAATTTTTGCAAGTCTAAATGAATGACACGTTTAAAAAGCTTGGAGGCTCTAATTTGTCGTTCTGTCTTTATCCCTCAAAATATCTCTTTTCTGCCATTCCTTGAAAATAATACCCTTAAAATGTCAAAATTGGCAAAGGAAAGAATAAAGCATACACTTTTATTTGATGTCAAAAAGTGACAAAAGCTTCAAATATATTAAGCAATTACAGCTAGAGTTAAAGCAATCTCATTTTAAATTTACAAGGCCGCTTATATCAAACGATATTATAAAGACCTTTTAATATAAATTACAAACGGATGCTGACGTTCTGCAAGGACCTTTTAAACTTTATAATTATAATTATTATTTCCAAATCTTTGGAGATCTCTACACAGTTTTAGACCTTTTCTAGAACCTTTTTAGTGATTTTAAATCCACTGCTGGAACTAACTTTTAGACTGAATTGAACTGGATTTTTTTAGAAAATCGTATCAGCGGGCAAGAAAAATGTACGCACATATTTTTTAAATACAATTTTAAATGGGTTTATGATAATACCTTATCGCTTTCTCGACCAGAAGAATACGAAAAAAGCAGCAACGAAAAGAAAGTTACAACCAGTGGTCATTGCATTTATTATTGTTGTTGTTATTGCTATTAAAAGTTTAGCATTTGAATTAAAATCAAAACAATGAAACGCGCTTCGCTTGCGCAAATTTTAAAATAATCTAAATTATCGCCATAAAATCATTTCTTCTCCATTCTTCGTTTTATTGTTCTCAATTAAAACATTATTTTTAAAGCGTTTAATTACTGACACTGCAGTAAATTATTTTCTTTTTGAAAATAGTTGAGAGGCTTTAGAGTTTAAACGAAAAATTAGTTGGAGTTTTTCTAGTGCATTTCTAGTTTGTTAACGGCGTTGAACTCGAAATGAGAACGACAACCCTGGAGACGACTAATGGTGTCCTAATTTTTAAACAAAATTTTCCCAATTTCCCAATTATTACCGTTGGTTCGATCTGACCAAGGATTTTTGTATTCTTTCGCTTTGAGTATCCTTCTTCTTTAGGTGGAAAAAATATTATACAACCGCTTGTAAAGCTATCGGTCAGAGTTCTCTCTAACTTTCTGAGCTATGAATTAATACGTGAGAATCTTTTTTTAAAGTTGCTCGCGAACACGTAAAACGGTTAAAGAACGCTCAGACAACGAACGCATGGCTGACCCAATTACGTTTGCTAACTTTGATTCGCCACGATGTGCGCACATCTCTTGACTCTACGTGCGTTCATTGTTTATTCCTTCGCTTTTAGTGATGAAAGAATCGGCTTCTTATAAAAAATCGTTATCGTTTTTGGGCAACATTACTAGAATTCTGTATGCTTACACTTCAGGTATTAGGAAGCAGCATAAGATTTAATTTTTAATTTAAAAAAAATTTAAATTAAACGAAAAGTAACGAATTACTTAGAAACCAAAAACGTAAAATTACGTTATGTCCGGTCGGAGCTATTTTGGTTAAGCTTTTATTAGATGTGGTTCTCTTTCAATACTTATTGAGCCCCATTCTCATTCACTATTTCCTTATTCTTTCTCTTCTTCTTCTCCTTATGCTTGCATAATTCTATGACCCCAATGTGGCCACTTTTCTGCAAAAAAGAGCCGTTATCCAGACGGCTGACTGAATAAGGAAAGTTGCGTAGTCCAAATGAGGAGGGCGGGGTTGGGAAAGCAACACTGCAGCCAACTTTTCCTCTTTGGTTAGTTTAATACGCCTGGCAATTGGATCGTTTGGCTTTGAGTAAACTGGGAGAGCTTCTGGAGAACTGGGTTGCGCACGTTTTACAATTTTGTTGGCCTTTTATTGATCTGTTTCGAATCAGTCTGGTTTGATTTGATTCTGAAGACATATAAAAATTAGAAATAAGAGTAAAATTATTTGTGACCAATTATTTTATATTTCAGTCAAAGCCATCCTAATGAAAAAAATTTATGGGAGTATAAATTATGGATTTATGTGAATCTTAAATTCTTGTAATCGATTTTTTATATAATCGATTAAAAATTTGACAGCAGTTGTTTCGGGATGATCGAATTTGCTGTAGGGTTGCCATGTGGAATCGCATATCAGAATTAAATTTTTAATCTTTCAAAATTATTTATTTTAGCAGTTATAATT
The DNA here is from genome assembly GCA_963966595.1 of Physocephala rufipes. Taxonomy (NCBI): domain Eukaryota; kingdom Metazoa; phylum Arthropoda; class Insecta; order Diptera; family Conopidae; genus Physocephala; species Physocephala rufipes. The sequence continues at coordinate 6,644,145 of OZ016504.1, read as the reverse complement.
AAGAATATGTTTGCTCACAAAATAATTTATATATACAATTTTTTTCCAGCAGACACAAGCAAAGGGTTCAGTTTTGTCTTCTGGAGCCCGTGCTGCAGCCCAGACACTTAATGTACCCATCGAACGGCTTGAGTCGCGGTCGTCGAATCAACGCGAAACTCTACCGAATAGCAACTCAAAATCAGTGCGTGATGTTGATCCACGAAAGTCACCAATTCATCACCGTGATGTTATCGATAACCATCTAAATGCACATCATACGACAAACGATATAGGCGCCACTGGTGCCGAACAAATACCTCATCTAATCAGCAGCAACAACAACAACAATATGGATGATTCGGTCCAATCGCCGCACGCACAACATTATACAAAGCAACAGAGTTATCTTCACTCGTCGCGTAAAATAGGTGGCGATCACTTAGAACATCAACAGCAGTCGCCGCAGCAACAGCATCATCAGCACCAACACCAGCATCAACAGCAGTCACCACATCATTATAATCATCATCAGCACTTGCAACAGGAACAATTGCAACAACATTCAACGATTATGAATTCAGAACATCAGCAGCAGCAACATTTGGAGGTCAATAATGTCGCTCTCGAATCAAATTCCACCCCTCCTTCCGTAACAAAATATTCGCTTTTGCAATTCGCTATGCAACATTTCCGAAATGAGTAAGTTCGATTTTCTACCCCTCTCTCTCCCTCCCTCTTTCTCTATCTCGTCCTACTCGGAATTTTATTTTATTCGCTGAATTAATCTACTCGTTAATGCTCGTGAATTTTATTTGTTTATTCAGTACGTTGAGCGATATTCGTTCGAATTCGCGCGATTATATTGGCGGCGAGCGTGGTGGCGAACGCGGCGATCGACGTACTTCAACGAGTCGTTCTTATGCTGAAATGGTTAAATGGCAGGGGGTGCCTATACGCACGCCACTTCTTCGTTTGCCCAATGATTTGGCTCCATTGGCGCTCGAATGCTTCGATTGTATATTGCGTTATTGCGGTGACATCGCCCTCGATCCAGACTTGACTGAAGTTAAATGCGTCTATACCGTTTTAATGGTAAGACTGCTGTCGTTAATGATGAGCTTCCTTCACTTTTTTATTCTTTACTTTTAATCTGTCTTCTTCCTCTTCTCTCTCTCTCTTCTTCTCAGCATTGTCATAAATATTTGGCCTTACGCGATGAAGTCTACTGCCAACTTATGAAACAGACCACAGCAAATCGTTCACCCTGCCCCGATTCTGCGCAACGTGCTTGGCGTTTGCTTAGCATTTTGGCCGCTTATTTCGGCTGTTCGGATGCCTTGCGTCCTTATCTAATGGAACATCTCACTTCAGCAGCTTCGGATCGGCGTCGTTCGTGTCACGGCACCGCTGCGGTTTGTTTGACGAATTTACGCAAAACTGCACGTTGCGGTGGCCGAAAGAATGTCCCCAGTGTTGAGGAAGTTACTGCCGTGTCAGCTGGACGATCGGCACGTCGTCAGATTTATCGTCTACCAGGTGGTGCCGAACGAGTGGTTAATACTCGTTGCTCTACAGTCGTTGCCGATGTTATAACCGAGCTGTGTGCTTTGTTGGGTGTCGAATCGGAAGCGGAGCAGCAGGAGTTCTCTTTGTATTGCATCGTACAGGGTGATGCTTTCACAATGCCTTTGGCAGCTGATGAATATATTCTAGATGTTACAACGGAATTGTTGAAATCGGGACAACCGTTTTATCTGATTTTTTGCCGATCTGTTTGGCATTATCCACTTAAACGTGACCCTCCTCCGACCGCTCTCTACATCGAAGTCCTTTTCAATCAGGTCGCACCGGATTATCTGGAAGGACTTCTGCTTGAATTGCATGGCAATGGAGTGCCGTTGCCGGAAGTGGTGCGCGATATGGCTCGCATCGCAGCGCTGCTTCATCGCGCAGCCGATCTTAATCATGTTCCAGCAATGAAAGAAATTAAATTTCTTTTACCAAAGCCAGCACTCGGAATACGTGAAATACGTCCAGCACAATGGGTTGCATTGGTACAATCAGCTTGGCCACAAGTTGCCGGCCTCTCGCCGGGGCAAGTGAAAGCTCAATTTTTGAACGTGCTCGCTTCATGGCCGCTTTTTGGCAGTAGCTTTTTCGCTGTGAAGCGTATTTGGGCTGAGGAGGGACCACATGTCGAGGATAGTAATCCGATGTGGCGTGATCTAATTTTGGCCCTTAATAGACGAGGAGTATTATTTTTGGATCCAAATACGCATGAAACGTTACAACATTGGCCTTTCATGGAAGTAATATCGACACGAAAGGTAAGGAAACTTGTCTTGGATGCAGATCCATATACGATCGTTCCACCAATAATCTGTATCTTCTCTAACGTTTAGGTGCGCTCTGAGGATGGTTCCCTATTTCTTGACATGAAGGTTGGGAACCTTATGCAGCAGCGCGTCATACGTGTACAAACCGAGCAGGCGCATGAGATTTCGCGTTTGGTGCGTCAGTACATTACCATGGCGCAAATATCGCAACGCGACAAACGTGGTGACCCCAATTGAGATACCAATCATTACGCAAATTTTAAAGTAAAACACTGTTCAATAATAATTTTTTTTAGATGTTAAGTTTGTTTAATTGTTGCTGCGAGTAAGCATAATTTCATCATTTTTATTTTCTTTTTGTGTTACCAATTAATTATTTACCAAAATTAGAAATTTTTTTGAAATTTAAAAAATTGATTGATTTGGTATAATTTCTATCTGACGTTAGAGAATATGTGTTATTATTTTCCGCTATTTATATTCGAAATGTATGCAATAATTAGAAGACGCCATACCAACAAAATTTGTAAAATTTTGTCAAATATTTATACACATTCTTTTTCCAAAACAATTGAAAAAATGAAAATTTTGTAAATTGTGAAATTGTCTAATAAAATTTAAAAGTTCAATATTCTAAAATTTTGTTATTACATCAATAATTATCTAAAACAGCGAAATTTAATAATAAAATTTATTTCAAAGTCCTGAAAGTACATAAATAAAAATTAACTAAAGAAATAAAAACATGCACAAATAAATAAAAAGTGTGAATAAACAGGAAAATAAAAGTACAAAACTTTGGTGTAAAATAATAAATAAAGATTCATTATTTAGAGAATAATAGGGAAAAAATAACAAGATATAAATCACGACAGATATATCAAAATCTTATAAAAGACAGATATCTTTTGAATAAAAATAAATAACGAATTAATTAAAAACAAAAATAAGAAGGGTAATTTTGGCATGACCGATATGGTTAATTTTATATAGTGGGCGACCAAATTTGAGATTTAATATTAAATAAGCCTTCCAAATTAAGATTTCAGTACCTAATTTTTCTCCACAATCTGAGCAATTTTACTGTAAGTATGAACAAATGCAGATTTGCTCTAGAAGGAAGGTGTGACTTGTACTCATTGCGCCAATTTGTCAAACAGCCTAGGTCCACATAGTAGATATATGTATGGTGTCTAAAAAATGAGTTAAGAAATTATTTTAAAAGGGAAATAAATAAAAAATTAATATTAAAAAAAGAATAATAGATATGTGCATATATCCATGCTATAGTTAAAAAAATATTTATGTTCATACTTTAGTTCAATTCACTTAATTGTTGTCATCTTTACTTCTGGCAACTCTACTGGTAGGTCATTTTAAACTTGCTAACAGCCTCAGCGTCATCTGTTTAGTATTGACAATTAGTTGTTTTGCTTTCTTGTTGTTTGTAAGACCTACAGCGTCATCTAACGCCAGATAGCGCAAAGAAGTGCTTTCGGCGAAATATTGACACTAGTATTAAAAATTAAAAGCAAGATAGCATATTTTCTATTAAGGAATGATTTATCTGATTTAATGAAAACGGTCGCAATATATAAAAATATCTAATGTACTGCAAATAAAGTAGCAAACAAAAACAATTAATACCAAAAAGTTACTTGGTAAATTATTGTATATTTATCGTATATTTTGATAAACCAATTCAAAAGAAAATAATTTTATCGTAGCTACTTAAATATAATTATCATAAAAACACACTGATCGTCTCTTCTGATAACAATAAAAAACGATAATTTTTTTGTTAAAATAGCGATTTGTAAGCTACTGTCTTTCTTTTTCTTGATAAAATGTTAGTACATATTTTTTATGTACTTATGTCTTACAACTTAAGATTTTAATCTTATCAAAAAAGGGAAATTAACAGGCAAATTATCTTCACATTTTTAACAACGCAGTTTGTTGGCTTTGATTTGATATTAAGTACATTCTCACAAACACCTGCCTTCTTCTAAATCCACTGGAATCCTGTAAGCATTTTGCGCCAATAATGAAACCAGAACCATTTCCGATAATATCAGTACATTTATAATCGCTGTTTACGATAAAAAAGGAAATAAAATAAACACAAAAAGAAAACAATAAAAAATTGCGAAAAATTTTTATAACAAAAAATAATCTCACTTTGCTTGTAGATCGTATGGTTTATGGGATATGGCCCACCTAACACGAGACCATCAAGTTGATTATCCAAAAGTAAATACTGAAGCTTACAAAGAAGTAAAATGAGTTGCAAGCAAAACATTTTTTTCTAAAAAGTATAAAGGAAATGAAGAAAGTCTTAATGAAAATGAAGATTAAGATAAGCGCCTTTTTCTTTAATCTCAATTAAATTCGACTCATTATTAATTAAATTTAAATACACATAATTAATACACATACATATAACAAGTTATAAACTCCCGATTAAATTTAATTAAGGAAATAATAAACTACCAAATTTCATATTCTCCTCTCTCCGTTAAAGCTTTATTAGGCATTTTAATTAGAAGAAAATTAATTGCTCTTTCTCTAAATGGAAGTTAAAATGTAATTAAGAATTATTTAATTAGGGGAATTAGCTCAATTACAGATATTTTTAAAAATTGCTCATTTTTTCTTCTTCAGAAGAATGTTTTTAATTCTCTGAGTCTTATTCGTCTTATTTGATAAATTAAAAAAATCATGGTTAAAATGTTCTACACTTAAAAAAGCGTATTTGAATTCTAGTCGATTTTGTAATTTCTGATTGATTTTCTAATTCTTATCAATGAAAATCGAAAATAATATTTGATAATTCGATAGTTTGGGTCATTTTTAACTAAGAGTTAATTCGTGTCTACGTTTTTTGTCTGATGGTTTAGCTTAATTGATCTCGAATAAAAAATTTTAGAATTAGAAACAGATTGCTTACAGATTGCATTTAGTTTTAAATTAATAAAAGTTTGTAATAGTGCCATTATATATTATTAAGCCATAATTAAAAGTTGAAATTAACATAATGTATTAAAACAGGTCGTACGTAATATTATTTTCAATTTTTAATTATTGTTATCGTAGTTATTTTTTAAATGTAATTGAAATGAATGAAATGGAACGAAAGAAATTTAATGGAAAGTGAAGAAAAGTCGCCAGAAAATGGCTTCAACCTCTATATATCATATATGTTTGGATTTTAATTCGGGTTTGAATGCTTTGGAGAATTTCATCGGGAAGTTCGTAACAGGCTATAAAAATATCAAGACTCTTTATGTGATTGTTCAATCTAATTGAGGTGCTGTTTTACATATTATACATTACTGCGCTTACCATGAGACCATATTCTGCATGAACTTTGGCAATCATGCGTACCGTTATATTCAATCCCCATAGGCCAATTAAAATCGAGCTGATTATGAAGGGCATGAAGTACAACATCACATTTTGGTAGAATTCCTGTAAATCACCGGAAACGTAATGATTGTTATGATTATCAATGTAATGTCACCGCCATCCCCTTTCCTCACACACTTGCACCTTACCGGTTCCCTGTAATAGATCCCGTTTAATACACACATGATGCTTCCCTGAACGAAGGGCATTTGCCACACCATGTATCGTAAAATGCAAAGGCTTGCTTTCGATGGCACGACCGTTGGTAAAAACAAACAGCAACAACAACAAGGCGGTGTTGCAATCTGCACCGGTTCACCATCAGTCTCCTTTATATAATTAGCCTCTGAATCAACGTAACGGAAGCACAAACGCTGAAAAAGTGGGGCTGCAATCGTAAAGGCTAAATGCATAACCGTGTTACAGATGAGCCATGATTTTGGAATGAGCACCGTAACCACAGCCGCCAAAGCGATCACAGGATACGTGAAGCAAAGGAATGTCGATAGTGAGCGTAGCTGACTTCTCAGACGCAGACGTAGCTGGGAAACCGTTGTTGTGAATATGGAGACATTTAATATGAATAGTAGGATGGACAAGAAAATGGCGAAGATAATGAAAGGCGTCAGATCTGTAAAGTATGAAAAGAATCAAATTCAAAAGGGAAAAGAGGAAGAGTGGAGAAAGAAAAGAGCACATACTTGAATAATAATCAGAAAGGCTGGGATGGATATAAATCGATTGTTTTGTGACATTCGTTGGGGCTTCTGTGGTCACCGACATCGCGTTTGATGAAAGGGCACGCGACACCCGTTCGCCGCTTTTACAGTTAATTCGTTTGATTCAGAACGGAACGTGTTAGCGCCAGCAGTTACGATGCCGCATAATATCTTGAATGAACCCTGAAAAGATTGAGAAACACTTTCATATAATTTTGTTTCGATTGAGATGTCAAGAGTTTTCTTATCGGGCTGAATAAAAAACAAACACGGCGTTGGCCTCATTTTTTAGAATTTGGCATGAATGTATTTTTCAAGACAATGAGAAGCCAGATAAGATGAGGAAGAGCAAACGGACTCTGCCACCGAACTTTTTTGGCTTTCTTTGCGATGAGTTTGACGGAGAAGGACGAAGCGGGAAGTGAGATATCAGAGGCAAAATTTTAATAGAGCGTATAATTTAATTGGTAATTAATCATCGATTAACCCATTAATCCATATAAGATTATTGGAATTATGTCACAATAAAGAAGAAGAAGATGGTAAAAAGTTCGATGATAAAATTTTCGTAATTTTGATGTATGCGTCCTTAAAAGGTTGGTAAGAATTATTTTTAACCAAATCCAACAAAAATTTTTATGAAATCGAAATAAATAAAATAAAGGTTGGTGATACTTTTCGGGCACTTTTATTGATATCTTTTAGGAACTTCTAAAGTATTTTTAAAACATTGAAATATTAAAAATGTTTTAAAATGTTTTTAAAATATTTGATATTTTTCATATATGTTTTGAATATTTACTTTTTTAACCATTTTTGAATATTATTTAAATATTTTTCAACATTTTTCGAATATTTTTTAAAAGCCTTTTATATGTTTTGCAAATTTGTAATATTCTTCAAATATTTTTTAAATGTATTCTTAAAAATTTATTGACATTTTTCGCAAAAAATTTTTTTCTCCTTAGAATAACTTTTTAATTTTTTAAAATATTTGTTGGAATGTTGAGAATATTTTTGGAATATCTCTGCAAATATTCTTCGATTATTGGCTGAATGATTTTCCAATATTTCTTAGAACAGCTTTTTAATATTGCTCAAATATTCAAAACTTTTTGAATATTTTTCGCAAACGAATATTTCCGAATTTCTTTGAATTCTCTTTGAGAATTAACTTTCTAGTAGTTTTGAATATTTTTTGAAAACTTTTTGAATATATTCTATGTATTTTTTGGAAATTTACGAAATATATTTCGATTTCATTGGAACATTTTTCTAATGTTTTTTGAGGAAATCTTTTTAATAATCCTGAAATATTTTATTTGATTTTCGAATACGGTTGATAAATTTTTTACTTCAAATTTGCTTTGGAAATAGCAAGTTTTTCTGGATTCCAGTTTATATTTAATTTTACTTTATAACTGTGCAGTATTAATATTTTCGTAATAACGAAGTTTACGGTTTTACGACGAATGACTTTATCAGCCAGACTCTGCCAGATTACGTTTTTATTTTGTTATGTTTTTTTTGCGAGAAACTTCAAGAAAAACCTTGGAAGCAGTGAAAGAAACGAAGCACAAAATGATGGTGATTAAAATGAAATCGAACAGATTTTATTTCACGTACTTGGAAATATATGTTGCAAAATAATATTCTTTGCATTAGTTCATTTCTGTTTCATGTCTGTTATGGAAGTGTTTTGTATGAATCATGAACGAAATTTCGGGCAACCAGCATATGAAGATTATTGCTTTGTATTATTTAGCCTTAACATTTTTTTAATTGTGGTACGTTTATTTCTAAAAAATGGATATAGATTTTTCGTTTATTAGAATATGTTTAGAACACTTTTAAACTTTTAAAAGACTTTATTAAAAAGTTGGAGCCCCAATTAAATCATTTCCAATAAGGGCATAACATGTCTTCAGTAAAATTCAATCAGAAAAGGTCAACGAGGATTTGCGGCATAAATTCAGGGATCAACAGACGTCATTTCTTGAGTTAACTTAACTCTATAAACACGTATAGCAAGATTTCTTCTCAGAATATACGAAATCCTTGATAATGAATAAAAGTCGAAATATCGATTCAGAAATGAACTCAATAATTATTAATAACTTTCAAATAAATTCGGTTCCGCACTTCAGCGTAATTAATATGCTGAGTTTCGTTGATGGTCTGACTATGGAAGATTGTATAACAAGTGTAAACTTGTTGTCGTGTCAATGTGGGAAATTGTTAGGTGCTTATTGGAAAATCCAACAACTTTGGAAACTATGTTCGGGGAGACTCTCCGGCATGTTCCAAAACATGCTGCATTCATATATATCAATGTTTCTTTTCCGCTCTTAAAATTTCTGCACTTGTGCGCCATTCAATCGATATTTGACATACGAATAAATAAAATATCGAACAGGTTTCCTTAGTTTCACTTACTTTTGTAATCTCTTAGTTAAAGTAAAATGTGCTAATTACAAATACAAATTTCTATGAAAATTTCTTCATCATTTTATACTCAAATCATTAATCAATGGATCACGTTATTAACTCTTTGCGGAATTGAGAAAAGGCTTGAAATATTTCATATGCTTTTGCCAATTCCTTTTCGCCAAATTCTTACATAATTTTAAGTTTTAATTAAACAAATTTTCAATTGGATGGGTCAGGATTGGATTTTTATTTTTTACCAGCCAGGGAAGAAACAATTCCGCAAAACTTCGAAATTTTGGAACGTCAAGTTTGCAGAATGATGTGAAATATTGTCGGGATAACTTTCGCAAAACTATTGAAGGTGAGGCGAGGCAGTCAATTTCTTTCTATTAAAGGAAAAAACTACCAAAGTGTATGAAATGAAATGAATGGTGGTTTTTATACTACTCTTAAAAAGAAACCAGCCTTTGGTTTACTCATTTTTATGATTTTATGTTTAAATATCCATAAATTCATTTCTTTACAATTTTTCCGGAAAATTTAGAAAATTTGGTGAAAATTGAAGAGATTTTTGCTGTAAATCAAAGACTTCTTACAGTCTTTTGTTTGTTAAAGCTTTTAAATGATTCTGCTGTTATTATTATCAATGTAAAATAATGAATGTTTGAATGTTATTTATTGTGATTTATTTATTTTGGTGAGTCTTTTTATTAGTCTTCGTTTATTGTCAAGATTATGAAATTAAAAGCAAAAATCAATTTCTCTCATTCCCACCCACTCTGCGTTCTCAAACAAAACATTTTATTAGGCTCTCACAATTTTGGTAAGCATTTCCTAAATAGGAAGATCCTTGAGCTTGCCTTAACCTCTCCATTTTCTGTCATTACGATAATTTCCATTTTATTATATAAGTGAACCCCCGTCCCTTCCTCTACCACCAACAATTGTACTTCGTAAACTTCATGCGATTGGTCAAAATCTCAATTTTCGTGTTTGCGGTTTTTCAGTTTGCTTTGGAGCGGCTAGGTTCCGGTTTATGATTTTGTTTAGTTAAAGCCGTAATAACCGATTTTTCCGGCCGCAATGCACACTTGGTGAATATCTTAGTTACGTAACGGTGTCCGGATTTTTAACCAGTTCTCTCAACATGCTAGTCGGGAAGTATTCACTTTTCCATCGAATTTTCCGTCGAATTAGAAAGAGATTGATTTATTCAGTCGCCTTGAACCGAATTCAGTCAATCGAAGTTAACGACGTCTGCAATACTTTACCTCCAGTTGTTCTAGACACTCGTTAATACTCCAATTGCATTAGCCTCTATTGTTAAACGTCATTGTTGGAAAACTCAATTTTGTACCAAGCAATTATATCTTGGACTGTTCAGAAAGTTACTTCGTCTTTTAAGACAGAGGAATTATTGTATCATTTCTTTGTTATAATTTTCAAAATGAGATAAATCAAGAATTAGAGAGAAAAAAGTTTACATTAAAATATTTCAACAACAATGGATTTCTTATTCTGGTTTAGTTTTTTTTCATTAGAGAGATATCATTGCTGTAATGCCAAAAGTGATTTTTTCTTGCCGTTCTTTGAATCAGGTGAAGTCAATATAATGATATGGTTTGATACCAATCTCTGCAGAAAACCCAGTATGATTACTGGAAAATGAAATGCATATGCACCATGATGAATAATGGTAAATAATTATGACACATAATAATGAAATTATCATGCGTAAGGTTTACTTAAGGAAAACATATCATTTCACAAAACAAAAGACACGGATTGACTTTCCGTGCAGCTTGATTAAAAAGTTCATTAAGAAATTAAATGAATGAACTAAGCTTAAATTTAATTCATTGGTGAGAGAATTTTAAAATTTAATTTTAAAATTTTTTTAACCTTTATTCACTAAACAATAAAAACCATAAAATCTGAAAATTATTTCAATTTTGTAAATTTCAAAAGAGCTAAATTCAAGTCGTTAAGTCACACTAACCGACACATTTGTACATTATTCGTTTGTTCGTTTGGAATACCAAAATCTAAATTTAACTTTTGACTTTTATAAATATCACACAAACGCATCTCAATGTCAATATCGGGTTCCTAAATTATTTTTTAGGATAATTTAAATTTAAATAGTTTTCATAATTAATATTTAATACATTTTTATTTTCTGTTTATTTTTAATTAATTTTACTAATAAATATTTCAGAAAATACTCGAAAACTTTTCAGAAGCAAAAAAGAAATAAAACTGGCGTCACTATTTCGTAATCGCATTTACACGATCTTAATGCCTTTCTGCATAATATTTACAAACTGATAAATCCTATGTATTGTAAATGTAAACATAAAGAAATATACGTAGGTAATACTCATATAATAGAACTCCACAAGACGTTTTGAGCGTGATTTTACAAATTTAAGATACCTTACAATTTTTGATAACATTGTTGGAGGGTGAACAAGAAGTGCCCACCGAAATGAACAAAAGGAGCGAACGGCATACGATTAAATTTTTTGTGTGTAAAACTGCAAGGGAAATAATTAGAATATTTCTGAACAGCAAAAAATTAAACTCTTTATTATCGTTTATAGTCAGTTATTTAATTTTATTCACTGAGTCATTCAATGCACTGATGGCGTAATGAACGTTCCTATTTAATGCAGTTTAAGATGTCTTGTGCAGCTCTGTAATATGGTAATATGCATGCTTTCGTAAACGCTCATATATTTTGTTTTTGTTGTTGATTTGGGTTTTATAATTAGATTTGTTTTGGTCTTGTATATATATATTTGTAAACTCTTAATAATGACATTATATGTTTTGCCTTTGTGGGTATATTGTCGTCTTTTGTAAGTTAACGATTAGGAATTAGTTTCGTGACCTCTTCACCCACTGGCAAATGCGAACCGAAAACAATTTTTTATGACTGTTGACCATATTTTTTGTTTTATTCATAGATTTTTTGTTTCAAATATATTAATCACCAAGTTGTGGCTTGTTCCAAAACTTACATTGCGTTATAACAATTATGTTTGTTACTCCGAACCGAAGCAATAAGCCTTTGTACCCGGCTGTTGTTGAGATGAATGTCGTAACTTTAATTAACGTTGATAGTTGTAGTAACCTTTGTTTAATGGTTTTTTTTCTTTTTTTTCTTCACATTGGTTTCGCAGCAGTGAACGCTACTTTCACGGTGACGGCTTTCTGAAGACTGCGGGGCTACCAGCATCAGCTAGCTGGGTCTGGTAAAAATTTTCGGGATTTGTTGCAATCTCGCTCGAGTGTACGATCGTTTATCGGCGATCGACATCGTTGCTGTTCCTGCTGCAGAAAGATCTGAGCTTTTTGATTTTCTACTTCATTGAGTTTTTAACTCTTTAAAAGCTTTTAGAGCGCAATCCGCTACTCATACCGTATCTCTTGAATTCATTTGGCCGCGCCAATAGCTAAACATTGTTATTAAAGAAGTAAGTGATTACAGTTCATTAAAATTTATCAAAACAATGGAATATATAAGCGCGGACATACGCACATGAAACTTGCATACAACTGAAGAACTCTTTACAGCAAAATTCAGTTTTGTAATATTTCTTATAGATACAGTTTTATCTCCATCATCTGACAATAATACTCACAAATATTCGCTCTAAATTTGTTTAAACATTTTTGAAATTTTTTTCTGAGTATACTAACTGACACCGTTACTGACAAAAAACATTGAAATTATAAAATCATAACATAATGTAAAACCATAAATAACATAATTTTGTCATCATAACACCTATCATAAATGACATAATTGTGCCAAACATTTTGATTGATTGATTGCCAAACATTTTTGACAAAATAAAATAAATCTGAATCTTTTCATATGTAATATGTAATTTAATAACGCTGATAAGATAAAATAATATTGTAATTCCTGTCATTAAATTCTCAACATGATATTGTTGCAAAACTTGCCATAATTGTTATAATTTTTAATGAATTAAAAAAATTTATTATAAGCCCAATAATTATTGTTATAAAGACTAAGTAAATCGTGTTTGTTGTCGTATCAGTATAAAACAATTTTGCCATGAGTACTACAATTTTATCACAAATGTGAGAAGCTTACTTTTGGTCTTCTAATTTTATGAGCAGCCACAATTTTGCCTTTATCACGTTTCTAAAAATTTATCACATGGTTCCATTTTAGGTGTTTCATAAATTTATTGCTTTTGAAGCAGCAATTCTAAATTTTTTTTCTCAACAACTCAGGCATGGTGCACAAGTTTCTAAGGAATGATTGATATTGCACACAAATAATTAATGCTCTCAATAAATGTTTTCGACAACATGAATTTTTTTCATTTGTCATGAAAATCATATATCTATTTTGTTCTACCAAATTAATTGAAATTAATTGGGCAATTAGCAATCAATACATGGACAGTTATTAAGTGATATAAAAGAGGAGACCGATACATACGATACCTATATATATATATATATATATATATATATATATATATATATATATATATATATATATATATATATATATATATATATATATATATATATATATATATATATATATATATATATATATATATATATATATATATATATATATATATATATATATATATATATATATATATATATATATATATATATATATATATATATATATATATATATATATATATATATATATATATATATATATATATATATATATATATATATATATATATATATATATATATATATATATATATATATATATATATATATATATATATATATATATATATATATATATATATATATATATATATATATATATATATATATATATATATATATATATATATATATATATATATATATATATATATATATATATATATATATATATATATATATATATATATATATATATATATATATATATATATATATATATATATATATATATATATATATATATATATATATATATATATATATATATATATATATATATATATATATATATATATATATATATATATATATATATATATATATATATATATATAAATGTATGAATAAATTTCAAAATAGCGAATTGGTGAAAAAAGTTATTTTCTAATTTTCATAAAATTCTTTGAGTGTATTTTGAATCTGAGCACGAATGCAAAACAAACTCATTTTATTTAAAGAAATAATTGTATATTTGAATCATTTCGATGCCCTTTGTATTTATTTTTATATTAATTTCAGTATCCACAATTATCTCAATATAAGGACTCTTAATAACCAGTACGCGAATTAATAGTAATGATTTTTTGACATGTGGCGAAATTTTGTTTTATAGAATTTGTAAGAAATTTGAGAGAATATCGCTTAGTCGTCACAAAAAAATAAAACAACCCGTTATTAAATAAATACCATTAAATAAATCATCATTAGTTACATTTTTCAACTAATCTTGCTTTATTTATTTTTGTAATTAAATTTATATTATTATTTAAATTGCCTTCTACAAAGGATTTTCCACTAAGACCATAACATAAATTATAGCTTATTATTCCAAGATTCCAGGATTATACTGGTATTAATTTTTAGTTCATTGAAATACAAATTTCTTATGTGACCTTTGAAGAAGCCAAAGTACTAAACGGTTTCCTTACACAGAATTGTATGTAAAAAATGACTAAGGTGGTTTGCAGAATAATTTCAACTTATCGTCATCAATTCGCATAAAGAAAGCGATTAACGCATAACTACTGATTCCCAGTTAAAAAAGTTTATAAACGGTTTATAAAACGCTTAGCGCATTAAAAAATCTTATTATACATAGTTTCCATAAAAACAAAGCAAGATCTATTCAGTCGGAATTCCAAGTCTTGCAAACTAAATATTTCTTTGAACAAAACCGTTTCTATCGAAAGTAGAAAAATGCAATTAAATTAAATTTTGTCGTCATTGTTGTTTTTGTTGATATAATAGTGCAATCATTGACCTTTAACGTCTTTCTAATTTTATAGATTTAATCAATGCATGCAAAACACACACACGCATATGCGATTCTGGTATTATGCGCAACTCCATATAAACAATCATTTTGTATTGCCTTTCTCTTGTTATCAAGCACTCTCTTAGGAATTAGTATAGAATTTTTGAAGAGAATTTTCTAACAAATATCAATGAAGCGATTAATTTTCCGTTCACTTTTGACATACGGGCGTCTCCATAAGTATGCCTCAGTGTCATTATCCGCAGATTAAAAAAATATTGGAACAATTTTCAGGGCATAAACGCAACTACTACGAAACCACTTAATTTAATAAAATTTTAAAAAGAAATAAATAAGCTTGATTTTAATATTACCTTTGATGCCTTTGATAAAGTAACCCTTACCTTAAGTAATCTTTTACCTTTAAACAAACTTGACTTTCAATAAAACCTTAACTTGAAAGTAAGTAGCCTTTACCATCAAATAATTTTAAATTCTAAGTATTCTTGATTTTTAAGTAATCTTGAATTAAAAAAAATAAATTGTGAGTAATTACGGTCCATGAAGAATCTCGACCATTGCTCACTACTATTACACTTGAAGCCTTGATGTATATTAAAATTTAACCTAATTCTGGATTTAAGACAATTTTGACCTTAGAGCAATCCTCTAACATATTTATATATATGAATATATATATATATATATATATATATATATATATATATATATATATATATATATATATATATATATATATATATATATATATATATATATATATATATATATATATATATATATATATATATATATATATATATATATATATATATATATATATATATATATATATATATATATATATATATATATATATATATATATATATATATATATATATATATATATATATATATATATATATATATATATATATATATATATATATATATATATATATATATATATATATATATATATATATATATATATATATATATATATATATATATATATATATATATATATATATATATATATATATATATATATATATATATATATATATATATATTATATATATATATATATATATATATATATATATATATATATATTATATATATATATATATATATATATATATATATATATATATATATATATATATATATATATATATATATATATATATATATATATATATATATATATATATATATATATATTATATATATATATATATATATATATATATATATATATATATATATATATATATATATATATATATATATAATATATATATATATATATATATATATATATATATATATATATATATATATATATATATATATATATATATATATATATATATATATATATATATATATATATATATATATATATATATATAATATATATATATATATATATATATATATATATATATAATATATATATATATATATATATATATATATATATATATATATATATATATATATATATATATATATATATATATATATATATATATATATATATATATATATATATATATATATATATATATATATATATATATATATATATATATATATATATATATATATATATATATATATATATATATATATATATATATATATATATATATATATATATATATATATATATATATATATATATATATATATATATATAATATATATATATATATATATATATATATATATATATATATATATATATATATATATATATATATATATATATATATATATATATATATATATATATATATATATATATATATATATATATATATATATATATATATATATATATATATATATATATATATATATATATATATATATATATATATATATATATATATATATATATATATATATATATATATATATATATATATATATATATATATATATATATATATTATATATATATATATATATATATATATATATATATATATATATATATATATATATATATATATATATATATATATATATATAATATATATATATATATATATATATATATATATATATATATATATATATATATATATATATATATATATATATATATATATATATATATATATATATATATATATATATATATATATATATATATATATATATATATATATATATATATATATATATATATATATATATATATATATATATATATATATATATATATATATATATATATATATATATATATAT